>CAWUFW010002358.1:1800000-2262283 GCA_963921515.1 Calotriton arnoldi
CGGCAAGTGTGCGCGCACAGGTACAGAAAGGCGGATGGAGATTGGGTGGGGAACAACACTAGCGCGCACGTGAAGGCGACTGGTATCACATCTCACACACTTGGATGGAGGAGAAAACCGTACAAATTGAGCACCTTTATTGCAGACAAGTTATGGAATCTGGAGGAGAAAGAGGGGAAAGGAGACGGCGAGTGATCAGGGGGAGCAACTGTGGCAGTTAACGGGGCAAGGACACTGGTCTGGGAAACTGCCTCTGATGGGGCAGAGGGGGCAAGCAACTGGACAGGCAGGATAAGGTCGGGAGCATCTGCCCCAGATCTGAAAGCTTCAAGCGGGGTGTCCCATTGATGCAAAATGGGGTACTTTCGGAGATCCCACAGTTGCTCTGACTGTAAGGCAGTTCCCTCTGCCGTTGCCCACCTCTACCAATCTGGTTCAGTCAAGTGGCTGAGGGGGAGCCTTCGACTTCCAGGACTGAGGCCAAGGAACCTGGCAACTGCCCTATTTTTCTTAATCTGCTGAAACTGACCAAGAGCGCATATGCCCCAGGTGCACAGCCTCTTCCAGTGGTGTGGAGAGCCAGGCAGCAGCAGACTGCCAGTGATTGGCCAACCGGGGACCGGACCAGAACATATGGACGAAGTCTGCATCCTCACTCAAACAACTGGGCAGGAAGCGTCCGTACGGTGGAAGAACCAGGTGATCTGCACATTCTGGGAAACGGTGGGAGGGCAGGCCAGGGTCGTGGCCCACTCTGCATCACTGCATGCCCTACCCAGGTCTTTGCTCCACCAATCTCGTTGTGTCAGGAGAGGCCGGCAGTTGTGCTCGTTCAGTGCTTTGGTGAACCATGAGACCAGGTGGTGCCCAGTTGGCAGGTATAGTTTTGATAGCACTACTTGACGGCGATTGCTGTGCCGGATGGAGTCAGCAAGCAGGCACTCCAGTGTAACACCGAAGAACTTCTGCAAATTGAGACGTTAACGAAGTAATAAAGCAAGTGCTGCAGCATTACCATTTTGGACAGAGCAATGCGTCCTGCCACTGAGAGCAGCAAAGTGTTCAAGAAGGATACAACCCTCTGTATCATGATGGATCCGCATACCAAGATAGCGGATCGTATCCGGCTGCCACGGCACCGATTCCTCGCCCAGCCGGAGGGTGGGCTCCACTATCCCAGCCGACAAGGGCAAGAGGAAATACTCGCCCCAGTTGATGTGCAGACCCGAGACCGCAGCGAAGGAGGTGTGGGGGAGGGGGGGCCTCAATCGCAGGCAAGAGCTTAGTGCCATCTCACACGTGAAGAAGCATGCTATAGGCGTAGAGGGTGACAGCATGTATGCCACCTCCCAGTGGGATTTCCCCCTTCTTGCCCCCGGGCCCTCATTTTATGCACTAGGGCTCCATAGCCAGAGAAAAGGGGAGAGAGGGGCAGCCCTGGTGGGTGCCATGACCTATGCATGTAGGCTCTGTGATATACCTGCCTGTCTTAACTCTGGTCAACTGTGTGGTATATAAGCACTTTGAGCCCAAGCATGCAGGACTCTGGTCAAGTTTGAGCAGCACATCAAAAAGGTAGCCCAACTCTAAGGAGTTGAAGGCTTTCTCCAAATCCAGTACCAGGCAGCTGGACTGTGGCCAGCGGCCTGGTGCCTGCTTCCGAATCCTGAAGAGTCAGGGGAGTATCGGTGTTGAGCTGTAGCCCGGCACAAAGCCGTTCTGGTCTTTGAGGACCAACTGTGGAATTCCTGGCGTCCGCCTGTCTGCCAAGGATTTTTCCAAGGATTTTGTCTGAGCATTGCCAGGCATCTGTAGAAGCTACAGTGGAACAGATATCGCCCGGGGTTAGCAATGGAGACAGTGCTTCTTCGAAGGACTGAGGGAGGAAAGAGCACGAGTGTGCTGTTGTACAGGGTTTGAATGCAGGGGACCAATCTCTTGATATACGCTTTAATAAAACTCTTGGGGGAGCCCATCAGGGCCCAGATTTTTTCTTAACTCCAGAGAACTGATTGCTTGACGAATCTCGGAAGGAGTGATCGTCGTGTTGAGTTCAAGCGCCAAGTTAGGTGGCATCCGCAGCAGTTCATGCCGGATAAGAAAGCTTTGGTGACTGAGTCGGCAACCCCCGCCACTGCCATGTAAAGACGCTCTTAGTGAAAGCAGTGTGTATCTCGCGCTGTGTATGCAGTTTTGTGGCTGGGGACACTGATGGATGGAATGGGCACTGTGGGCTGTCTTGTTTAGCCATGCAAGTAGAGCACTGGATTTCTCTGCTCCAGAATGAGTCTGAGCAGAGTACACCGCGTAATTAATGCAGCGTAGGCGCTCCAGCAGGACGGTGTGCTCCCGCTGTGCCTTGGTGAGCCAGTGCCTGCCCCGGTCAAGGAGACTGCCAACTTCTCAAGATGGAGGAGGCTGTTCTCTGCCCCGCGGTCCAGTTGCTTTCTCATGCCTGTTACTGCACTCCTAAAGTGACCCCATGATAGTAACTTTAAACAAAGTATTCAAGCCCGAAGGTGTTTAGGGTCTCTTGTAACGCCGCATACTCCGGGCGGAGGCGCCATGTTGATATGGTGGGGGTAGGGAGCACCGTTTCAGCAGACCTGAGCACACTGAGGGTTGTGGTCCGAGTGCGTCTTCCCCACCAGTGTCATAAGCGTGGCTTTTCAGTAGAGCAGACAATGCGGTCAAGCCGCATGTGTAGGTCATGAGAAGGGGAGTAAAAGGAGTACTCTGTCCCCGTGCGATGTTCAGACCAGAACAAAAGGCAGCAGGGGACCAGGCGGTAGCAAGAGCTGCGCGCGCGCGCGAGAGAGGGGGAGCAGGAGGTGAGCCCGGGAGTGGTGCGCGCGCGCGCTCTGCTCATTTTCAAGCACTGCACTCATGCTTGTGGCGCGCCCCTGCTCGCTCCTGCAAGGTGGATGCTGCCACAAGCATGAGTGTGTGCTTGAAAATGAGCAGAGCGACGGCTAAAGGCCCTCCTATGCAGCGCATGCACGCTGCGTAGGCGAGACCTAAAAATGGGTTTGATGGAAACCTATGTTTTTGATTTTATCATTTGAATTTCTGTATGATCTGTGCAGAGTGAAATTGTAATTTGCAGCTCAGTTGTTTTGTGTTAATGGACAGCCAACAAACTCCATTTATCCCTGCGACCAGAAGGGCTCGATGGATGTAACTGCCCATCAGGACAAAAAATTACAGATGGAAACCTTGTTTGCTGTACTTTCCTTCTTATTTTATTGATTTCAGCGATTTACTTAAGGATACCATGTACACAAATGACCTCTTGATGAATTTGGAATTTTGTCTAGTGTTCAAAAGTGCATAGCTTTCCAGGTTAACGCTTGCTTCAACCACAAACTGGAAGTAAGTTTAAGCCACAAAATGGAAACAAACATTGGCAAAACCAATAAGTCTCACCTTTGCCAATGGTTTTAGCAGTATGTTTTTATACTTTGCATATTTTACATCATTTGAATGTAAACACTTGGAAAATTGTTGCTGTAGTGCCATTCTGTACTGTAATTGCAGTTGCCAAGAAGTTTCAGGCTGAGTTATTGGGTTTTCCAATGCTTGTACGGTACCTGTGAGCTGGGTTGTATTTGGCTATCTGAGCGAATTCTGATTGTGGGAATGTGTTCATAATGGGGCGGGATTTGAGAGCTCTGTCAAAGAAAATGTAAGCCAGTGTGCCGTAAAGGTGTTCAGCTTACATGTTCATCCAATCCCTGGCCTCGCCATAGTGTGAACAAATTGGTCACATATGTACCATTTGTAATTGCCAATTTTAATTTACAACAAAATTCACTCATTTATATCAAACTGCTAACGAGCACTCGCAAAGTAAATGGGTTTGGCTGATTTTAGGCACTTTCCCCGCCTCCCCCCGACATTTTTATTGGGATGTTCCATAAATAAGCAACAACCCATTACAGTATTGATGGCTGTATCCTTCTTTCTACATGTGTAGGAAAAATTTGTGCAACTAGCTGTCTACAGTTGTATTAGTTCTGTCAATTGCTCCTCCCCTTGTGTTGCTGTAGCTCCAGGCATAACTCACAGCTCTTGTTAACCCACCCCCCTCTTGTTTTGTGCATGTTTGAGAGTTTTATTTTCTTCTGAATTCAGCTCCGTCACACAACAAACAAGCACCTAAATGCTGGTCAGGCAGCATACTGTGTAAAGCACAGGATTCTAGTTTAAATTGAAGCCACATACTTGGTCCCTGCCCCTTTTTAGAGACTTCGCTTAACCCCCTCCCTATTTTTCTCCCACTTAAAGCACTGTGGTCTACAATATGCTTTTGCCTATAGACCGCTAAAGTCAATGGCCAACAAGGGAGGCACTCGTAAAACAGTATACTTCGTCCAGATATTTAGGCATCTGCGACATGACTCATAGTAATTGCACACATGCCCAGCGTGTAGTTTGTCCTTGTTACAATTATCGTGGACAAACCACACACTGGACATGCATGTCTGGTTGCTTTTCTTTGTACCCCTACTATTGTATGTTATACTGTAATATACATAAAGGGAATACTATAGCTATATTTTTGTACACTTGTGGTGGTCATTTTTTTTACCTATGATTTTTATCAAATTCAATAGATTTGTGTATCTAGTTTAATGCAGTTAAACACTTTATTGCATTTAATTCTTATTATCCAAATCAATGTGCCATATATTGTAGACTCCTAAATATCTTGACAAAGTGTATGAATTACCCCTTTGTTGGCTTCAGTTGGTTGTTATCCAAGCTTGTAAGGGGTTATTGGGTTGTCCATTCCTTGTAATAGAGACCACTTAAAGTGGTCTTAAGGGCGAAACTGTAATGTTGTAAAACTGTGTAGTCCTTTGAATCACATCTACAACTAGTAGAGTAGATGGGAGTGACTGCTTTTCTCCTCCCCGACACTCTCTACAACATCTGAGATATAATGCCTCCTGCGCACCCAAATTGGGGCGTTGTGCTCTTTAGTGAAAGGAAGCAGAGGGCCTAGCCTCCTTCACTGTGACACCCTAGGCTGTTATTTTAAGTCATCAGCTTGTTGGTGCCACTTTAGAAGTGGACATGCACTATTTGTTCCCTGTCCAAGTTAATGAAAAAGGGGTGCAGGTTATTTGTTCCTTGAAGCTGATCCAAATATCCTCCACTTCTCTGGGAGTGAAGTGCAAAGGGAGAAACCTGGGCAGAGAAAGCAACATGGAGCATGAAGAGGCAGAAGCAGTGATGGGTGGGGGAACAAGAGGGCGAGGGAAGCAACATTGAGGGAGCGGTGAGGGAAACAGAGCAATGTAGAGCCTGGGACTATATTGGTAGGAGGATGGGGGGGGGGGGCGCAAGGTTTGGGTGGAGGAACAGAAGCACATAAGGGAGACATGGAAAACCATGCTCTCTAGCGGAGTACTTAAAGGAGTGTTTGAAAAATGAGCAGTTGAAGGTCACAAGTAATGATTGCATGCTCCTTGGGAGGAACCAACACAAGTAGAGTATGGAAAGCCCACACAGGCTAACAAAGCAAGCAAATGAGTGACAATGAAGCTAAGCAATGGACTGACTCAAAGCCTTTTGTAAGCTAACAATGTCTCGCATTAGACCGCATGTGCTGTCTAGTAGACAAAGCTTAAAATTGGAACTAGTAGCTAGAAAAATTGTAAACTGTTTCTTTTACCAGGCTGCTTGTTCCTGGAAGATGCTGATTTTTAGCACAGCAAAATTTGATGCTATTTTAATGGGGAAAAACATAAGCTTTCTTGCACTATACCCTTTCCCATTTCCAAGCTCCCCCTCTCAAAAGACTATTTTCTTGGTTCTCTCTACGGGAATCCACAAACCCGGGTATCTTTTTAGAATCTCCAAAATGTGAGTTTATTTAGATGACACGGGTGGAGTCGAGTAGACGTTCTGTACCTGCTTCCTGTACAGACAGAACACCCTGCCACCCTAGCTGCTCATTTGTCAACCGGGTACGTTCTTCTGAACAGCGCGGGGTTCTTGATGTCTTGTTAAGATCAGTGTACGTAATAAACCTTTTGTTGGTGAGTAATTAAGCCTCCTGTTTATCCTATATGTATATGTTGTCTAGTAAGAGCTGACTTAATTTCAAACTCTTAAGCACTACTGCTTCGCCACTGCTGTTTGGCCATCCTTTTTAGGTCAAGCCTAGAGTAGCGCGCAAGCGCTGCTCTGCGAGACTTTAAGTAAGGGGCATGAAAAAGCTGACCACACGCTCGTGCACAATGGCCTTTTCCGTGCGGTTACCCGCAAGCAAAAGGCCATGGTGCACGAGCGCGTGGTCACGCCTGCTGCTCGCAAGCGCGGGCACCACTCGTTTATTTTAAACTTGTTCACCCAACTTGTTTATTTTAAGCAGGATCTGAATTCCCTCCCACCATTCCTTTGCTCTCCTCAGCCACACCCCGCCGCTCATCTCGTGCTTCCGCATGTCTTAAACAGGACCATCTGCTCGTGAGTCGGAATGCTGGCATGGTAGCCCAGCCTCCCTCCCAGCGCATTGCCCTATTTAAAATAGCACCCATGCAGGTAATCCGCACATATTTCAGCTGCCTGGTGTGAAGTTCTTCAAAGGCAGCTTGTAACCTGAGCTGCCCTCTGCCTTCGCAGCATGCGTGTTGCAGTGAGAAAAGAGCCCGCAGGGGCTTTTCAGCACTAGGTGCTCGGGCGAAGGCAAGGAAACTGAACTCTGAGCTAGGGTTGCCAGCCGGGCCCCCCTGCTCCGAACCGAGCTCTCTTCCGGCACCACATTGAATGTCGCAGACCTGTCCCTCCTGTGCGACGTGTGCTTTGTGTTCCGGTACCTAGCGATATTAGCCGAACTGACCTCCTCGTCAGGGGTAGTAAGCGCTATATAAATACCAAATGTAGGTATACATTAAAAGAACAGGGTGCGAATCCCCGCTCCTCCACGAGACTACATTGTGTGATTCAGGGCATCATTTTATGCTCACGGTCTAGCCTAGTCTTCTATATCTTTTCAAAGGGGGTTTCTTAGAACCAGACTGGGCGAGGACGCATGAACGGCTGATAGTTTGCCCGTGGCTCAGTCAGAGCAGTGTTTAGGAACTGGTCCGAGCAGGTTATTTAAACAGGCCAGCGTGTGGGTTAATTGTCCCCGGTGTGGCCGCCCCCAATCCCTGTCTATCCGGAAGGCTGCAAAGGGAGCAGATGGGAGAGGCAGCAGCTCCTCCCATCATTCTGTCTGTCTCTCCCTTTTCTCTCCCCCCTCCCCACCCTGGCTTGTTTTGTTTCTGATGTTTTGTTGTAATGTGGCGGCGTGGGGAGCCTGCCCTCAGTGTCTGCTTCAAGCTTACCTGCTCTGTCTGGAGATGCCCGAGGAGCTGCCTCCATTAAATGCTTATTGTCAACGCTTCAGTGGAAGGGGAAGATGTCTCATGTAAGTGAATTTCCTGGGATGAGTGCTGTCAACTCTGTTTCGGTCTGATCAATACATGTGAAAGTTTGTAAAAATGATGTGACCTGTGGAAGCGACTCTGCTGCTCCCGTATTTGTTAGGGCCTGGGACCACTTTTGTGCACAGTGTTTCTGCACAGTGATCGCCTTTGCAGTGAGGTAGAGACCTGTTAGCCTTGTGCTATCTGTGGGTGACTACTGCATGCAGGGCAGTCCCCTTTTAAAGATTGCTGGGTGGCTCAGTGAGCTACATTTTGCTGCTAATTATTGGCACAGGCTCGTGGCGCTTCAATACTAAGCGCTACACAACCCAAGACCAAACCCGTTGTACTTTCATGCAAACCTACACGGCGGCCGCGCTTGTTTTTCTCTGCTCTCTCCCTCTAAGTACCCCCCTACCCCTCCATTCTGTGGCCTCTTTATCCGGTCTCAGGGTACCACTCTCTCACTAGCCTTTTCCCCAGTCAATCTCTTCGCACTGCTCTCGCTCTCCCACATCCGGCCCTCCCTCCCTGCCCTTACTCCACACCCCCTCACCCCTCCACACCCTGTGTCTGTGAAGTCAGCTGGCATACCCTCTTGACGCACGTGGATTCTGGCCGTCTCTCACTGAGGGTGTCTATTTTAAGTGAAAGTCGATGACATTATCTAAGGCACTGGAGATTACACTGCGCGAGTAAATCACTCATTCACCAAGGGAGGGGCGAGGCCCCGCCCCACAGCGCCGCCTGACGCCCAGCACATGCTCGTGGCGCTTCAATACTAAGCCTGTTGACTAACCACAGACCGCAAATGATGAGCAAGTAATGCCCACATCTAATGGCCTTAAGAGTGCCTTACTATAGCGTACCCTGAATAAGAGCGTTATGGGTGATAGTCCAATGTTTCTAAGCGCTATTCAAATTCCAGTAACGCAATCAAGACTACAACTCCCAGAATGCATGAAGGTAGTTCAGGAACACGCCTCTTTTCTGTCCTACAATTACGAAAACAGTTATGAAAACACTGGTTCTGGAACTCCTTGCTGCAGCTGCATAACACCCTTTCTGTCTGCACAGGAGTGTCTGTCAATAAGATCTACGAAGCTTGGCTTACGTGAGCTTACGTGTACCATTGCTCCTCAAGTACCCAGCTTCCCATGCCTGATGCTTTACGTGTGCTTTTGCCTCCAGTGCAACCATCCTCCACATGTGCCAATAGCTATGGCTAAACACTTATAAGGTCCCAAAGGCGAGACCTATTGGCTATGCCAATGCTTGTTGCTATTTACATTGAGAATTCTTCCTTTTTTCCCCCCCCTAGCTGGCCAATAGAGCAAAGATGGAAAAGGAAGAAAAGCTGAGCCAAGCGTATGCCATTAGTGCTGGTGTCTCGGTTGATGGACAGCAGCTTTTCCAGACCATTCACAAAACGTAAGTGACTTGCTTCCTTCCCAGTACTTTTAGATGGGCTTTGGCTTCCCCTTCCGGAAGCCAACTGTACTTAGTGACTGGTGCTTAACTCAACATTCAATATCCTGAGCAAACAAAGATCATAATAAATTGACAAGGCCACACAGTTTTTCTTTATGGATGTCTTCTTGGATCCTGTTGATTCCAAGTTCTGCTCAGAAGTGGTTACTTCAGGCCATCAGCAAAACAATATTTAGCCAATTACTCCGGCCAAGAAAACTCATAGCCAACACGTGTTTCGTCTGTGAAAGTATCCACTGACTTCTTCAGGGCAACAACTACTGCATATATTCTGGCAACATCAAGTATAAACTCGTTGCCTTGTGTTCAATAGGTAAAATTTCAATTGTCATCCTTGCCAGATGCCACTGTGATATGAGGAGTACTCTCCTACGGACTGGAGTTTTCAAGGATTTCGCTTGGTTGATATTTGAAATTTTACCTATTGAACACAAGGACACGAGTGTATACTTGATGTTGCCAGAATATATGCAGTAGTTGCCCTGAAGAAGTCAGTGGATACTTTCACAGACGAAACACGTGTTGGCTATGAGTTTTCTTGGCCGGAGTAATTGGCTAAATATTGTTTTGCTGATGGCCTGAAGTAACCACTTCTGAGCAGAGTTCTGAATAAGTCAGTGGATACTTCCACGGAGACGAAACGCGTGTTGGCTAGGAGTTTTCTTGCTGTTGGCCGGACAGATTGGCTAAATATTATTTTACTTATGGCCTGAAGTAACCACTTTTGAGCCGAACTTGGAATAAACAGGATCTAAGAAGAGTTCCATGAAGAAACACTTTGTGGACTTATTAATTCATTATGAACTTTTTGTTCGCTCAGGATATTGAATGTTGAGTTTTGTATGTGTGGCCCTTTGTCTACACAGTTGGCAACGTAGGGTTGTCGTTACCCAATATCCTTTGAGCATTTTCATTGATGTTACTATTTACTGTATGATTCTCTCACGACTTGGCACATACCATACCCATCCACCTGTCCTTTTGCGTTTTACTGTAGTGCTTAATTCCATCAGTGGTCTGGCGTAGTGATGCAAGGTTCTAACTGCAAGCACATAGACTTCCTATGAAAACATGTGTTTTGAATATATGCAGGTTAAAATAGATTTAAACTGTAGTCACACAAGCTATTTCCCAGAGTAGTGATGGGGTACGTTTATGTATTACTATTGAGACTGAATTAGAGTGGCTGTAATGCAAAGTTTATTTTGCTGTGCTAGTCTGCTGCAGGCTAAGCGGCAGCACTTAATTAGCAACGTGTTCAGAATGCAGTCTGAAGCGAGAGTTCACATGTGCATTTATATCCTGCTCACTAAGATTTGGTATCTTTTCCTTGATGCTTTCCAGCAAGTACATCTGGTTGCATATCTCTGCTCAAAACAGCAAACCTTTTCTGAACCTTTCAGAATGAATTTGTTCCTACGCTATCGCATGTCATTAGAGTTAACCACTCTGGTTTAAATGATGGCTAATGTTGAGAGCATCAGTGTTTGAGAATATTAGTGCCCTAGGGTGGCTTTCTCACTAAATTATCAACTTTAGTAGCAAATACATAACTGACACGGCTGAGAAATATTTGCTCATTGGTCAGTGATATGTGGTACAGGATGTTTTTTTCCCTACCAGTCACATTAAAGACTCTAGACCTGTCCTATCTGAAACAAGTGAGATGCATAGCTGTGGATTGTATGGTCTCTGCCAGTAGGCAACTGATGCAATAAGATTGTTTTTCTTCTTGCCTCTCTTTGGTCTGTGAATTAGAAATGACACTCTACTTGGTTCTTTCCCTGTCTTCCAACAAGTGTTAAAGCCTTCACTACTGAAAATGCCATGCTGTACTAGACGTGTTCATACTGTCTGAAGTTCAGCCTAACCTGTATTGACTACATTCCCTTTACTCTACAGCATTAAAGATTGTAAATGGCAAGAGAAAAATATTGTTGTGTTGGAAGAAGTCATTATTTCGCCACCATACCAAGTGGACAACTGTAAAGGAAAAGAAGGCAGCTTATTGAGTCATGTACGCAAAATAGTAAGTAATTTGCCAATCTGGGTTGTAAGCATGTACCTCATTTTGTTGAAATTTGAATTATAGGAAGTGCAAAAGGAGACGTGTGCTGAAGCGGACACAAGGTTACTAAACTGGTAATCCTTACTATGAATGGAGCATAAAAAACAAAGGCATGCAAATGTCTTTTACAGAATTAATAAGGTTAAACGCTCCTTTGTCTATCCAGCTCAATCTGTTTGAGGAACCCAGGTATACTACTTGGAATCCCCGTCATTTACTAAACTTTAATTTGTCGTAACACCGCCTATACATGGTCCACTTGTAGCACAACTGCTTTTGTACGCATATAAAATGTTGCACTAAAAGAATCTTCCATCTTTTAACAGTGTTCCCTCCAAATTTCTGCAGTTTATACCTATTGCAAACTCTGCATTGTTTATGTACAGCTTCGCGCGCAAGCTTTGTTTAAATGTGGACCCATGATTTTCTCCTCATTAAGGGTTACTACGGGATTGAATTTAACAAAACTATTTAGGTGGTCCTCCACATTACTGGCTTCGCAGGGACCCACACATTATTTCCTAACTTCCCCATTAGACTAATTATAGTAACTTTTTTCGGACCATATCCCCCCATCAACTGTATAAAATATAAATGCTCTAAGGTGGTTGTGGCAATAGCACTAGTCACACTGTTCTCAAAGGGCCCTGAACACTTAACATGGGTTATCTTATTGGAAAGATGCTCTTGCACGCTGTGCCAATTGCCTACTATGAGTGCCCTCTGTTCTTGCTGGCATTTTAATCAAGTTACTTTCACGCCAATAACTGAGTGATAAGTCATCTAATCAATACACATAAAAGCTTGTTAATTTGTCCATATTGTAATTAATATATTACAAGCTTGAAGATCATTCATGCACTTTAAAACCCAATGCTTGGCAAACTGTAGCATTGCTTGCACCTTTTGGGTGCCCTCTACCAGAACTTGCTTTCATCCAGACTGAATCATCACTTAAATTTTGCCCATAGATTGCCCCACACATTGCTTTGGATTCACTTTTAGGTGTTTCTTATGAGATTCTGATGTCAGTTCACTTGCTGAGGTTTTTTTTTTTTTTCTTTTTCCTGTGTAGTGCAGGAAATATAATCGGAGTATTTGCATCCTGCCGGTAGTTTTTTTTTTTTCTACAATTGCTTACTAATTTATTGCCCCCTTTTCAATTCCCTTTATTAGTAAATTTAATTTATTCCTAGTCCGTGTAGGGCACATCCATTATGTCCTGATAAATAGTTGGTTATTAGTATATGCCCTTTCCATTACTGGATTATAAATTCATTAATGGGTCTCGTGTTTGAGGCCGGGAGTTTGAGTTAATTCCCTCCTGTTTAGTGGCTTTCTTGCTTATTGCATTAGCCCTAATCATTGAGCCCAGTTCACAAATAAGCATAAGTACGGACTGATTTACAAACGCTTTTTTTTTTCTCTTTTTTTCTTCTAATACATTCTCAGAAGTTAAGTTGGAAGAGCTGCACTAGGTGTAACTTTCTATGATTACTATTGTGAATATGTTGTGACCTTTCTCATGTAGGCTTTTGTTTACCCTATGTGCAGAAGTCTGTATAGAGTAAATTTCATAAGGGGGCGATAATTTCATAAAGGAGGTGGGTGTAATACATTACCACTCAAGGATTTTATAAGCCACTGATGTGCAGTACCTGGCCCAAACTACAAAATGTTCAGAGGGGAGAACCTCCTACCATCAAACTTAGAGGAATCTCCATTTTTAGTCCAACTCCTACACGTTTTAACTAGCCTTTCCAATCCTGAATTGATGCATGTAACATTCTGGAAAGCAAAGCAATATGTGCTAGATCTGTGGATTTTATTTTAGATAAGACAATCTCTATTCACAGATCAATCCTGGGGAGAGGATGTGGTCTAACTGCTAGAGCGGTCGACTTCGAAGCTGGGGAACCGGGTTCGAGTCTCAACCGGGATGCTCAACATCCTGTGATTCTGGCAAATCACTTAATTCCCCCATGCCTAACTAAAAATGAATCTGTCCGTCTGTAACGCAACTGGTGCTCGTGTATCGGGTCGAGTTCGCGCAATATAAAACTAAAATAAAAAAATCCATGGCCAAGAGTGCACTGTTTGAGCCTGGGCGGTGAACTCTGCTCCACTCACGGAGTTTCCCGCACGACTCGTTACGCGGAGCTCGCAGAGTTCCGAAAAACTCAGCTGAGCGGAGTTTTTTTTTTTTTCTTCCTCGCTCGCGTTCACCAACGTTAAGTTGGCGAGCGAGGAAAAGCCACCTCACGGCGAGATTTCTTAACGCGCGCGGGGGGGTCAGGTTTCTCATTGCGAGTGGTCGCGTATGCTCGCTCACGATGAGAAAGCTGCCGCTCGAGTAAAAATCTACGAGAGCGGCAGGAAAGGTAAGCTTGCGCTGTGCATGGTGCTGTTCGCAGTGATTGCACAGTGCGGACAAGCATCCGGCACTGTGCAATCACCGCGAACTGCATTTTTCTACCGAACTCCGCAGCTTGCGGAGCTCCGCGTAGTGCGACAGTTTTTTTTTGCACTTCGCGTAGTGCAACTCTGCCCAGGGTTAGCACTGTTCCAACAGACCGCTGAGAGCTTTTTTTGATAACCAAATGTATTGATTTTATAAGAAGCCAACAAAGAATAACATACCAGCTGTTCGTACATTTGGCTGTGCAAGGCGAATATAAGAGGACATTACACCTATATATAGGAACTGATAGGCAAAGCAGAAATAACAGTGTTGCACCCGCTCCAAGTCTTGAGTATACAACGAAAATATTAGTTATCCACCACCCCGACCCATTTGCCCCACATTCTATGGAATTTCTTCGGGCAGTCTCTTGCCTCGTACAGGGGTCGCTCCTGGGCGGCGCACCAGTCCACCCCTTTACTCCAGCACGTCATGGTGGGGGCAGCTGAGCTTATCCAGTTGGCCGCAATGTCTCTTTTGTCCACCATCAGTGCCGTGTTGAGAGTTTTTCAGCTCTAGAACCATCCAGTCCCTCAGTAATACCTAGCAGAACATTCAATGGGTTAAGAGGAACCTTCCAGCCTAGAACCTCAGTTAGTTCCCCAGTGACTGACTCCCAGTAGCGTGTAATAGCAGGGCAACACCATACCATGTGGTAAAAGTCGGCTTGTATATGGCTGCAGCGGGGGCATGATGCATCAGGTCGGAGCCCAGCGCGATGGAATCGCAGCGGCGTAAGGCAGTGTGAAGGTAATATACTTGAACCAGGCGAAGCCTTGCTGAGGCTGTGACTGTTTTGGGAGCCATCAATGCGTCCCTCCAATCAGCATCATCCAAGGACCCAAGCCAACCCTCCCATCTGTCCCTGAGGTGTGATAGTGTGTTAGGGGTATTATTGACGAGGGAACGATAGATACAGGAGATTACCCCCCCCCCCTTCCCTAGATTACCGGTCATGGTCTGGTCCTTGGGCGGGCTATATTCGGGTATGGAAGTGCCATCTAAAATGTGAGAGTGGAGGGCATGTCGTATTTGCAAGTATCGGTAGAACTGGGAGGCGTGAAGGGAGTAACGAGGTTGCAATTCTTGGAAGGTGCATATGTGACTCCCACTCCAGACGTTACCCAATAGAGATACCAATGAGGTCCCATGTTCTAAAACCCGAGAGGTTGGCGACCTCCCTGAGCCATGTGCCGCACCACAATGGGGTATGCTGGGTCAGTTTATCCGACCAGTGGGTAAGGCGTAAAGAAGCTTGCCAGGCCAAAAACACCCCGCGGGTGACCTCGGGTAGAGTTTGGGGGATGGTGCTCCCATACAGCATCACTTGAATGTTAGATGGGCCCAGGATATGCAGTTCCAAGTGGTATGCCGGGTCAGACCAGCCATTGTTAAACCAGTCCTGTACGGTGAGGAGCCCAGTCGCAAGATAATAAAGGTAAAGATTCGTCTTCCCCAGACCGCTGTCAAATGGCGGGATCCGGCACTGGGCGAGGGCCAGTCGAGGCCTTCGCCCCCCCCCAAGAACTTGGTGGCCATGCTGGCCAGTTCACGGAACCACGACCGTGAGAAGGAGAGGTGGGTATTTTGAAGCATGTAAAGGAATCTGGGCAAGACAATCATTTTGAATAGAGCTTTTCTGCCCATAGGGTTCAGTGGCAAAGTTTGCCACTTGAGGTCAGCCCGGGCCTTCTTCACCAGTGGGGTGACGTTGAGTGACCAAGCGATGTCGGAGGAGGGCCACCCAAATTCCCAGATACTTAAAGGACTGCTGCCGAAGGGGTATAGACTACTGCCAATCAAAGCACTCTCTCGACGGGTGAAGGGGGAACTAAAACGGATTTGGCCGAGTTCAGCTGAAGACCGGAGGTTTGGTCGAAGAGACTCAGAGCTCGGAGGCAACGGGGTCCTGACTGAGCCGGGTCTGCTGGGAACAGCAGAACATCGTCTGCATAGAGGGCGATCTTATCTTCCTCTAAGCCGGGCCACCGCCATCCCGTGAGGAGCCGATCAGACCGTATAAGACCGGCAAAGGGGCTCCATTGCCAACGCGAATAGGAGGGGTGAGAGGGGATATCCTTGCCTCATGCCTCTTTTAATGCAGAATGGGTTCGACAGGGCTCCGGCTGAGAGAAATCTTAGTTTAACTTGTGACAAGACCTCAGACTTTTGGTCCAATTCCTGGTACCATCAGGAATTAACTATGGTAATTGTCTTCTGAGTGGTCTTCCTAAAATACCCTCCTTAATCAGTTTTGCATGCATCAGCCTACTTTATCTCAAACACAATTTGATCACATCTTTTGACAAAATTGCGTTTATCACTTAGTTATACACACAGCCTCTCCTCTCTACCTGACAAGCTGAGATTGGCTGGAGGCCAACGTACTCTACGTAGTGTGCGCACTTCTTTTGGAACCTCCTGCTAGACAGTCTACTCCATGCGGTCACTCCCATTTAGCTTCTTCCACATCGAACATTGGAATTATTTGCGGCACTTTCTGCATGTTTGCTAATTTGTGTGTCTCGGAAATACACGAAGACATGTAACTTTTTTCTTTTCTTTGAATGCCCTTGCATGAAAGTCAATGTTTGCAGTTTTGGTTAGAAAGCCTTGTGACTCTTGATCAAGATGGTGTTCATGTGTAATTCCTTATCCTCTTTTATGCTACACATGGTGTTTGTCCTGATAAGTGTGGATTCTTCAATTGAGGTTGAAACGTTTACTAATTTCCACCAACTGAGACCACCTTTGATAGACTTATGATTGTCTAGATCAGTGCTTCCCTAACTTTTTAGAACCACGCTCCACTTATTAGTACAACAAGCTTTTTCAACCCACTTAGCTTTAATGGAAATGAGGCGACACTTTTTTATGTAACTAAAGCGTTGTGTGGCAGTGCATTGTCATTTACATACAGATTCCATTAAAATAGTCACTAAGCTTGCACACACAGTTTTACTGATTACAACTATATTGCACACAAATGATGTGTAGAAATCTGGTTTCAGTGAATATTTATTTGTTCTGATCCTGTTAAAATCTGTTCATCAAACTTCAGAATTACAAAAAAGTGCTTCATTTTTACTTTCCTAACAATGTGTGCCACTCCTTTACAGGTATTTACATTTTGTGTTGGGGGAAAAAATGACATCCTATAGCCTTTCAGCTCACTTTTTATGCACTCCAGCTAGATTGTCACATAATCCATTTGAGAGATACTGGTCTAGATGGTGCAACAGTTATTTCCCATTAACTTTTTATTAATCACTTTTACTCCGCACTGTCAATCATAGAAGTACAGACAATGTCAAAAGAATATGTATTTGTATTGTGAACTAGTAGATTCGGTCTCACCTTTTTTCTATATTAAATTGTATATCCTTCCAAAATGGTCTAAAATATTTGTTACAAGTGATATTGAAATGGCAATGGCCCCTTCGATAACTTCTGGCACTTAAGAAAAAATTGTACAATGGCTCAATCTTCAGGTGCTGCAAGTAGTGAAGATTCCCTGCTGTTAGGTTTGCCCACAACTACGTCTCTGGCTAGGTTCAAGTTAGACAAGTCCTATTCCAAAGAGACTGCTTCTATTGCCACAGCTAACCGCTTTATTTTGATTTCGCCTATTTGATCTGCTCCTTACTCTACCCCTTGTCTCTTACTTTTCTCTTTGGTCGGGAGCAGTAAACCTTCCCTAGCTCTTCTTCCCTGAGCTGCCCCCTTGAACACATTTCCTACCTCTACATTCCCTGATTATTCTTAACTATTGCTTCTCTTGGAATCCTAGGTCCAATTGGGTGGATGCTTTCTATATTCGGATGTCGGGATGAGCGTTTGTATATTCCCCCCCTCCCCCCTCACCTAGTCAATTGTAGTTTTTATTTTTTTTATGTTGTAATGCTTAACATTTGGTTTACCTCTGACCTATTGTACTGCTATCTATATTCTGGCAACTGTTCTTATGAAGTGCTTTGACTGTGGGCACTGTTCATGCTATATAAACAGTGGAATCCACTGTGCAAATGTACTTTCTTTTTCATGTGGTGATGGCCCTTTAACCCCCACCCCTCTCAAATAAAAAAACTGAGGTGACCCTTCCCATTTTCGAAAGGGAATTAACTCTGACCCATTTCCAGGATTTGAATGTGTTGGTGACCTTGCAGTGCATGCGGGACTATTATCTCCTGCTCCTTGTCTTCCTTGGTTTTTCTTTTTACCCCACTGTCAACTCTTTAATACTTCTAACCCCTTGTGCACCTGGTTCCTGTGCAGCCCCTCCCATGCTCGTTCATCCCGTCTATCTCTTAGTAAAGCTGGTGAAACACCCTTCAAACAGTTTGCCACTGTATTGGACAGTGGTCCTCTTTAAATGGGTCTGCCAGTTTAGACATAGCGAACATCTTGGAATGCTTTTTCCTTTTGCTGTATAAAAACTGGACTTGGTTTGAGTATCCTAATGTACTGTTTTTACAGCTATAGTTTTTAACTGAATTAATTGCTCAACTGTTTGTCTTCTGATTGTCCTTTAGGTTGAGAAGCATTTTAGAGATGTGGAGAGCCAAAAGGTGCAGCACTCACCAGCCCCACAGTCACAGAAGGAAAGTGCCCTGTCGTCCTGAGCATCACCCCATGTGAATGGGGGGGGGAATCTTCTTCCAAGATACAACGGAGCCAGCGTGGGCCTCAAAGAGGCTGAAGAGCTGCTGGGAATGGGGAGGGAGGGTTAGGTTTTATTTCTTGTTGGCTCTCATGGAGAGGGCTGATATCCAAACTTTAGACTTTCAAAAAAATGGATAAATAATTTAAGATTGTTCATTACTGGAGCTACACTTTTTTTTTTTTTTCTCCCAGTCCGTTTTATTTAAGAAGCGCTTTCATCTTGACTTTTTCTTTTTCTCTTCTGTTTTTGAAGAGAATGTAATCTGTCTTCTCAAATAAACAATCTTACTGTCAAAATTCAAGCAAGATCCAGAAATGGAAATGTAAGGTCTCCTGATTCCCTTTTCAGGGCAAGGCTTGAATTGGCTTTTCTACTCTTCCTTTAAACTTCAATATATGAGAGATGTATATTAAAAGAGCTCAAATATTTTCTATTCTGGTTTTTGTTTCGGCAAATGGAAAACTTTGTAGTGGAGAAGCTGAAGCAAGCCCCATCTTGTGTACTTAAGCCTCTTCGAGTTGGTGCTTACTGTGGTACTCCTGGGTATTTGAGTCAGTGGCTGGATGACAGGATTGCTCATTTTGGATACCTATCAATTCTTTTCTAACATGAATGTGTTTACAGTAGATGTTTGCTGTAGGCAAGTTTTTACCTCTCCTTTCAACTTGACCCTTCCCACCACCCCCTCACCTTCTTACATATTTGGAAGGATGAGAAGCAGTGTAAGCTCAAGAGTATGATGTAGGAGCAGCAATCACATTGGTTCATGCTATGCTCTTAGTAAGGCATCCCCTCTATGAAGGAGATTGATAGGTTCTTCCATGCTTATATCCCAGGGATAAACCTTTAAGCATCGCCCTGCCCTGGCCATCCAGGCATATAGGTGCAGGATATAGTTACAAACAGTTGTTTGTATGGCTCAATTTGCAAACTGGCATGGCAGAGTACGAGCGAAGGTGCAGTGTGGCTGTACTTTCACACTTTGCTGACAACTGTGAACCTTGTTTGCAGGCTGGTGAGGGTTGGTATATGAGCCTTGATATACTGAGGGTGACGTTCCGGTGGGGCAGTCCAGAGTTTTCAGTAGTGACTATGGACAGTGTGCGGGTTGTTCTAGCTCTCCACAGGGGCATCAGTTTGCTTGGAGACCGCCCCCCAAATTTTTGATCCTTTACAAATAGATCAAAGTTGAGTAATTCAAGCCTTGCCTTCAATATTTTTTTTAAGCAAAGTATTGTTTATCAAACAATAAAAGATTTTTTTTAACCATCATTATTGTGGGTGTAATATCTAGATTGGCTGTGCTGATGTGTGCCCCTTTTTTGTGCTTTAAAAAAAAAAAAAAAACTGTAAAGAAGTTTGACATGCATTGGCAAATGGGTTGTCTACTTGGTTGTCTTTGCGGAAGGGAAGTGTGCCAGAGGAGGGAAGTGGGGCAACTTGGTACTTTCAATGTTATTTCCCCATTCTGAAACTTTTTACCCCCATACATACATGCTCAGTTTTGTTGCTTGCCTCAAATCTTTACTGCTGTATCATTGGATCTTATTAGTCCTTGGTTACCAGTCAGGAATTTGTCACGTAACTGCCACACAATCTTTGCATTATTTTTTTAGGTGGAGCCTAGTGGCAGCGCGCATGCGCTGCTCGCACTGCGAGGTATGCTGTAATAGAGTATGCAGTGTAAGCCCCACCCACTCTCCGCCCATATGTCATTGGCTTGTGTCATTGTCCTTAAATGCTGCCTTCTGATTCTTAAATAGGCTTGTTAGTCCCTCCTTGGTACCGCCTTATCTGCATTTGTTACCGCCCGTAACGACTGGACCTTTTACTTGGCTTGTTGCACGTTCTGCACTATAAGTGGGTGAGCACTATTTTGTTAACACTGATGGGGACCATGGTGGCTGCTTTTTTTTGTATGTGCATGCTGAGCGCGGCGCCCGCTTTAGGAACACCGTGCTCTGATTATTTATTTTTTAAACTTTAATACTGAGTGCAGCACCTGCTTCAGGGACACCGCACTTGTTAGAATATTTAATTCATTTCTTTTTACTTTCCATAGACTTTTTACTCCATTTCCACACAATTATGTTGTGTATCTTTTCATTTGCCTCTTCCTCTTTAAATGCTTTTGAAAGAAGCCTCTCCCCATTCACAGAAAAAAATGAAGGCTGAATATTGGCCCCCACGCAGAGTAATGCTGAACAGTCAGTGGTGAAACCTAAGTAGAAGGGGTTAAACCTATGCAGTATACAAACATGTCTGTAGACATGTACAACTAGGCGCTGTATCCACCCCTCTGCCAACCATTCTTCTGGATGGAGGCGTCCTAAGCTCCCTCGTCCACTAAGGGAGGGGGTAATTTTTTTTTCTTTTCTGGTACTGCTTTGAATTAGTCCTGCTCAGTTCTTGAACGGGAATTCCCTCTACATACGGCAGCATTTCAATGTCCCCCCTAATCTACGTCCGTGTCCCTGTCCTAGCACATTGCTGGTACGAAGAGGACTACGAATCATGGTAATGCTTTCAGCAGGCAAGTGCTGGCACTTTCCAGGGTAAATGCAGTCCGCAATGGTGAGCATCTGCAGTTTTGTATTTTTTATTTTAGGTGGGTGAACCAGCAAATTAATAGAACCTATCCGAGCCAACAGCCTGGCTTGGCGCTAGTTATTACGAACCGAGTCCTCCACATATTTGACTTGTAGATCATCGTGTAAAACGTGATAACTACTATTTATTAAAAATATATACTTTACTAAATGTGGAAGCGTTTCACTTTAGTGTATTAGATTGTATCACTGCGTTTAGTGGCATTTATCAAATGTTTCTAAATATGCACTTGGAAACATTCATGCCCCACTGCCCTGACTACAATGCCATTAGTGAAGCGAGATGCAAGTCAGTTGTATGTACCCAGTTTTCTGCTTTAGGTGTTATTACAGGTGGAGCAACATTAAGGACTATTAAAACATACAAAAGGGTTTTTTGTATACGCTCATCCTAAGTGGTTTTAAGGTGCTCTCGTTTGATCGAGGAAAAAGGCCAATTGAAATAAAGTAATTGCTCAGGCTCACAAGTAGTTCAACTAGGGAAGCCGGGATTGAAGCCAGGTTACCTGGCTTCACATTGTGCAATATTGATTTAGATATTGGGAGGGCGGCAGTAGCCACATCACAGTTCTGTTTGACCCGAGGATCCAAGAATATGTCGAGCAGAGCCATGTATCTGGCTTAGCAGAACAAAAGCCATGTATCTAGCTTGAAGTTGGTTCGAGACTTCAGTGGCTCCCCCACCCCTATTTTCGATTTCTAGAGCTGATTCAACAGCAACGTTGTTTAAAAAAAAAAAATAATAATAATAATATATATAATATACCTCTTCAGTGCATGGACCCATCACTTCCTAAGGCACCTACGGGGTCGCTATCCGTGACACAGCGGACTTTCTGTATTAAAAAGAGAACGTCCGTGCACTCCACCCGGTGGCACAACGCTTGGCTTGTCTGAGGTGGCAAGCTGGGCCCGGTAAGCCATGAAATACGGGGCACCTTTAGTTTCTCCTTAAACATCCAAAACAGATCAGTCTTGGATCTGCCACTAGAGGTGCATTAAAATGAAGTGAAATTGGGCGAGTATTGTCTCGCCACGAAGCAGCGACTCCTGCGTGTTCACATTATGCTATAGCCACAGTAAAGAGGCTATCATTGAAATGTATTGCTTTCTTGGTAACTGCGTTTCTCACCTCCCAATGCACAACCGAGCTAACAATACCTCATGGAAAGCAAGAATGTGATGCATTCTTATGAACAAGCTTCTTCTGGATTACCATTAACCTTGCTGCTTTTTTGCACCGGCAGCCCTGCTCTTTAATGCATATGCAGGCACGGTATACAATTAAGGAGTTAACTGACCCCTAAGAGCTGACTGCCCTCTTCTGACAGATTCAGAGCGATGCCAGTAAAGCAGAGTTTGCTGTCTGAGCCCAAGATACTGGCAGTGCTTAATTTGCAAATAAATGCAGTTGCCATTTTTTTTTATAAGGAGCTTTCTTCCCCTCTTCCAGATCTAGCGCAGCCCAGATCCACCAATTCCTTGCACCACTGTCATCGTCCAAACTCTGAACTGTAGCGATCGAGCGGGCCTGTCTTCCCTAGGAGGGATTGGGTGGGGTTCTTCCCCGAGGTAATTTTGAAAATTTGCGCAAATGGTGCATTTTACCGCACAACGTTCACCTACATTTGTTAACAAGCATTTGCAATTTATGCACGTTTAAGCTATTGGCATTGTTAATGACAATGCCTTTTATGTTTTAAAAACCAAAACCTAAATAAAGGTATTGTCATTTACAATGACAATAGCTCAAAGTCGCGTAAATGCGAGACCTATTGCATTGCAAATGCTTGTTTTAACTTGGTCAGAAGTGACAATCGCCATGTGTTTGTAGATACTGGATCTTAAAATAGTCCTATCTAACAATTCTTTAACCATTCCTGGCCACCCAACAAACACTGTGTTGTAAAAGATCCAGTGCAGTCCCCACGTTGGTTTCTTTCCACCTATTTAGATCTCACTCTGTGGTAGGGCTACTAAGTGTGGTCTGCTTTTCAGGGCAAGGGGACACGAAGGTCCTTTACTCGCCTTCAGTATCCAAACTGACACCCACTGTCATATTTTGTTTTCTATACAGTTTCTTAATCTGTTATTCTATTTAGCATTTTAATTCTATTTGTTGGAAATCTTCCCATTTAAATTAAAGTTACTAATCCTTAACCTTGTATAATGGGACCGGCAGTAGTTTAATAACTTAACTTGTAATATACCTCCTTTTTGCTGTTCTCCGTTTGCTGTATTTGTTATTTATAAATCATAACTTCACCTCAAGGTATCTTGGTGTTGGGAACAGTCTTGTTGGCTATACTCGCTTTCCCTTACTGTGCACCGGACAGGTATAGAGTCTTTCCACACAAGAAATCTAGCTGCTTCCACTCCTAACCCTCTTAAGCATAGCATGCGAAAGTGGAGGACCAAGGCCGACAGCTAATTATTGGCTTAATCATTGAACCACATTCCTCTGACACCAATCGACCAACATAGCCCATGTCCTCTCTCGACTTTTAGGATCGCATGCCATATCTTGTTGGCTTATGTATATAATATTGGTTTTACACTCGAAAAACAGGGGTGGAACAGCCGACTTCCAAGCCCTACAAATCTATAGTCTTCCCAAAAGAATAACATAAAAAATTAATCTTGCAACTTTCTTATTTGAGACAACATTGCTGCCCTGGTTTATTCCAAAAAATATAAGTAAGGAAGTTACTTTCAACTGAATACCAGTAACATCCAACAAAAATTCACTGAGATCCATCCAAAATTTAGTAATCTCAGGGTACGTTAAAAACATATGACAATCATCCGCTATTGGATCTTGACACCTCGGACAGACATGCGTTCCAGACATTTTTGTTAGTTTCGCAGGGGACCAATATACCCAATACAAAGTAAAAAGATGATTCCGTTTAAGAAACGCGGGTTTAACTGTCTCATGAAGTAATGCAAATGAGTTCATCCAAGCCTCTTTCAAATTAATATCATCGACACCCTCACTCCACAGCTTTCGAATATCCTTCTCTATATCATCTTCTGCCTCAATCAAAATTCGATACCACAAAGCCACTTCTTTATTAATACCCCCCACTTTCATTGCTTGAATTAACCATGCATCATCCGTCTGGTCCCCCCAATTCTGTCTAGCCCACCAGGAAGAAAGTTGATAAAATTTGAATCTAGTTAATTGCCCACAGGTACATGCTGTCAAAGTTTCCCATGTTGCCAAATCCGTACCTGATTTTAAATCAGCCCAGCATGTAAAGCCCGCTTGTTTCAATGGTAGACTAAGCAGATCATCTAAACATGCTGGAGTACCTGGGGAAGCCCAAATAGGTGCATAGTCAGAATAATAGGGTATTCCAAGTTTTTCCCGCATGTAAACCCAATTCTTCACTGCCTGTAACAAGATCTTCAATCTGACTTTTTTAAAGAACATTGGATCCCCGAACTTAAAAAGAAACTGCTCAGGTTGATCCCCCAGATCACTAAGCATTGCCCTATACAAAATACCTAAAGCAGATTCATCTGGTTTATTTAACAACATTCGAAAATTCTTAAAATGAAAAACATGTGCATATACCCATAAATCTGGTAAGGCAAGTCCCCCCTTCTCCAACTTTCTCCTCAGCCTTTTCCAAGATATACGGGCGCCTCTTGAAGCCCAAAGAAAACTACCAATCTTGCCCTGTAATTTTGCTACCTCATTTTTATTGAATGGAAGGGGTATAGCGTTAAAAAGGAAAGTAACCTTAGGAAGTACGATCATCTTAATCAAGTTAACCCTGCCATACAAATTGAGAGGAAGATTTGCCCATCTAGTCAATAACTTCCCTACTTCCTGACTAATCTTCCTCCAATTTGCAGCAGGAACATCAAGTAATTTCTGGGTGACTATGACGCCAAGATACCGCATCTGATGTTTTGTCCCCAGAGTCTGGGGCGATTGATTCCACTCCATGACTTCTGTTTTACCTTTATTGACACTGTACCCCGATACCTTCCCAAATAGTTCTGCTTTAGCCATCAAACTAGGGATGGCCTCCCGAGGATTTAATGTATATAAAACAAGATCATCCGCATATAAGGCTAATTTAACCTCTAAATTTTTGAACCTGAATGGAAGAATAGCTGGATCTTGTCTAATTAAAGCTGCAAAGGGTTCAATGTATATGTTAAACAGGGGGACAGCGGGCATCCCTGTCTTGTTCCCCGCATAATACTAAGACGATCTGTTAACTCCCCATTAACTAACACTCTGGCACTAGGTGCACTATATAATAACTGAACTGCTTTTATTAAGTTCTTAGGGAATCCAAAAACTCTTAAAGTCTCCCAAAGATATTGCCAGTGGACTTGATCAAACGCCTTAGCAGCGTCGACAGCAACCAATGTTACTGGAAGATTAAAAGATTCTACCAAATCCACTACCCCTAACATTGTGAAAGTTAATTCATTGAGCTGTCTTCCAGGGATAAAGCCCTCTGATCCCTATGAATTAAGCTCTTAATAATCTTAGCGACTCTGGCTGCCAGTATCCCGGTGAACACTTTATAGTCCGTGTTCAACAAGGATATAGGTCGATAAGATTCTGCCAGCAACGGATCTTTATTTGGTTTTAAAATTAAAACTATTGTTGCCTCAGTCCAAGATATCGGGGGTCTTCTCCATCTCTCAAAATGGTGTTGCAAAGCTTTTTGAAAACAGATATACTACTATCCTCAAAAGATAAGTAAATTTCTATCGGGAGGCCATCTGGCCCAGCTGCCTTCCCTCTTGCCATCTTTCTCATCTGTAACCGGATCTCTTCTTCACCTATTTCAGAAGCTAACATCTCTTTGATATTCACTCAAGGAGGGAGCTCAGCCTCAGCCAAAAATTTCACAATCTTTTCCGACCCTGGGTTAATATCCTCTTTATATAACTTTGCCATATAACCACGAAGTTCAGCTCCTATTTTAATACTAGAATCTACTATATGACCAGTTGAACTCTCCTTCAAACTACTTATTTGGTTTCGAACTTTATCAATTTTAGCTTTCCAGGCTAAAAGCCGACCACTCTTCTCACCATATGAAAAATTCTGGAGTTTACTGACCCTCCATCTATTTATCAAGATCTGATCTAAAGCATCCTGATATTCCTGCTGGAGGCTCTTCAACTCCTTGGTGAGAAGAGGCACCTCGCGAGCGGACTCTGAAGATGCTTTTTGCAACTCTGATTCTTTAATTTGAATATTTTTCAGAAGCTCCTTCTCTTGCTGCCTAGACTTACAATTTTTTCCTATCATAATAGAAGTACCCAGAGCTCTCAAGAATGCCTTGAAGGAGTCCCAAATTACCTGTATTTTAGCTGACCCATCATTAATTTAAAAAAAGGAAACAACCTCTTCTTGGATTTTAACTTGGACAGCCTCATCTAGTAAGATTGTCCGATCCAGGGTCCACCTTGTTATAGATCTCTTTTCCTGAAATCTCAAGGACAGACATACAGCAGAGTGATCGGAAATAGTGGCAGGGAGATGTTTAACCTTTTCCACTCCCTCAAGTAATATTTGATCAATTAAAAAATAATCAATACGGGAGTGATGACCATATTTCTTACTGAAGGTGTAACCCTTCTTATCTCCCATCTTACTTCTCCACACCAACTAAATTTAATTCTTGCATCATAGTTTTAAGTATAGCCATTGATTGTATGGGAGTGACATATTTTGCTTTAGATGTTCTATCCAGATCAGATCTTTGAACTAGATTAAAGTCACCTCCTATAATCACTGGATTATTAATTGGTACAAGGGCGGCCTCTAGTTTGATCAAAGCGTCTGGGTTATCTTGATTCGGGCCATAGTAACTAACACACCCTAACACCCTACCCTGAATCTTGATGTTAGCAAGTATCCACCTCCTGTGTTGGGAACAGTCTTATAAAATGTGGGAAACTAGTATAATAATGGGACCCAGCACTAAATCAATGTGGGCTGAATGTAAAGAGGTTAGTGAAATAAGGGTGTTGAGGGTTTCCTAAAAGCTGAAGGTGTGTGTGTTGTAACTTTGATGTGGCCAGAAAGATTATTCCATAGTTGTTGGAGACTCCTTGCCCAATATGGAGCTACTAGGGTGACTTAGGCCTGATCATCTTCAGCACTCTGGACAGGCAAGGCAGAGGTGTTAAGGTGTACAGGAGTCCTGTGCTCTGTAGTAGTGAAAGCATAGGCCCAGACCTCAGTTCCTCTAGCAGATTCGGGGCGTGACCATGCATGAAAGAGGGACAGATCTGGATCTCTGACTTGGTGCTTAACCTGTGATGGTTCTGGTCCAAGGGGTTCAGATGGCACGGAGGACAGATCTGCTAGAAGTAATTAAGTTGATTGTTCCTATGGATCATTGGGGCCTGTAGGTGCGCCACAGGGAACAGGAAGAGTGCCAAAGATATGCAGCATGGTCTTATTAAAGGCCATGATCTGCTGTGGTACCACCAATGGGTCGGAACTTTGGGTGCATCGGGAACTGTAGGTACTGGAGCAACATTGAGTGGTACCTTTTTGCTCTCTCAACTTCCCTTTTGCTAGAGTGGAGAGATGGGCTTGAATCCTGCTTTGCTTATGTTTCTGCTTGAACTTTGAATTCTTGGAGGACTTGGATTGTGAAGACTTGTGCGAGTTACCTTGGCCGTGGGGTCTACATCCTTAACTTTGAGCAGGACTTTGGTGAGGCCTAGGACTACTGCCTGTGTTTGTAATTCAGCTATCATGGTACTGGATCAACGTTGGGTGCATTCATCACATGACTGAGTTGTGCCCTGAACCCAGACACTAAAGATGTCACTTGTGCAGGGACTGTGACAGACCCTGCAGTCGCTGCATGGTATGAAACCTGTAGTTGTAGGCCGAGGCTTTGGATTTCATTTTGAGAGCCAATAATAGACGGATGCAAGTGGGAGTGGAGCTCTGGATCTGCATGTCAGGGTGTGGAAAGTAACTAATACGTGGCTCTGCTCTGTCACTTCCTGGGTAAAACACAGCCTACTTGGAGCTGTACTCCACCACATGGTGTGTGGGAGGGCTTCTATCAAGCTTCCTGAGCTAGTTTGTGCCTAGTAAATGTGAGGAGTCTGCGTTTAGAATTATCTATCAGAATTATGGGAGGTCAGTGTAGACTAGTTATTAGGTAGGAGGGTCAATTCAAAAACATAGGACAATTTTTTTAATATATAAAATTTTGGACGTAACCATGCTATGTGCTACAAAAAACAGAATCTGTCAATTTGACAATGGAGGCAGACCTGAGATGATGGCATTGGTACTATGTATTATACTGCATCCATTTTGTAAAGACATTCATTTGCCTTTGCTTTAGCAGTGCTAATTCATAAAGAATTCAATTTGCACACCTCACTACAACCGACATGATAAAGCCAGTTCTTTTTTTAGGAAATATCGTCCTTTAGAACTTTGCATTATGTGATAGGATACCATTGTCCAAATAATTTCTATTTGATAACTTGCTAAAAACCAAATTGCCAAGATCTATTCTGCCAATGGTAGTGTGCTAAAATTGTATTGTATGTGCCAGTCTACCAACTGCTATTCGCCAATATGGGCTTTGAAATTAACCTTCAGGGCATTAATTGTGCTTTCTGTAAAGTTTTCTTCCCTCATCCCACCTTTTTACGGTAAAATCATCAAGCAATGGAACGATATCTCGAGCCAGTTAGGTATTTGCATGAAGTACTGAAACCTTAAAATGCTTAAATACTGTTTTTCTTAAATAATAGATATGCAGTAGCATATGGTGCACAATGGAAATGTAGCATGCTCGAACGTTCCGATCCTTAATCTGTGTCAGATTTCCAAATAGTTATCTTTGAGTAAAAGAGGCACACAAAAAACCTTGATAAAAGATGTACGAAGCGGAGCCTCCTTTATGGAACTTTTTGGAAGTTAATTAATGTGCCTTGCCCTGCCTATGGCAAACAGGAACTTGTGCTTGTTTGTAAGAATTTGCTTGGCTGTTACTGGGTGTTTTATGCGTGATGTAACCTGGAATTTAGTTACAGCGGAATAGAAAAAAAATAGAAAGTGAGAGCTGTATGGCTTTTCCTTTGCAGTGGAAGAGCACTCTTCGATTTAAAATTTATAAAGTAGGACATTGAGAAATTACAGGCATCCAGAAACCAAAGTATCCCTTCGGGCAGCTAAAAAACTAACTGCATGCATTAAAAACAAACACTGCATACCTGGCTCTATGCAGGAAACTTGTTGGCTTCGAACCTCGGCTTTCTAAGAATGTGAAGTCACTTGACTTCACCCTAATAATCGGCCTTGTGAATCACATTGCCCAAAGAAAAGACAGCGTAGTATCAGCTCTTATAATAAAAAAAGTGTTTCTTCCAGAAAGCAGCTTCAGAATTGCTATTCAAGCCCTCGTATTCTTGAATCTGGATGGTATTAATTCCCTGCTCCCTGCACTTCATGCTGGCACTCACACTCCTTCAAGGCCTGATTAGAACTCCATTGGCTCCCTTTGCTTGGCCGCACCAGCTTCAAAACCAGTTGCATCATTTACAAAGCTACCATGATCAGCACCCCTGCTTATCTTGCAGACAAAGTCACTACCCTAGGTGGTCCTTGGCACTCTTGCAGCCAGGACGCCATCAGACTAAAGTGTTGAAAAGGAAAAACAAGAAGGCAGGCCTTTTCACCTATGCACACAGGATCAGGACTGACAACGCTGCTCCAATTTCGGAAAGTATTTAACTTGCCTCTTTAAGGTACACTGTATCACGACGAATTAGCTGTCCATAACCCAATCTACTATCCCTTGTTGACTTTAAAAAAAAAAAAAAAAAAAAGGTCCAAGACCAGTACAAAGTGCTCTGCTGCCTTTGGCCAGGTTTCCATTATTGCAGTACCATTAACATATGTTAAATGTACAACCTCTCTTGCACATCTGTATTTCTTAGGTTTTATGAATGGTTCTATATAGTGAATTCTTAAGTCTCGATTTTTATCAAGCAATCTGTGTGCAGCTTTTTTCTTGATAAAGGAAAGCTATGGATAGGAGTTTGTCTGAAGAAATAATGGTGGTGGCCAAAGGCTCAAACATGGAAGATAAAATGGAAAGACTGCATTCCTGACGGGTATCCCTCTTCACCTTACAATCCTTGTTATTGTGGAGTTAGCACTCGGATCCCAAAAGCAACGTTTTTAATTCTCAATTGTTGTTTTGGTCTGGCTCTTCAAGGACATTGTACTGAGCATGTAGTGCCTTCTGCATCATATGGATAATGTTCCTATTTATCTCAGCTACAGTTTGTATTATGCTGTGGTTTCTAAATCTAGTATTACAGTATGGATGAGTGATACTTGATCCAATTATCTGTCTTGCTGGCAACATGCATTGGGAGTTGCAAGGTCTGGAACTAGTGGTTCCTTACTTTGAGCTTCCACTGTAAGTTGGTGCGCTCAACTTCCTGAGCTGACTTCTGTTTGACTTTTCTTTCTAGTTCTGGGTAACATGGGCCAGCTCTGATGAGTGTACCTGGTTTTCTGTTGGCTGGACATGTTTTGCAACAACTGAATAGTCACCGTACATACCCTTGTGGGGCTTCCTTCAGGTTGTCCTAGGAATTTGCACACATCGTGTGATTTATTCGTGTGCCTCTGTTGGCGGGTATGCCCAACTGCTCCCACCATCTGGAAATGCAATGTATGCTGCGCATATTATTTTGCTGCAATCTATTGCCCTTAACATGAATATTCTATAACGTTTGTTTGTTGAGGTGGCAGAAGCCAAATGCACTCTTCAAAGGTGATGTGTGAATGTCATCACACATGGACCCGAGGTCGCCGCCCTGCTGTAGTCTCAAACAATTGATGTTATGGGTGCTACAGCATCCATATATGTATGTTTGAAGCCCCATTTTTCCTTCTGCAAGGGTAGTGCCCATGTTCTATTCTGCTGATTGCACCTTCCATGCTTGTGCGCACAACCACAGTTCAGGTGGGTGCGAAGGCACCCACATTTAGATGTTGTAGAACTCCTGTCCCTAGCTCCCTCTTATGATTGGCGCCATTCAGTAGTTTTACATAGTAAAAATACTAAGGGTTACCACAGCATTCACACTGTTGTGGCAGAGTGTGGTGAGTCTGTCATCTCACACAACTGAAATTTTGATGGTTGCTAGAACAACCCAACACTATCATGAACTTCTGTTACAAAACGTGCTGCGGTACTATCTGTCTATCTTAGAACTGTATTATTGGCCTAAACAGACCTTGAGCTGATTGGTGGAAATGCGAAGACATAAGAACAAAGAAACTACAATTATCCCTTCACTGGCGCTGCTTATGGGTGCACCTCATTTCCCCGCTTCTCACCCCCCCCCCCCACACACACACACACACAACCCATGAACAGACCTTGGCTACCATTTCAGACCTCAAAGAGGTATCCTGGTAATCTCTTTTCCTTTACACTGAAAGAAGTCACTGCAGGCTGGTCCACTGCTGTCCAGTTACATGTATTTTGCGTCAGTGGTAGAATGGGGTTGTTTAAGTGCTGGTGTCATATTTTTATATGCAAGAGGTTTGTGGCAAACATTTCACCAGCCACTGAAGCGGACGATGCACACTGCATTGAATGCAACCCCAATGATTTGATTGCTTGAGCTGCAGCATGGTGGGTGTCGTCACATTCAGAGACTGTAGCACTTCATTATAAACTCTCCGAACTGCTATTATGCATCCTGTTGGAGGGGTGTGTGAAGCATTTGTACTGGTGAATCGCCACTTCTCCAATGCCTTGCTGGAGGTTTAAAACTTGCAGTTCATTACCCCAGGCAATGGCAAGTGCTGTGGGTGTATTCAAATGTGCCAACGGTACCATTCGAGCTGTACCAAACTCATGGATTGTGGGTGATGCCATTCTGCAAAACCATTCAAAATTAGCTAAACCATATCCAATTTGGATAACCTGCTACTGCAATGACTGCTTCAACAACGCTAAGCTGAGTACCATAGCCTTTTCTACTCTCCTCCCTAGTAGCAGGCTCCATTGCCAAAGTTGGCCATCTCATAGAGGCAAAAGAATAAGGGGGTGGGATTAACCAAGGTATTTAAGAATATATGGAGTAGGACCCTGGCAGTACTACTTCATGTATTCCTAAATGTATTTCACAAAAGTATGGCTGTCTACACCCATCTGATCTCTTGTATAGCTGTCCACTGAGAGCATGGAGAACAAAGCATGTTTTGAACTTCGTCTTTGGTGTACATATGGGAATGGTGGAAACTCTGGATTCTCTACTGCTAAATGAGAAGAGCCATGCTGATTCAAAACACTTACAAAAGGTTTAGTTAGTTACAGTTCTCTAAAGTTATACCCACATCAATGCATCGTACAAGAAGGGCCAGGGTATGGATTGAGTGCCGGCCTGTGGAATCTTCCCCCCCCCCCTCCCCCCCCTCCCTCCCCTGCCCCACACCCTCCAGAGGTGGCTAGGAATTTAGGGGCGTTATTTGATGATCCACTCTCATTCAAGGCTTATGTTTCTTCTGTAGTGAAGATGCGTTTTTGGATAATGAAAGCATTGAAAAAGCTTTTGGCCTTTTTTTCACCTTGGAATGCACAGCAATTAGTTGTCCAAGCTTTGATCTTATCTAGACTGGACTACTCTAATGTTATTTATTTGGGTTTAACAGATTATTTAATTCAGAGCCTGCAAGTTGTGTAAAATGTAGCAGCCCATCTTTTATTTAAGCTTACTAGGCTGGCCCCTGCATCCTTGTACGTAAGACAACTCCACTGGCTTCTGGTTGGAAAGAGAATTGTATTTAAAGGTTTAGTGTTGGCTTACTGTGCCTTTCATAGACAGGGCGAGAATGCAAAACACACAAATGATGGATTTAGGCCCAGATCTCTGTACTGGGGGTGAATGTTTGACGTTGTTCAGCGTTCCATCCATCAATTCTTTTTGCATTTGTCACCTGGAGTGGGACGGGTATGCCCAGATGTGGGGTCCTGTGCTCTCCATGACACTGGTGTCAAGCTAGCCAGGCTGATGAGGGGTTATACCCTGAAACCCATCCCAGGATGCTTGTTTCCGGTCCAGGGAGTACCTGGCCTGGCAGTTCGGGCTGGACTTAACCCATGGGGAGCAGGGTCAAGACTGATTTGAATATGGCTGGGTCTAAACTGGAATAGCATACTGATCAAAAAAACGATGGATTTGGGCCCAGATCTCTAAAGGCGGGGGGTGAATGTTTGACTTTGTTCAGCGTTCCGCTCCCTCAAACGTTGTTTTTGCTTACATGGGCCACAATATCTCAATACCAGGTATCCGCAATACTGACCTCCCAGGGTTTTGTGCTTTGGGGACTCGTGGCTGATAGTGGTCTCTTGCTTTAAAAGTTTGAGACAAAGGAAGTTATTCCTTTTCTGTGCGTGTTGACTCTATTTGGAATTGCTTACTATTCGAACTTAAAAAATGTCTGAGGCTACCTTTTGTAAAATCACTAAAACCCATTAGTTTAGTCTATAACTTTAGTATCCCTGGCCTGTATTTTCCATAGGGCCGGGACACACTGAGTAGACGTATGGTCATTCAGTCATCTAGTACCACAGCCCAAAGAGGCTCCGATCTTACTTCAGCTCTGCCTTGACCCAAGTCATACACTACATGGCCACTCGCAGGTACTGCAGTGAAATTACATGGAGATGGTAAATAACACTACTGGCACAATGGAAACATAAAAAAAATCGTAATTGTCAAATAACTTTCCACATTGCAGGCAACCATACAAAGCACATTGTAAAATTGTAATCATACATCTGGAAAATTATACATCTGGACATTTTAAATGAATTTTAAGAATAAACATGACCCTTCTATCGTCACTCAATTCTTCAGACATCTTAACACATTAGTCCCAAAAACCACATTCCAGAACAAAACACATGAAAATGTTCTCTACCTCACATAGTAAATAAACAATACCCTCATTGTTACTCTCCCAATACACACAACACCTTTTACAGATGACACACTTTCACACCAAACTGGATATAACAAGTTAAGTGCAATTTTCATAATATTTCTGACCCACCCATTAAGGAAAGAAGGATCCATCTTCATGCTGGTTGTGGAGAGAGGGTTCCTAACTTTTTTCCCCTGAGCTGTGTTGATCCGGTAGGAGTGTGCATCGTCCAGCATTCCCCTCTGCTTTATTGAGCTAAGGAAGGCAGAAGTAGAAAAATAGGTGGTGAAAATATACTAGCCATGGATGTATAGGAGGCCATTGCCAGGGGTTGCACTGCAGTGGGTGTTGCCACCTGCTCAGGCCAGTAGTGCCACAAGCATTACAGGGACCTCTGCCCTGCTGAATGCTCAGGATATCCTGGAGTGGTGCCACAGCCCACACGAAATACCCACAGTTGACCCCACTACAATGTAGTCTTACAGAAGACTCATCTGGAGCCAGCCAGAAGAACTTCAGCAGCAGGTTGTTGGTAAGTAATTCTTTTTTTATACTAGTTATATCTCATACCTGTAGGTTGTTGGCATTGTAGTGTTGTGGTGGTGCATTACGTTGGTCACATCTATGTTGTCATGAAGTTGGGCTGAATGCAATAAGTGTAACAATAATAAAGGGGTTGACAGGGGTCTCGGACTGGTTCCCAATAATGAGGGGTACCCCTTATTGTTCGCGTTGGAAATTGAACCTTTGGAAGCTTGGATACTAGTAAATGCATTGCATAGAGGCTTTGAGTGGGGCGATACACTGAGTCACTGAATCTGTACACAGATGTGCTTCTGCATTTGGGGGACCTGGCTGTATCAGGACCTAGGGCGATGCTGATCCTAGATCTATTAAGCACGTACTCAGGATTACGGATTAACCCCTGGAAATTGATGATCTACACCATAACTCTGTGCTGAGCTGGTATGCCATGGGTGCTGGAGATGCCGATTCAATCCTCAGGATTCTGATATTTGGGAGCCTTGGCCCCTGGGAGCACACATTTGTTTGAGGGTAACTTGGTACCTCGGATGGAACGGCTGTTATGTTTTGGAATACACTCCTAATGTCTTTGGTGGGACGCTTGGCCATTTTTAATATGGTTGCGCTGCTGTGGTTTTTATGCCAGTTGCAGAACCATCCCTTCCCGATTGCCCCCCCCCCCCTATTTCTTTGTAAAAATCAATGCAGTGTTGCAGACTCTGCTCGAGGGGACTCCTTAGAATAGTGTTGTAGGCTCGTGTTTAAAGGGGGAGTGGCCACACCGGATGTTCGCTTGTGTTATTGGGCAGCCCATTTTATTATCATCCTCATCAATGACTGGGGGGGGGTCAGTCAGTGACCTGGCATGTGCCCTTGAGGGGAAAGCTATGGGTATGCAGGGTCTCCCACACCTGCTAATGGGGGGTGTGGTGTACCTGAATCTGTTCCACTGGCTACTAGGGTGCTACTTGGGATATGGGCAGCTGCTTACAAGGCTACTGGCTGGTCTGGCAGGCTAACATTAGAAATGCCGCTGTGGAGAGGTACGTATCTTCCACAAGTTGTGGCTTTGCAAGGCTTCGTGGTGTGGGACAATATACGAATGTCTACTTTGGGGGATGTTTTACACAATGCTGTGCTGAAATCCTTTCAGGAGATACAGGAAGAATATGATCTACACTGCTCACAATTTTAGGTATCTGCAACTCTGACATGCGTTGCTGCTAACACTTCAGGGCACAATTGAGGTACGAGAGTTCTCATCTCTTGAGGCTAAGCTTCTCCTCCCAAACATAAAAGATCGTAAGCTTATAAGATGTTGCTGAGGAATGTCCCAGACCCCATGTTGGTTGAATAGAGAGCATGGGAACAAGATGTAGGAGCACTTGATGATTAGAGAGAGGCTCCCTAAGAGGCAGTCATAGCTTCACAGTTTAGACTCGCATAGTTGAAATTACTTCACCGAGTATATTACACTAGGGCTAGACTCTGCTGCATGGGATTGATATCCGATGAAGGGTGCTTAAGGTGCGGTAGCTCCCTGAGGAATTTATCCCATGTGTTTTGGTACTGTCCTTTCTCGGAGGGGGTTTTGGGGGAATCTGAGTGCTGGGCTTGAGTATTCCGAGAGATCCCAGACTGATATTACTTCATGTTACAGACGAGTTGGGTGGCACATGATACGCGAAACCACTCCTGTGGCTGGACCTCATTGTAGCCAAGAGGGACATTGCAAAAGCCTGGAAAGAGGTAGCTGCTCAGTCGGTTGCGGTATGGACCAAAGGCATGGACCTTTGTATGGAACGCCCCATATAGAAGGTGGGAGGCTGTCCCCAGAAACACTACAAGATGTGGAAGGGGTGGGCTGAAGCTAGTGGTATACATCTGGAACCTTGCCCAGACACCTTATGGCTTAACGGTATGGGGAGCTGACCAGAAAGAGAGGGGCTGGATAAGGGAATGAGGAGGGACTACGAGGACGTGGATTGTACAAATAATTTTGGTCTACCTATGTGATGATTATGGTCAAAATATCAATGCACAGTGCTGTTCTGCTTGATGTTATAAGATATATTTGTACTGAGTCTTACTGATTCACCTCAGATTAAAAACTTCAATAAAGTTTGGAAAAAACTGTGTGATACTTACTAATCCATATATATTGTCACACAACTAGTGATTTAATAGAAACAGTGTGACCATGTTATCAGAAAAAATAGTCCTTTATTATATTTTGTATGTTGTGCAGCTATCGTGAAAAGCATGCATACTCCAATCGGGTAAGCGTAAACACTGATCATTTATAGTTTGTCCTTGACGCGAGTCCCTAACAATGTTGAAATTTCAGATGTCATGTAATTGTTATGCAGACTATGCCGCACTTAAATTAGGAACTGTGATGTCAAGCAAACTGACACTGCTCACTTGTATCATGTGGACCTCTGAATAAGGCCAACATTCTTTTACACCTAGTGTCTCCAACAAGTAGCTTGTGATCTACTGGTAGCTCTCCTGTGTGCATCCCAGCCTACTTAATTAGAAGCTTTTGCTTTGGTTGAGTTAATATATATTTTTATATATATATATATATATCTCCAAAATATATTTAAAGTTTATCTGTGGGGGATAAATCATGTGGCGTTCTTGGGACTTATTACTAATGTTACTACCTTGGCACCAGAAGCATTGCAGGTGTGTGTGTGTATGTATATGTATGTATATATATATATATATATATTTCTATCCCCCCCCCCCATGTAGACACATTCCAAATTGGCAAAGCATTTTTTGTTTACATTTCTGTTGGCATCCATATCTGATGCACTGAGATGATCATTGTTAGCAATCTCACATATGGTGGCTACTAATGTAATCTTGTGTGATGGGTCACCCTTACATTTCTAATATTAGTAGCTTGGGTTGATTTTCATTGAACATAAGCTCCTATCGAAGAAAACATTGGAGACCCCTATTCTACACCATTATGAGGGCATGGCTTAGTTTGTGGAGACATCTCATTTACCAACAGTATTTGTTCAATTTGTGACCCCTTCTTTGTTGGCCATAGTCCTCCTCTGGACAATCCGGCATTTGAAAAATCCACTACTACATGGGGTGAGAGTAGAAGGTGCCAGTGAGTCTACCTTTTAGAAATAAATGTAACATTCACAGTGTGAACACTTGCACACAAGAAGTAATGAACAAATGCACAATGAGCCTTTCTTTCTATTCGTTTGCATAGGGCACCCAGATCACTGCAGGAAACCGGGCCTGGGGTAAAGATGGAGGATTTTAGTTACACAGTGGCTGTACGGCACCGCCAACTAGGAGCAGGGTAATGATGCCACTGCTGAGGAACATTTAGCCTCCTGGAGAGAAACAGGATCCCTAATTTAAAAAAAACAAACAATTCGGGTGGAGTCTGCAACCGATGAAAGAGTGTAAACTACATACCAAGAGGAGTCTGGCAGGGCTTCTCCTGGTTAGGAAGAACCTGTGGTTTCGAAAGAATATGCCCCAACAACATTAGGAGACTGCACCTACCCCACACAACCACTGACCAGACCTCAGTAACACCAGGGCCTAAGACAGCCTCGCCTGCCACCCCAATTTAAACCCAACAGTGCAAAGAGTTAGTCAGAGTCCAATGAATTTTGGAAGTCTACCATTCGCAAAGCTAGGTTACTTGGTAAACTAGCACTGGGCTCAATGGTATTGTTGACCCGCCTAAAATTGTCTAGTTTCCCGACGGGGGATGAGCCTAGACTGATCCGGATGAACAAGGCTTCCGAACGCCACTGACCTCATATTGGTCAGCACCTCCCCCGACCTCTGTTCAGCAGTGAGATTAGTCCGTGTTCCTCGCTTTGGGTTTACCATTACATCTGCTGCTCTGAGATCCCTGGGTAACCCACCTGCATGGCCTCGTGAAAGGTCTGTAGCCGAAGCGGGCCCACCTAGTAGGTGGGTTCGTCTGTGCTATCTCCTGGTATTGCACACAGTCTTCAACTCATGGATGGGTGGCATTATCATACCTAGGTGCTGTGCTTTTTGACTGAGGAGTGTGCAGTAAACTGGCCCTGACCTAAGTGACACATGAACATGACCTCCATATAAGGGTAGCAGCTAGGTGGAATGGTCACATAGATTGGGCTAACGCAGGGGTCTTCTAACTGGGGGTTGGGGGGGGCGGCTGGCCTCAAGTGATCCGGTAGGGGGGGAGGGCAGGCACCATGCTCTGGCCAAACGAAGCATTATGCTGATAAAGCTTTATCAGGTAGAGGTGTGGCGCAGCGGCCAGGGTGACTGACACTGGAACCCGGGGGCTCACTGTTCAATCCCTGGTGCCGGCGGCAGATCAGCCCAGCACCATGTGACTCTGGGCAATAGCTTGCTTAATCTTCCCAGCGCCTTGACACCTTTGGGTAATTGTTTGCACTTTACAAATACTGGACATTTACATTTTCAGCAGCAAAAAATGAGCGGCAGTAAGCCGGCTCTGTAATGGGCCATCACTAACCTCTTTTGTCATTTATATCCTGGCTGGGAGAAGGTGTCAAAAAGGGAGGGGACTCAAAATATTCTTCAACCCCCCCACCCCTTAATTTCTAGTAATCATACTGTGGATACATTCATATGTTAATAAATCCTACCTGCACAGCATTACAAAGTTTGAAGAGCACTGGGCTAACGTGACATTGACATGGGTGCTTCTTGTCTGGACTGAAAGTGACATCAACTGCTGTCTAATGGCTGCCCTCTGGTAGCGGTCTAATGGTGGTTCTCATATGGGTGATATTAATGTATCAGCTGGCAAATTGAAAAATATTTGAGATGTCAAGTGACTAATATAAGTGAAGGGTATGATAACCTGTGATTTTTGAAAATTGTCAAGGGGGGGTTTAGCATATTTCTTACACATGTACGACATTAAAGTTGCTCATGCATGTGGCACATCTGGCAAAGTGGGTCAGTGAGATGCAGATGGGTCTACATTAGGACTGAGTGGAGCTTTTGGAGTTCTGCTATGTGGAATTCTGAGGAGCGCCCCAAAAACTCTGGATTTCTGCGAGTGAAGCTGTTCAACGTGCCCGTTTGTGCTACGTTTGGCTATGCAATGCGCATGGACTGCTCAACTGGTAGAAAATCTGCTCGAAGATACAGCCGCCGTCACTGGCTCTCGCTCTGCTTGCTGTCTTCAGAAAAAAAGGCGGCAGATGTCGCAGGCACAGCCTAAAGCTGCGCTAGCAGCTGGCATGTTTTGCGGGCAGTCGCCAAGTCTTGCTGGTGCTCGTGGCTGGCTGGCAAATCTTGCCAACACTCGCAAGCGCTCGGCAAGACTCGTGCGCACCAGCGCGCGCAAAAACTCCGCTTGAGCGCACCAACTAAAAATAAATTCCACGGAATTTATCAATAACTTCGCATTCTCCGTGGAACACGAAGTTCCCGAACTCTACAGAATCTGCGAGCAGAATTTTACGCCTAGTCTACATAGAAGTGGGTGACCTAGGTGCACAAATGTACTTGATTGATGGATGACAAAAATATTAATTGCTTATTAGGTGAGTTTCCTGGGTGGGCATATTGTGGTCACAACAGGACTTTAGGGGTACTTCAGCAGTGAAAAGGAATACATATCTCAAAAGGCAAATTAGTGTGTGGGAACATGTAGGTGTATTACAGTCATTTAACATTTACAAAGTCGTGACCTGGGTGACAGCCACTGTGACAGTGAGGGAAATATGATGCACAATTTCATGTGACTTGACATTAATTGGTACGGTGACAGAAGATACATACCATGTGTATTACGATTATGGGGAAATAAGTGCAATGATTGTCTGGAAGGTGACCTCTACATTTATTTATCATTCATCCATGGTGTTGTGTCTCTCGTTCAGACGTGGATTAGCCAGCTTTGGCAATTCAAGGAAGCTGTATGCATTTCATTTAAAATCTATGCACAAAAGGTTAAATATATTGGGCGTACATATGCCTTTTAGGAATCCCAAAGCTGCACTAAGTCAAGGGTGTATGTTATGTACTGAGGATGTAAACATCAGAAATATTTATTCACATGATATTTGTGAAACACACAACATATAGGCTCTGATTTACAGTTTTCCTGTTACATATTTGTGTAGGTGACATGCATGGACCATTACAAGTTGGCATGGACGTTGACTTGCCAGGCTCTGTCATACCGCTAGTGTGAGTAGCACAGGCAGACATACAATAGTTGAGGTGGCGGCAGGTGACTAAGGAGCTGTCCAAACAGCGCCTGCAAGGGTGACAACTGGTTATGTGTACATTTATGGGGCCACGTCACCTATGCGGCTAGAACCCTGTTTCTGCAGGGTTCTAGGGCAGTGGGAGCTAGAACAGTATAAGATGCACATATCTCAGGTATATGGTTGTGACAGACGTAGCAGTGACACATACCTGGTGGGATGACAGACGTGCGGTAGGCCCAGCTGCATTGCTCCTTGCAGAGGTACTTCTGCTGTTACTTGCAATGCTGCACACACAGGGCTTTATGAAGAAATGGTAGAAGAGGTCAATTCTTGCCTTTCTCTGCATGTGTAAGGTGGGGCAAACTGTGCACTGGTGTGTGGGGGATCCTACAGATCCATCACCGTACTAATAATCATTTCAGACTTCCCTGGTCTGGAAAACTTCTCCCCCCGGCAACAACTCAATAGTGCGGCACACACGGTGCAATATAGTTCAGGCTCTCACCCGAGGCTCTGCTTCGTTTCTATGGCTATTTCACCAAGAGTGCTTGTTTTGATTGTTCATTTGTATTACAGTTTACTGAAGAACATTAAATGTATCAGAGTGCATGTACTAAAAAAAAAACAACTAAAAAAACCCTGCCGATAATTGCCTTTACCTGAGAAAGGACTGATGTTTATAACAATTAAAAAAAAAAAAAGTAGCAGCAATTACATATGTATTGTTTTTCAGTAATTTAAGAGTTTCGCCTGTATTCCACAGAGTTGCAGAGTATTGTGGAGGCATATAATTTGTTCTACCAATTGGCCAATGAATATTCACAGAGATGAGCTATAAATCTTGTTTTTAGATATTCACCACATTCCAAGTACACAACTGTGCCTAGCTGAGTGACCAGTTCAGAGTGGTGTTATACAGTGTCTCTGTTTTCTCTCTTATCCCATTCTGCTTTCTCGTTGTCTGCTGCTAACCATCCTATTCTTCTTTGTTGGTCTTTCATTCGGACAAGTTTGCTCACCAGATCATACCGCGATCCTGTAGACAGAAGTCCTTGCGTTGCTGGGCAAAAGGTGTCAGAAGTGGTGCCTTTGGAAGAGAGGGTTGCAAGATTTTACTCCTTTTATTTCTTGGTCCACAGAAAAGACTGAGGCCTGTACTAGACCCTTGCTTTCTGAACCTGTTCATTTGGCAGGACAAGTTCATAATTATTTCTCTGAGCCAGGTCCTGTTGGCCTGGAACTCAGGAGATTGATTAGTGCCCCTGGGCGTCTAGGATGCCTATCGTTGTCCTGCAATTCACCCTGCCCACAAACTCTAGTTGAAGTTTATGGTGGGCAGGGCTTAATTTGAGCCAGTGGTTACTGGTGCTCAGCACCGGCACTTAATCTTCAACACCGGCACTTTTCATGAGCACCAGTTAAGCACTCATTAATTTATGGGTAGATTAAGTGTTTTGCCCCGAATCACAAGATGTTGAGCCGGCGCCCAGACTCTAACCTGGTTCCCCAGCTCCGAAATCAGCAGCTCTGGCCGTTAGATCACATCCCCACTTTCATGGTTAGTAGTGGGTTCTGTTTTAGGTGGCGCTAACAGAAGAAATGGGCTGGTGCAAGCTGCCTCCTGAGAGGGCCAGCACTCTTTATTTTTTTAATTTTATTACAAATTAACCACGGACTGTGGAGTCCCATCACCACCAGTTTGAGGTCCTGCTATTTGGACAGACAACTGCCTCACATGTGATTATCAAGGTGCTGTGGTCATAGCAGCTTCACTGCAGAGATCAGGAGTTTAATATATTACCACAAATAACACAACAGGCTGGTAAAGGAGGAGTCCCAGACACTGATCCATGCTCCTCTCCAACAGTTCTTTTCCCCGACCTAGGCATTTCCATCAACATGCAGCAGTCTCGCCTCCTTCCCACACATAGGCTGACCATTATTAGGATGTGATGCTGTCAATAAAAGCATTGATGCCAATTTAGAATTGCTTCCTATACATACTATGCAAGGAACAGTACAAAAACTCATCCTAATTTGTGAGTGAATAATCGGTGGTTGAGAGAAATGCTGCCAGTGGGGACACCAAACTCAATGCCTTCTGATATACAAGCATGCAAGGGGGTATTATATGAATCTGCAACAAACTAAACAATAATTGTGTAATACAAGACAGATAAGTCTTAGTGCACCATGATATTATTTGTAAATGCTGAAATATTCATTATTATTATGGAATTTCTTACATAATTAACAGAAGAATGGCACATGATAAATAATAAATATTATCAAATATCAAAATTTGTCTCTGCGCTGATTCAAGACGTTCGGCATGGGGCCCACAGATGTTTCTGCTGTAAAACACATTTTCTCACAGGTTTGTTGGTTTTTAACACCCTATCATTGTCATACATGCAAATCAAAGGTTGGGATGAAGGGCACTTGTCTCTTTTCCTTTCCTGTGTAAAGTCACATTTCCATTTGGGTGCTAGGAAATCTACCTGTCTTTGACCCACAAGAAAGTTGGGATTCTCACAACAAAGGAATAGGCTGCATTTATGTTCTCCAAATTGTATTTGTTGCCTGTGGTATTCATTGTTTTAACAATGGTACCGTTGTCCCCCCTATGTGACGTGAGTGGAGTTACACATAAAATATGACCATAGCATGTCTAGTACTACCACTATTGTTGTATTTCGAGGTGTATGTGTCCTCACTGCTTCACTTACATTATTTCTTTTTTTTGTGAACTGATTCAAGCGGAAAAGTTCACTCATCAGCATGCTCAAAAAGTTACCTTTGTGTAGAGGGACCTTATTGCAAACTTATACAAACTATAAAATATTTCTAGAATACATAGTTGTTGGACTTGGCCCTCTCTGTAGGGTCACCCCCCAAACTTTTAACCTTAACCCTCCTATTTTTTTTTATCTGTTTTTGTTGGCTTTTAGGACTGTGCACTTTACCACTGCTAACTAGTGCGAACTCCTTTAAACATGGTAAAATTGGCTTACACCAAATCGTCACTTTTAATTTAGTTTTAAGTCCCTAGTAAAGTGGTACTACATGTACCCAGGGCATGTAAATTAAATGCTAGTAGTAGACTTGCAGCCCTGATTTTGCCACTCACTTGAGTGGCCCGTTAAAAATGCCTCAGGCCACCTACTGCAGCCTGTGTGTGCAGTTTAGAAATGCCATTTTGACCTGGCAAAATAAATCTTTTGCCAGGCCAAAACCTTCCTCTTTAATACATAAAGTACTACCTAAGGTAGTCCCTAAACAGCCCACAGGGTAGGGTGCAGTGTATTTAAAATGTTGAACATGTACTATTTACTTATCCTGGTAGAGAGTCTGGTTTTCTCTACTGAAAAGCCTACCTGTCCCATAGGATTACATTGGGTTACCTTATTACATTTAATAAGTGATAACTTTCCACTGGGAGGAGTAAGGAGTGTCAAGTTTGGTGTCTGGGGATTTGTAATTTAAAATCCTCTTTAATGGTAAAGTCTGTTTTTAAGTCACAATTCTGAAAATGCCACTTTTAGAAAGCGTGTATCTTCTTTTCCTAACCTTTTAGTGACTGTAGCCTGTATCTTGAGTCACATGACTAGGTGTAGCTGGCAGTCGGTCTTTACGTATTGTTCCCAGACCGTGAGACAAAGGTTTTGGCAGGATGGGCTTTCTCTGACTTGACAGGGGGCAGAGCTGTCACCTACCACATTTGCACATCACAAAGACTCTGCCTCAGCATACTCACAAAGGGTTTCACACTAGTCTTTAGTGCCCCCAGACTAGCTGGGAGGCTGGAAATTTCAGACTCTGTCTCTCTCTCTCTCCCCCTCTCTAGAAGCTTCTACCACTTCAAAGTGGGCACCAGGTATAAGTAGCGGACCCACAGACCCAACTCTTCAGTACACTTCTGGACTTGTGGAAGACTCTGAAGGCCTGCTCTGCTGCCTGAGTGAGAAGAACTGGATGTGCGCCTTGAACCCAGAACCACCAGAGTTACTCCAAGGGCTAGTCGGCTGGCCTCCTGATCAGTCACAGAAAAGGCTGTAAGCATCTTGAACCCTGCACTTGGCCTCTGCCTGGTGTGGGGAACTCCTGGACTGACGAGGTCAGAGCCACGAGTTCCGGAACCCCGCAAGCTGAACAACTACTTTGCCTTAACCACGCATGTAGTTAAGGAAGTCTTCGTATAGGAACTCGTTGTTCTGACATACAACTGCCTGGTGTGAGTCCTAGCCCTCCAAGTGGTGCCTCTCCAGTCCTGGACCTTTGGAAGTGAGGCTAAATGCTCTGCCAGCCCAGCTGTGGTCTCTACCAGAACCGATGCAACTCTTTGCAGCACCTCATCGGCACCCCTGCAGTGAGACACATCCTTGACACAAGTCTGCATTGCAGCCTGTACAGCTCATTGGATCCGCTGCTGCGTGATGCATCCTTGACGTGAACCTCGCAGGTTCTTATCTGAATCGATGCAAGCCTGTATAGTAGCCCTCGCAGCTCATTGGAACCACTGCTGCTCAACACATCCTTGACGCAAGTCTACATAACAGCCCTCACAACTCATTGGAACCACCTCTGCACGACGCATCCTCAGTGCAAGCCTGCATTACAGCCCTCATGACTTATCGGAACCACTGCTACACGATGCATCTTCGCCGCGGACCTCACATCACTTCTCAAGATCGCTGCCGCAGGACTAAACAGGATTTAAGATACATTTCCGGCTGCACTAACTTGGTCACTGTATCCTGCCCACTCTTTATTGCTGTCGGCTTGAACTTGCGACTTTGTTCTGGTCTGGTGCTACCAGATATCCACAGTTGGCGCCTCGTGCTTTTAAACACAATTTTTGCGTCTCCTGTCCAACTAATTGGATGTTTTTGATGTTTTGGTGTCAAATAATTTATTACATTTTTACTCTATTTTTCTAAATGTTTGGGATTTGTTTTGTGTTGTGTTTTCACGTTATTACTGTTTGTATGCTGCATAAATACTTTACACATCGTCTCTAAGTTAAGCCTGACTGCTTTTGTGTCAAGCTACCAGACGGTTGAGCACAGGTTAATTTGGGGTTTGCTTGTTTCACCCTGACAAGAATTGTGGTTGCTGTTTGTGTAGGGTTTCAAGCCCCACAACCAGTATCCCAATTTTCTCTAGTGAAGTTTTATTATTAAATGTGAACTTATTATTTGCACTTTACACATTTTAAGGGGGAGCACTGTTTTTTTTTTTTTTAAAGCAACTACCTCTTGCTATTATGTATCTTTTTAGCATTAATTGTTTATTAATATTTTGTATGTGGCTGGATACCGGAACCACAAAGCCATTGCATGGAAATTATTGGAAAAAATCCTTCAGATAATGTTGCACAGAGACTGAAATGGCTTCCCCCCCCCCTCCCCCCCTGGCCCCCCCATCCCCCCACCACCGGTCTAAATCTCACTGTTGAGTTGATCTTAGTTACACATGCAGTTTAAGGTTGTCTAATAGTTGATTCACAATATACGTCCCAAAAATACATGTTTCCAATGTTTTGAAAGGGTTGAAAAAAATGTCAAAGTTAAGTACAGGCAAACATTAATTGGCCTTTACATCAGTGGTCAATAACCATGGCTGAACAAGACATACAATATGAACCTTTCAATATTATCTTGCTACTTGCACAGTGACCAACTCACCTCAGTTTTCAGTGGTAAACGTTAAGCTGGTTAGTCGAAGCACACCAACACGTTATTTTAAGATGGCTTTTAACACCTACAGTATCAATTCGTTTCAAATTATTTTTGATGAGCTTGAGTTAAAAAAAAAAAAAGCAACTTTGAGTTTAGGGAATTAGGCTTGATTTTGTCTTGGCTCATGATGGCACATTTATGGAAAGTGCTCAACATGGCACTTGGTGCACAGTTCTGCTAACCAGCCCTAAAAGTGCAGTGTGCCATTGTGGGTGCTGACTGAGACGGGCCTCCTGGCCTCTTCGGCCTCTACGTCCTCTACAGCCTCACATGTTTGAGGTGGGACCCCTGACTCCTGGAAGGAATTTCGATCAAATAATTGGCAGCCCACAAATAAAGTGCAAAGGGAGATCTGCCATGTATGTGGTGGTGTCCTGAAACTTGGGACACTACACAGCTGTTAGAACCTAGGGAGGAGTACTATACGGCATGCCAGAACATTTTACTGTTGGCATTCCTTGTAGGGTCCATCTGCAGCTTGTCCAGGGTTTAAGAGACCACCAGAGATAAGTGGTACTTCCAATTAAGTCTCCTTAACTGCAATGTCGGGTGACTGTGGCCAGAGCACTTCACTCTTGGACTCAGAAGTGCCACTGACCTATCATCACTGGCAATCATACAAAGTGGGCAAAAAAGTAATTGATACTCTTTTGTGGTACCGGGATGCTTGTTCTGTTGCTCAAAGCAGTGACAAATGGTGATGTGTGATAGTGGAAAATCATTCCTTGTTGCAAGTAGTACAAGAATTTCTCATTTTAACTTTGGTCATGTTCTCCATTTTTAGGTTGAACGTAAAAGGCCTATTGTGGACTTACCAAGACATTACAGGGGCTTTTAGCCTACCTGTTACTCTCCATTGTTGCTTTATTGTCACGCTCGTTTACTTGCTTCTTATTCAATGACTTTCCCTTCCCAAGCTTGTCTGTCTTGTGTTTGTGCCCCCCACTAGAACATAGCCTCTTTACCATCACTCTGATAGGCTCACTGCTGTCCTCCCTCTGGTCAAGTTTAGAGAGCTGCTTATTTTTGGCTTTGCATTGCCTAAGAGTGCATGTGTCTTCTTGCTATCTTACTCTTGTGCTTCTGTCCCCCCCAGAATTTCAGTGTAATAATGAGTGACATTCAACAATATGAGTGACACTTTCTTGCGAGCAAAATCAAGCAATGAAGACGAGGGAAACATATATAAATATCATAAATGACACCCCTTTGAGCAACGAGAAACTCTAAGAAGATCTTAAAACTGCTGCAAAACTAACCTACTGCCCTTATATAAGCGTGTTGCCTGGAAGCAGTGTGTCACTGCAGCCAAGCCCCAGGTTAAGTCAGGGTTTCTTTTAATGGAAGGGGGGAGGTGTGAGAAGGCTACATACATGGGGGTGCTACCTGGAGGCTGTGTGTCTCTGCAGCCAGGGGTTTGGAGTGAATCAGAGGGGTGTGAGAAAGCTTCTTACACCCAAAGTAGCACTGAGCATAGTTGAGCAGCAGGCAGTGTTACCTATGCTCTAATTTCATGCTCCAAGAATTATAGACAAAGCATTAGCATGCAATATCAGAAAGAGATGCCCATCTAGTGATCAAATTGTTCAGTGTGAAACTGAAAAAGCTGGGGCAAATCACAGCTTCTCTGCGTCACCAAATTGTGTAATCCTAGACAAACTGTTTATTTCACAGGGCCTTCTTTATGTTCATTATTACATATGAGAGTGCCTTCAAATATGTGTGTCATACAAAAACATGTTTGTATAAATTGTGATGGTTCCAACTAATTGCGCAAAAAGTTCCTTCATATCTTTGAATTTAACTGTACTCTGCACATGTATAACATGTTACAGATATTGTACAACTGAATCGGAGGAAGGACAGGCATTCTGGGGTTACTAAATATTTTCTAAATAACACCATGGCTAAAATGCTGCAAGTAATTGACCTCTGCACAACATACATGACATCAATTGGTTTTATTTGTGAGGTGCAAATTGGAATCCTGTTTGTTGCAGTTTTATATAGCGTGCTTTGGAGCACTTTACATGAGCACCAGATATATTAAGGAAGGGGAAGATCTGAAAGAGACACGTTAGTGACAGATTCCTTACCTTAGAATATCCCCAGGCGTCAGGCTGGATCCGGAAAGTTTTTTGCGTAGCAGTACCCTTGCGCGTCGGTAGGCGGCGTCGTGCGGCTCCGCGTCCGTCGTCGTCGTGGTCGCCGGGATGACGTCGCGGACAGTACTTAGATGCCGCCCCTGCGTGCTGACGTCAGTTCTTCTTTTTCCGCGCCAGTAAGCGCAGATCCGGGAAGAGCAGTGCCCTAGTCACTTTTTGACTATCCTTTTTTGTGAATTTTTTCACTGTTTCTTCAACGAGTCTTCACGACTCCTAAGGTGTCGTAGGGATGCCCGGCTTTAAGCCCTGCGAGGCCTGTGGTCGCATGATGTCGATCACGGACCCGCATCTCGAGTGTCTCTTCTGTCTCGGCCGAGACCACGACACGAAGTCGTGCCCTGACTGCGGGAAACTTCATCCGAAGGCTTTGCGAGAGCGGTCTCGAAACCTGCTCGAGGTCCGGCAGTCGGCTCTGTGCCGCACCAAGCCCCGGTCCCGGGAGAGGTCGAGGGGCCGGACGCGGAGTCCCCGCCGTTCGTCGGAATCCAAGTCTTCGCGCTCCTCCGGTAAGTCAAACCACAAGAAGTCTAAGCGGCGTCATAGCTCTAAGACTTCGCCTCGCCGGTCTCGCGACTCGGCTGAGGCCCCAGTCTGCACCGTCCCCGCGGCCCCGGACATGCCTGTAGAACCGCCCCCGAATTACCCGTTCTTTCCGGGGTCGGGGGCGACTCAGGCCAAAATACAGGAATTCCTGTCGGCCATGGCCCGCCTCTTCGGGCCTTCAGGTCCCTCCGGTGCGCCTTCGGGCCCCGCGGGCCCTGATGGAGTTGCCCCGGCGCCGCCTGTCCCACCAGCCTTCATCCTGGCCTCGGCTCCGGCCTCGATCCCGGCTCCGGTGGTACCGCAACCCACTTCGGCGCCGGTTGACCTAACCACGCCTCCTCCGCCGACGTCCCCGGTGCCGTCCGGGGCTCCGGACGGCGTCGTTCCCCGGTTCTCTCCGGCTCCGGACATGGAGCCGGACCGACGTCGCCCGGCGCCGATGAGACCTTGGGTCCCAAATGTTCCTACTCCTCCATATTTTGAACAAGAGGAGGACCAGGAGAGCTGGGAGGGATCTGAGGACCACCTCACACAACAGCGTGAGTTTGACCCGGACTGGGTTGAGGAACTTGGGGATGCCAGTGGTCTAGACACCTCCCCTGACACTGGCATGCTGTCTCCTCCCGTGGCTACGGAGGAGGGGGCTAATTTTGCAACGGTGTTGCGTAGAGCAGCTGGAGCCTTACATCTCCAGTTGCCTACTGTGGCCGTCAGGACTAACCTCCTGACAGAAGTGCTTCAGCTGGCGGCTTCCTCTTCGGAGACTGTGCTGCCGTTTAATGATGCACTCACTGACGTTCTTTTGGGTACCTGGTCCAAACCCACCACAGGGGCTCCTGTGGATAGGAACGTGGCCCGACGCCATCGCCCTGCTCCGGGCGACCCCCTGTTTCTCTCCCAACATCCCACCCCCGAGAGCTTGGTTGTCCAAGCCTCTGCCTCCCAAACCGCCTTCCCTATCGCCCCTCCGGATAGGGAATCCAAACGCCTGGACCAATTTGGGAAGAAGGCTTTTTCTTCCTCCAGTGCTGGCTTGCGGTCCGTCAACACCGCTTGCCTTTTGGGCCGATATACCCACTCCCTGTGGGATTCGGTGGCGGGTGTTTTGCCGCAGTGTTCTGAGGAGGTCCAGACACTGCTTACCCGCGCCATTGCGGAAGGGCGAGATGCGGCTAAATACACCATCCGTTGTGGCCTTGATCCCGCCGACTCGCTGGGCAGATCGCTTGCTACGACGGTGGTGCTGCGTCGCCACGCCTGGCTGAGGACTACTGGTTTCTCGGGTGATGTCCAGAATACACTCATGGACATGCCCTTTGATGGAGTCGGTCTTTTTGGTTCAAAGGCAGACCATGCGCTGGAGCGGTTTAAGGACTCACGGGCTACGGCCAAGTCCCTGGGCCTTTCTGTTGTACGCCCTCCGCTCAGCTCTGCTTTTCGCCCCTTTCGTGGCCACGGAAGGGGCGCCCCGTCACGTCAGCTGCCCAGCCACCGGCCCGCACAGCAAGCGTCTACGCGTGGCCGAGGACGTGGATACCGCCGTGGCGGTTCGGGCAACCAGCGTGTGGGTCAGGCCACCACCTCCAACCCGTCCGTGGCCTCCAAGCCCTCCTAGTCCCTCCTTTCCGTTGCACGGCACGCCAGTAGGGGGCAGGGTCCGCCATCACCTTCACCACTGGCGTCCCATCACCTCGGACAGGTGGGTCTTGGACATTGTCCGAAGGGGCTACTCCCTCCCTTTCGAGACCACCCCCCCAGCCATGCCACCACAATTCCACCGCATGTCAGGGGATCACTTGGTACTTCTGCAGAAGGAAGTCACGGCCCTCTTGGCCAAGAGGGCCATCGAGCATGTTCCGACCCCAGAAGTAGGGCGTGGTTGCTACTCCCACTACTTCCTGGTGCCCAAAAAGGACAAGGAGGACATGCGTCCTATCTTGGACCTCCGGAACGTCAATCGCTTCCTTCGGAAGGAGAAGTTCAAGATGCTCACCCTAGCTCAGGTCTTGACTGCCCTCGACCCTGGAGACTGGTTGGTAGCGTTGGACTTGCAGGACGCTTATTTTCACATCCCCGTCCTGCCGGCCCACCGGCGTTACCTGCGGTTCACGGTAGGCCTCGAGCATTTTCAGTTCACCGTGCTCCCTTTCGGCCTTACCAGCGCCCCTCGGGTGTTCACGAAAGTGATGCCGGTGGTCGCAGCTCATCTGCGCCAGGCAGGGGTTCCAGTCTTCTCCTACCTCGACGACTGGTTGCTGAAGGTGGGCTCGTCCCAGGCAGTCGTCTCCCACCTCCAGACTACGGCCGAACTCCTGCACTCGCTGGGGTTCTCCATCAATGTGCCGAAGTCGCATCTGATTCCTTCTCCACAGCTCCTTTTCATCGGAGCAGTTCTGGACACGACGCAGTTTCGGGCCTATCCTCCCGAACGGCGAGTCCGGGATATTCGGGCTATGATTCCGATCTTTCAGCCTTTATCCTGGGTTTCGGTACGGATGACCATGAGGCTGCTGGGCCTCATGCATCCTGCTGGTCAATCATGCCAGATGGCATATGCGTTCTCTGCAGTGGGACCTGAAGTTCCAGTGGGCGCAGCACCAGGCCAACCTGTCCGATCACGTCCAGATCTCGGAGGGGACTGCAAAACAGTTGCAGTGGTGGCTCTCGAACCGGCAATGGGTCATGGGCAGATCCCTCTCCCTTCCCCAGCCAGAGCACACAGTTGTGATGGACGCGTCCCTTCTGGGATGGGGCGGTCACATGGGAGAGGCGGAGATCAGAGGCCTCTGGTCTCCGGCGGAGTCCCGGCTCCATATCAACCTTCTGGAGCTCCGGGCGATCCGACTTGCACTCAAGGCATTCCTTCCCTCTGTCAAAGGGAAGGTAGTGCAGGTGTTCACAGACAACACCACCGCCATGTGGTACTGCAACAAACAAGGCGGGGTGGGGTCGTGGACCCTTTGTCAGGAGGCTCTGCGCCTCTGGACATGGCTGGAACATCAGGGCATGTTCCTGATGGTTCAACACCTGGCAGGTTCCCTGAACGCCAGGGCGGACGAACTCAGCCGCAGGTGCATGATGGATCACGAATGGCGTCTTCACTCGGAAGTGGCGCAAGGACTCTTTCTACAGTGGGGGGAGCCTTGGTTAGATCTATACGCCACCGAAGAGAACGCGCAATGTCATCAGTTCTGCACGTTGGAATTTCCAAGGCGGCACTCTCTCGGCGACGCTTTTCGTCACGAGTGGAGTTGCGGTCTATTGTACGCCTTTCCGCCTATACCACTTCTACCCAGAGTGTTGAAGAAGATTCGGCACGACCGGGCCCAAGTCATTCTTGTGGCTCCGGACTGGGCTCGAAGAGTTTGGTATCCCGAGCTACTCAGTATGAGCGTAGATCCCCCGATCAGTCTGCCTCTTCGGGAGGATCTTCTGTCGCAGCAGCAGGGGACGGTCCTCCACCGAACCTGTCCAGCCTCCACCTGCTTGCGTGGAGATTGAGCGGCGGCAGTTGATTCCTTTCGACTTGCCTCCCGAAGTTTGTGATGTGATTCTGGCAGCCAGGCGTCCCTCCACTAAGGTGGTATACGCCTGCAGGTGGAACAAGTTTGTGGCATGGTGCACAGCAAAGGCTGTGAATCCCCTCTCTGCCCCTCTTTCTGAGGTTCTCCTGTTCCTTCTTTCCCTGGCCCAACAGGGTTCTGCCCTGGGTACCATCAAGGGCTATCTTTGTGCCATCTCGGCCTTCCTCCGGCTTCCTGATCAGCCCTCCCTTTTCAAGTCCCCTGTTGTTAACAGGTTTCTAAAAGGCATTACACACCTCTTCCCTCCTGTTCCGTTTGTGATGCCTCAGTGGGACTTGAACTTGGTTCTTACCTTTCTTATGTGCGCTCCCTTTGAGCCTCTACATAACTGTCCTCTTCGTCTTCTGACTCTGAAGACTGCCTTTCTGGTGGCTGTCACCTCCGCTCGGCGGGTAAGTGAGCTCCAGGCTCTATCATGTAAACCTCCCTTTCTGTCTGTCCATCCAGACAAGGTTGTTCTTAGGACGCGTCCGTCCTTCTTGCCAAAGGTGGTTACTACCTTCCACATTGGGCAGACCATCACTTTGCCCACCTTCTTTCCGCCTCCGCATCCTTCCAGAGAGGAAGAGAGGCTCCACCGTCTGGACCCAAAACGTGCGCTTTCCTTTTACATCGACCGCACACGCCATTTCCGGGTGGATGACCAGCTCTTTGTTGGCTACGTGGGCGCCAAAAAAGGTCGGGTGGTGCACAAGAGAACCATCTCCCGCTGGGTAACCTTGTGTATCAAAGCCTGCTATTCTTTGGCTAAGAAGGAGCCTCCTGTTGGGCTGCGTGCCCATTCCACCAGGGCAACGGCTGCTACCACGGCTTTGGGCCGTGGTGTTCCGCTGCAGGATATCTGTCAGGCAGCTACGTGGGCCTTGCTGCACACGTTTACAAAGCATTACTACCTTGACAGTCGGGTCCGGAGGGACGGCTTCTTTGGCCGTTCTGTCCTCCAGGACTTCCTTGTCTGATCTTTGTTCGCAGACCCACCACCGGGGTTGGTATTGCTGGGGTATCTATTCTAAGGTAAGGAATCTGTCACTAATGTGTCTCTTTCAGATGCACAAGTTACTAACTTGTGTAACGATATATCTGTAAGAGACAGTAGTTAGTGACAGATTCCTACCGCCCACCCATCCTCCCCGTTCTGCGAACTGATTTCTAGGGTTAAGGACATCCCTTTCAGGGCCCTAGTATTTTTCAGACACCTATGTCAGCTTCTTGCATGGCTCTGCGTTCCTGGCACGGAAAGTCGTGTACAGAACTGACGTCAGCGCACAGGGGCGGCGTCTAAGTACTGCCCGCGACGTCATCCTGGCGACGCCGACGACGGACGCGGAGCCGCACGACGCCGCCTACCGACGCGCAAGGGTACTGCTACGCAAAAAACTGTCCGGATCCAGCCTGACGCCTGGGGATATTCTAAGGTAAGGAATCTGTCACTAACTACTGTCTCTTACAGATATATCGTTACACAAGTTAGTAACTTGTGCATTAAGTCATATGCCCATATTCACAGGATGTTGAGCCAACGCCCAAACTTGAACCTAGTTCCCGAGTTCCAAAGTCTGCAGCTCTGGCAGTAACACCACATGCTCTGCCATGTTTCGTGGTTGATTTAATGGCCTATATATAATGCGACTCCAGCTATAACGGGAATCTAGTTTGCTTATAGGCTACACATAAGAACTGACTTGCCTCTCAGCAAACAGCCAGTACAAAACACATCATGCAGATTAAAAACAGTGCTCCCATGAAGTGACTGCTTCTTCCTGGTGTTCCTTATTTTAATGACTGCTCCCCTTTGTGTCTTCTGCTCATGCCTCTTTCGCCATAAGCTGGGTTTGTGGTCCCCGACTGTCGCCACCTGGGCACCATCCCCCACTGCTTTCCTTACAGCTGTTGGGAGGGGAGAGCCATGTCGTTTCTCTCCTTGTGGTGCGCCGTAAAATCATCCAACTCCATGCTGCCTGCTCGACCACCTCCACACAGTACACTGTGAGGGGTCGCTCCAACTCGTCTCAGGCACTGCAGGAGAGTGTTGAGCAAGGTACAGGCGACTGCATTTATTAAGGATTACTTCAGGCAAGGTTTGTTGTTTAATCAGTGAAACCAGAGTACCAGACCAAACAGGCCTACAAACAGCCTAGCTAAAATATCCGTCATCACACTGACCTGCACAGCTACCTCTCAGGATTCGACTGAACTGGACAGGTGGCAGGCCAGCAATGAAAAAGGAAGCTGCCGCCTGTCATAGCATACTCTCAAATTATGTTTTTCAAGGTATGGGAGATGTCGACTCTGCATTCAAGGTTGCTGCTGCAAGCTTTGTATAGCGCAGTCAGTAAAACACAATTTGACACAAATGAATCAGCCCACACTGACCTGCAGGGCTACCGGCCCTTTAGAACTTCAACTATACAGCACAGGCGGCGGCGGCGCGGTAATGAAAAAGGAAGCTGCCACCCACCACCTCAATGTCGGGCCAATCAACACACTGCATTGTGGCAGCTATGTTTGTTTACCCGGTGCTGACATGCCACGTGGTATGCTTGAGGGAGAGGCCGGGCAGGGCTTGAATAAATACGAGGATCGGCGCTCTGCGCCAGTAACTATACAATCAGTGCATTATTATTATTACTACACTATTATTATTGTGCAGGCAGGATAGAAAGTAAATACAGGTGATGTGTTTCAGACAGCACTGCAGATTGGCAGCACAGAGCGAGCGTGCTCATTAGTATCACATTAGGCGCTTAAATAAAGCTCCTAGTTGAGCGTGCCTGGCACGCACCGGGAGGTGAGTGCGCTATAAATGTGACTTCGTATTTCAGTGCGGTGATGCGGACCACCACACTGAAATGCGTTAGTCTAATGCCTGATGCGTGGTACTTGGCAGAACTGGTCCCCAAATACCATTCCCCCCAAACTGTTGTCTCCCTTGTATGCTGAAACCTCGATCTCATGTGCCTCTTGCCACAATCCCCGGCACTCTGTGTCGCTTTCTCCCTTGTTTGCTAACCCACCACCTTCCGTGGTGCGTTTCCCCACTGCCCACCGTCACTTGGTCCTTTTTTAGCATCCCTGGGCGTAGTTCGCGGAGTTACAAAAAACTCCGCGAAGTTCCGCGAGCGGCGGAGTGCAGTGCGGCGGAGTGCAGTGGTATTCCTGCCGCTCGGGTAGAAATTCTACCCGAGCGGCAGCTTGTGCTCGCGAACTTACCGTTCGCGATCGCGAGCGGGGAAAAAAACTCTGCTGCACATCGCGAAGCGGAGTTTTCTGCACTCCGCGAGCTCCGCGGAGTGCGGAGTGAAGAAAACTCCGCGAACGGAGCGAAGTTCACCGCCAAGGCCTACTTTTTAGGTCGAACCTAAAGTTAGTGAGCATGTGCTGCTCTGCTCGGCATGCTGTAATCCCTCTGTGGGCTAAGGCCACACCACCACTTTCCATTTGTTGCTTCGTGTGCCTTTCAAAATTGGTTTCTTTTTATTTGTGAAATGCTGTTCTTTGACTCGCCTTTGGCCGTGTTTTCACTTTCGTGTGGACTGCCCGTTACATGTGCCCTCACTGTTGCGTTGATTTATCCTTTGTACAGTGCACTCTTTTTTTTTTAATTTGCCATTTAATGGTCCTGCGCCATTTGTCGCTTTCCCGCTGCCGCTCTTTTTCCCTTTATGGATATCCATCATCGAGTGCGAGCGCTACCTGTTGTCTGTGTTGCCTTTGGTCCTGCACCCTCCATCGTCCTCTCTTTGCGGCCGCACCTTGCTTTTGCTCTGCGTGCTTGGATTGCCATTGATGAAGGGTGGGAATCCTTAAATGGGAGCCCGACAGTGTCCTGCAGCATGCTGCTCTTTATTCTTTAAATATGGCGGGCGTGCCTTGCTTTGGGTCTGCACGGCATGCAGTGGATACAGCAGGGCTTGCGCTGCTATTGGCCTTGAATGGGAGCCAAGCAGCGTCATGCCGGACTCCCAGGGCTGTTGCACCACAGCACACTGCTCTTTATTTTTTAAATATGGTGGTCGCACCTTGCTTTTGGTCTGCGTGCCACACAGGCTATATAGCAGGGCATGCGCTTTTCTCGTGCTGCCATTAAGTGAGAACTGGGTGGCTTTGAATGGGAGCCCAGCAGCGTCCTGGCCGGCTCCCAGGGTGACTCTAAGCGTGTATTCGTTGAGTGCCTTTTTTGACCACACCTGAAAATAAGCATCTGCAATGCAATAGGTCTCGCATTTGCGAGAGTTTAAACTATTAGTATTGTAAATGACAATGCCTTTTATGTTTTAAAAACCAAAACATAAATAAAAGGCATCGTCATTTACAATGCCAATAGCTCAAACTTGCGTACATGCGAGACCTATTACATTGCAAATGCTTGGTATTATTAGTCAGCCACCATGCGCGATGGGTCAGCATTACAGAAGAGACTCGCCCCGATTGGCTCCAAGTCACATGTCACCAGGCTAGGTTGCTCCTTTATGCTGGACATACTGGGAGGAGGCACCCAAGGAGAAGAGCGAGCAGCAGCTGTATGCAAGCCCTTCTCAAACGCTGTTAAAAGACACATTCCCTGCAATAATAAGCCGGGGGAAGGAGGAGGCAGCCAAGAAGACAAGCGAGCTGAAGTGTTAAAAGGTGCAGAGTGTTAAAAGGCGCGCTCCTTCAAATAAGAAGCAGGGCGGAGGAGGAGGATGAGTCAGCCTAGGAGAGGAGTGATCTGAAGCACATGGGACAGCTATTAAATAAAGGCATGCGGGCATGTGAGAGGTGGGAGGGGTATCTTTGGAGGGGGAACAAAGGAGGAAGCGTCCAAGCAGACTTCTGCATCCGTGCAGCGGAAACGGAGTGTACTTAAAACTTTTAAAAAATGCAAAGTAGGTTAGGAAGCGGCCGCCATTACCGAAGCTGGCATCCCGTGCTTGCTGTGTCCCTTAATGAAATAACAGTTCTCGGACCTGCTAATGAAAGCTCCAGAGTTAGGACACAGTAAAAGGTCCAGTCCTCATGGGCGGTTACAAATGAAGACAAGGCGGTACTAAGGAGGGACTAACAAGTCTATTAAGGCATCGGAAGCTGGCATTTACGAAGGACAATGCCACAAGCAAATGACAAATATGGGCGGAGAGTGGGTGGGGCTTCAAGTACATACTCCAATACAGCATGGCTCCCAGAGCAGCGCATGCGCTGCCCAGGTTCGACCTAAAAATACTTAACAAGCATTTGCAATGCAATCGGTCTTGCAAGAGTTTGAGTTATTGGCATTGTAAATGACAATGCCTTTAATTTATGTGTTTTGAAAACCAGAAGCAAGGCTGGCAGTAACTGCACCTCTTTTACTGCCAGCCTTGCTTCTTGTAAGCAAGGACTATAAGTACAAAGTACATGTTTACGCACCGCTTGTAGGTTTTCAAAACCCATAAATAAAAGGCATTGTCATTTACAGTGCCAGTAGCTCAAACGTTTGCAAATGCGAGACCTATTTCATTGCAAATGCTTGCTTAAATATTGGAAGGCGAGGCAGCAAATTGCTGCCAGTCCTTCTGCCTTTAAAAAAAAAAAAAGTGCGCTTTCAAGCTACTTCAACTTCATATTTCTTGTTATTTACTGCTCCACTTTGGACCCGCTTCCGTTCCTTGTTCCATGTGCATGGTAACGCATGCATGCCTACAGAACTACATGACCAGCACTGCCATGGTGCCTTTTTTTTTTTGTAAATTAAGTAATATATTTCTCTTTAACTTCTGGTCTTACCAGGGCCTCTGCACCCAAGTCCGGTATGGGTTGGCTGAATATTGGTGAAAACACCAATTCACTTAAAAAACCCAGGGGCATATGCACAAGCCCCTATCGCCACCACAATGTCACTGTGGTGGCGATAGGGGCTTAGCCTTATTTACAAGGCAGCGTTAAGCCACCTAACGTGGCTTAACGCTGCCTTGTAAATACGGCCCCCTTTCACGCTATGGTTATGGCAGTGGGTGTTGCGGTGGGCATTCCACCGCAACACCCATTGATTTTGACGCTGCCCCTATGTACAAGGGCAGCATACCTAGGAGGCAGCGCCAAAATTAAGACCAGGTAAAACCTGGTCTTATCTTGACGAAACGAGTAGGAATGCATTATTTCTCCTCGTTTTTGCTTTTTCCATGTGTGCTGCCTTTTGCAGCACACATGGAAATATCAAAATGTACATAAACAATCAAAAAAAAAATGCCATTTTGTGACTTTCATGTGTGCTACATTAAGCAGCACACATAAAGTGACAAAATGGCATTTCAGGATTGTTTATGTGCAGGAAGGGACACCTTCCTACACATAAACAATCCTCCCCTGCACGCAGACACCCTTGCACTATGGTGCAAGGGTGCCTGCGTTGGCGCTACACTGCTAAGTGTAGCGCAATCGCAGGGGGAAACGTAAGGCTGCACCATATCCTTGTAAATATGGTGCAGCCTTGCGTTTCAGAAGTGGCAGAGTGAGGCATTAAGCCATGACGGCTAACGCCTCACTCCGCCACTTCATTGTACATATGGCCCCCAATGTTTAAAGTGACGTTATAGTTAAGTATGGTAATAAGATCTTCCCTTATGTTAAAAATGTTCACTGAAAAAAACAAAGGTTAAAGTGACGTATTTTAGTGTTGAAATAAGATAAAAAACAACATTTAAAAATCAAAAAGCACACTGAAATTCACCAGTTACGGTTGTTTGAGCTAACTATGACCTGTGCCAACGCTATGGTCCGCCACCCATAACTGTCCTTCGTGGATATATATATAGACACAAAGCACAGATCTGGGTGGTAGACCACAGCGAGTGAATTGTGGGATTGGTGCCCAACCATGCACCAAAAATTAACTGAAAAGACCAACTTCACTGGTAAAATGACGTGATGGCATTACGTTGGCGTGTTTAGGTCACTAACCTGAATTTGTGTCACCAATCACAGAAATCCATTTTCTCGCCCATATCCATAGTTTTCAAATAAGTAGGTACCGGAGTACTCACACTTCTTTAATTTAAGTGGAAGGGTACCTGCACTTCTTTTATTTAATTATAAAGTTTTATATAGCGCGAACAAGATCCCGAAGGATATCAGAGCGCTTTACAAACGGATGGAAGGAAGGACAAAATGCAATATTGACATCAAGTAAGAATAATAACAGTAATAATCGCATAGTTACAAGACAAATGAATCAAGGAGAGTAATACAGTGAACAGGTATATAGTGGGTTACGAAGGGTGGCACACTATGCGGTAGAGAAGAGCAGCATCAAAATGATGGTAACATGGTTGTAGGATCAATGATTTTGGGCAGGTGAGCCTGGCCCAATTAAGGTAAGAATTTATTCATTAGGAATCTTTTAGCTTCCAGTTTGAAAGCAGTCGTTGAGGAGGTTCTGCGTACTTCCGGTGGAAGAGAGTTCCATATCTTTGGGGCAGCGCCGGAGAAAGCTCGGTGACAAGTTCTCTTTTTGCTAAGGATGAGTGGTTTCAGGAGGAGAGTGTTAGCGCTTCTTGAGGCTCTACCACCACAGGATAGTTCAAGCTTTTGCGCTAGGTACCTGGGAGTTTTGAAATGCAGGGCTTTGTGCATCAGAACGGCAATCTTTAACTGAATTTGAGCTTCGTAGGGCAACCATATAAGAGATTTTAGGACTGGGGAGATGTGCTCATTTCGTTTGGTACCTGCAACCAGTCTAGCCGCAGCGTTCAGTGATGCCCTTAGTGGAGCCAGGGTGTATTTGGGAAGGCCACAGAGCGTAGCGCTGCCGTAGTCTGGCCTCGGCAAGACAAGCGCTTGGACCACCTGCTTGAAATCAGAATGTGGAAGGAATGGTTTGATATTTCTAAGTGTCCTCATCAAGTGGTTAGCTCCCTTACACACATTGCTGATGTGATTTTTCATATTCAGGTGCTTGTCCATGGTGATTCCGAGAGATTTGGCTGAATCAATGATGAGAGGGGTGCAGTTGAAAGCAGAGAGGTGATTCAGCCAAAGGTCAGGCTTGGGGATGTGGTTCGGAGGAGAGATGAGAAGGAATTCAGTTTTGAAGGTGTTGAGCAGGAGATGGTTCTCAATTAGCCAATTTTGAGTAGACGTTAAGGTAGTGTTGAGTGAGATAATGCTCTCCGGGGATGAGATTTTCAAATAAAGTTGCGTATCGTCCGCATACATATGGAAGAGAATGTTCGTGGAATTTAGTGAATTAGCTAATGGTTCCAAGAAAAGGTTGAAGAGGATCGGAGATAGGGCTGACCCTTGGGGGGACACCCATGAGTACTGGAGAGGGCTGGGAGAGGGAGTGGTTTGCCTTGACTCTTTGTGATCTGTGGTGGAGGAAGGACGAGAACCATTGAAGCACCCGACCCGAGAAACCCATCCTGTTCTTCAGAATAGATAGGAGGTTATCATGATTAACCGTATCGAATGCGGAGGAGAGGTCAAGGAGGATTAGGAGGCAGGATTCATTTTGGTCAAGCATTTTTAAAATGTCAGTCATAACATGGGTGAAAGCCGATTCAGTACTGTGCCCCTTACGAATGCCGGATTGATGCTGGTCTAGGAGTTGGAAGTTCTCTATGTTAGCACAAAGTTGGGATTGAACGCATTTTTCTAGGAGTTTAGCTAGGGTGGGGATGTTGGAGATAGGGCGGAAATTATTGAGGTCTGCTTTATCCGCGTTAGGTTTTTTTTTTTTTAGAATAGGAGACACCTGAGCTGCTTTTCGGCAGTCAAGGATCGTGCCTTGTGATAGAGAAGCGTTTACAATCCTTGTCCAGGTGGGGATGAGTACATTCTTGATTTCTTTGAAGATGGCCGGGGGCAGAGGGTAACTGAAGTGGTTGGATGGGTTGATATTCAAAAGAATCTTGTTTGTCTTTTTCACTGAGTGGGGTAAAGAAGCCCCATGACGCATTGTTCTTAGTGATCAGGCTGATAGGCTTGCATTTTTCTAAGAGGTCGAGGGGTGGTGCAGATCCAGAGGATGGCAGGAAAGCCTTCTTAGAGGCGAGTTCAATGGTGATGAGTCTTGATTGCTCAGTGAAGAAATCAGAAAGTTCGTCACAAGAGGGTGGGCTACCTCCAGAGTCAGAGTGGTTTGGGCCAACAACTGATTGCTGTTTGACCAGTTCAAAAAGTTTCTTGGGGCGGTTTGCGGCTTGATCAAGTTGGTGTCTGAAATAGTCGGCTTTAGCGCTCTTGAATTGTTTGTTGTAGAAGCTCCTAACATCTCTAAGGAGTTTTAGTTGGTTCAAGGAGGGATTGGATTTCCAGGAACGTTCAGCTGCCCTGAGGTTGCGGTGTTCCGTGTTTAAATAGTAGTCGTACCACGGTTTGGATATTTTTGTTGAGGCATTTTTTAGTTGGAGTGGTGCAATGTCGTCCATGATGTTGGAAATGGTCGAGTTGTAGGAGTCGGTGAGTAACTGAACCTCAACCAAGTCAGCTTGGGAGGAGAGGGCAGATTTACAGTGGGCTGTTAGTTCATCTGAGTTTATTGATCTGAGGTCTCTTTTCCAGATCTTAGATTTCGTTGATTGGCCCTTCCTCAACGACACTTCCCTGTTAATATAAAAGAGGATGCAGTGGTGGTCGGACCAATCGCAAGGGGTAATGGTATCCAAAGTGATGGTCTGCTCTTTCTAGTTAATGAGGTCTAGCGTTTTTTTTCTCCTTTAATATGCGTAGGTTGGTCACAGTACTGAATCCGTTCTTGATCATTTAAGAATGATTTAAGGCAAGGAACCGCCTGGTCATTGGGGTTAGACCAGTGAAGGTTGAAATCACCCAGGAAGATTTGGGACACGGCTGAGTCGACATTGCCAGAGATGATTTCAATTAGTTGCTCGATGAAGGGTAGATTGTCTCTGGGGGGGGGGTGATAAAAAGTGTGAAGTTTGCAAATCTGCTGGTTATTACTTGAGATGCTGAGACCGAGGTATTCACAGGAGGAGGGCGAGGAGGACCCCATGTGTGAAATCGAGAGTGTGTTCCTATGAATACAGGCTAGGCCACCACCAAGCTTCCGAGCTCTGTCTAGCCTAATAATGTCGTGAGTAGGAGGAACTAGGAGGTCTAAGATAGGAGTGGAGGCGGGATTTAGCCAAGTTTGGAATCCTCATCCAAGTTTCAGTGAGGATGATAATGTCTAAGTCATTGTGTTGGATGAGGTCAAAGATATCGGAGGCGTGTTTACTGGCTGACCTGCATTTGAGTAGTGCATATTTAAGTCGTAACGGATTTATGGGGGAAGGCGTCTGGATGACGTTCACTCTCATGAGGTTGTCTTTATTGATTACTCTAAGATTGTGGGGAGGTTCTCTGTTCGGGTTAGGATGGATGGCTTGAATTAGTCTCGGCGGGATCATGTTGGAGTTGGACCTAGAAGAGTACAAGTTGTGAAGGTCATTGAGATCATTGGACGACAGGTAGGTCTCAGATCTTCTGGGGCGAGAGGAAGCGTTAGGTAGGGGTATTGTTTTCGAGACGGAGGGGGCTAAAGGCTGGCCCATGCGATCACTAACCCTGGGGGAGGTTCTGGGCAGATTCGCAGAGGTGAGGAAGGAGCTGATCATGGGGAAGAGATCATTTGAAAGGACTTTCAGGTCATGTAGTTCAGTAGTGAGACGGTGCAGCTGGAGAGATATATCATCCAGGCGCGCAACCACGTCTGATGGGGGTAAAGGGTGGGTTGGGAGAGCGAGCGGAGAGGGAGGGCCTTGGTGTACGCCCGTGGGGTCCAAGGTGATGGTGAGTAGTTCCTGGGGAGGGAGTTAATCATTTGAGACACGCGGGGCTCCACGGCCTATGGATATCAAAGTTGGAACATTAGGGAGGGTGGTATGGCCATTTGGCTGAGGGTCTGGTACAGTCCCAACAGGAATGAGAGGGTTTGACCGATCGTGGTCGGTGGCGGGCATTTGCCCGGACTCCCGCATAGTATGAGGTGTGGGGAGAGGGATGAGGGGAGATGTATCATTCGTTGAAGGCACTGACAGTAAGTCACACGTGGATCTCTCCGATCGAGGAACAGGTCGAATCGGACTGGCTATCTGTGCGACGAGTGAGCCCGAAAATTCGCTCACCTTCTGAGTCGGGGGTCTAGAGGGTTGGGGGATGTCGCCAAGGGGCAGAGCCGCTCTGTGATCATCTAAAGGCGAAGAGTGATTTAGATAGCGAGAGGGCCTCCCCGAAGTGGTGGGGGGAGGACTGGTAATGTTCTGAGTGAAGGTAGGGTGCGTGTAGGTGTCATTGGGTTTCGCCGAAGCTGCATTTTTGAGTAATGGGAAGATAGCCACTATCTTAACTAGATTGACATTGGACGCTTGGATTAGGATGATACCATTATTATAGAGGGTGATGGTGACATTGGCGTTGAGCGTGGACGAAGGCGCTGTTGTTAGTTTGAGACCATGAGGTGTTTTCCTTGTACCTGATATACGGAGCATAGTGTGGAAGACTTTTCGCCAACATGCTCTTTTTCTGGTGTAGAAAATAAGGTCATTAACTCTAATACCTTTGTTTGTGCAAAAGTAGACGTCCGAGATTAAAGTATCGGGCCTAGCCCTGAGTATGTGATGTCTGTGTTTTTTGGTGGCGTTTTTCGAAAGGTAGGGTGGGTAGTTGATAATGAAGGCGTTGGATCCTGAGGGATCAGGACTTAAGTCCATTTTGAACGTAAGTCTATTAGCCGGAGGTAATGACTAGTTAGAGGAACCTGGACGGTGTTAAGGGGAGAAATCCTGACCAAGGTGTGTGGGATAATGTCAGCATGCCCACTCCAAGAAGGCCGCCAAAAACAGTGGGTGGAACCGGCCCTTTTCTCTTTCTATGACCAGCCCAGGTGTGTGGGATAATGTCAAAAGCCCACTCCAAGATGGCCACCAAAAGAGTCCCTGAGCCAGGTGTGTGGGATAATGTCAGCATGCCCACTCCAAGATGGCCGCCAGAAGCTGTGGGTGGAACCAGCCCTTTTCTCTTTCTATTACCAGACCAGGTGTGTGGGATAATGTCAACAAGCCCACCCCAAGATGGCCACCAAAAGCAGAGTGTGGAAGCAGCCCATTTCTATATCTCTGCTCAGCCTAGCATAGAGACCGGGATGGGGGGCATCCAGATTAGTTTCCGTGACAAAATGGATGCCCGAAAGCAACAATAAAGAGAAACAAAATGGACGTCCCTCGATGTCAACAACAGAGCCAGGGAAAAACACCCCACCAACCAAACAAGCCCAGCGAGAGTCAACGCCTAGACCGGGCTCGCAAGTCGAGCGCAATCCGATAGGCAGAAACAACGGGAAACAGGCGACTCCTGCACGCACGCCAGAGCAGCAGTGAATCACACTGCCGTGCTATGTTGCCTCCAATCTAGCCGTACATGTAGTGCAAACTCTCAAGTTTCGAGGCATTCAGATTAGATTAAGTAAGCTTTGATGGAGCGCTCAGTCTTTCAGGGTCACAAAAGCAGTGCGCGCCCGTAACAGCCATAAGTTAACGAAGCGTGACCCCACTGGGAGCGTCATGCTGAGGGCAAGCACAACCCTCCTTCATTCCTCGTACCTGTGCATAAGTCGCCGACGATCGCGGATCTTTTCTTGTTCGCTGGCCGTACCTCCTGTGAGATATTACGTACTAGCCTGTGTTCGAAAGCACCCAACGCTGGTGGGAGGACGAGCAGAGGCCCCGCAAGGGTAGAGAGCGCAACCAGAAATCCGCTCGGGAACTGGTACCGACATCGCAGGTGGTCTCATCGATCAGCAGCCAGCCTGCTGCGAATCCTGGAGGCTCGGCGCTGCCGGCTTCGTCAGTGAGCCGGAAGGATCTGATCGGTGCACCTAAAGTGCTCAAGTCATAATCTCCAAAGAAATGTGAAATTGAGCTACTCCGGTCTTCGTCCGGAAAGTTGTCCGTCCCCCCGGACAGGTCTTGAGACAGCTCATCGCAATCGAAGCGATCTTAGCAGCATAGTCGTGGTCGGTTCTAGCAGGAGGAGGGACCCGCTTTCCTCGGCCAGCCAAGTGCTCAAAAATGGTGGGTCCTGGTCAGACCTGCATCGTCTTCCAGAATCGGGGTCGTCGTGGGACCAGGCGGAATCGAGGACATGTTTCCCTTCTCCGGCCCGGGACTTAAGGTGGATGGCACTGGTCGGAGATTGCAGCGGCCACGAGAAAAGAGTCGCATCGGGTGTGGGCGTGCCGAAGTATCCCCTTCGTTTCTCTGGCCGTTGCCCAAGATGGGGGTCCTGGTCAGTGCAGCTCCAAAATCCCGGATTTCACCACCCAGGCATCAGCTCCGAACACGGTAAGATGACTTAAAGTTTCTGTCAATATTAAAGTAAAGAGTTCGATGGTTCCGGTGCTGGGCCGCTGGGGCTAACGGGGATAAATGTTAAAAATAACGATCCCAAGCGGAGGAGCTCCCATTTGCGGGCTCCTCACCAGTTGGCCATTTTAGCCATCATAGCCAACTTCTCATTAGTAAACAAGTATTCCGGAATATAACTTCTATATTTCCATTTCAAGTACTGCCTATATAATTTTTTAGTCAGTTACATAATCTACAACCGTCCACCACCACAGCCACTACTACTTTACTCGTCACTGGCAATGAGATGAAATAATTGAGCAATATTGCCATCTTCTGGCGAGCTGAAGAACTTGTCAACAGACGGCAGCTATAAAATAACGAAATCTGAAATGAAAGCATCCCCTAAGCAGAACATACTTTGTGACTAAGTATAAAAGCATTGCCAGATGGGGTGACAGTTATATATATGCAGTGACAGTTATATAAATGCAATGCAAAAGCATACATAATGTTAGTAATTGAAAGAGTTTATCATTCATTTTGTCGAAGCTGATGAGATTAATCATAGTAGCTTCTTATTTTCCTTGTGGTCCTATTGCTAACCAGCAGATGGCGCTCAAAGACAAAGGGATTGAAAACCGTGAACATGTGAAACCCAAAGCTCCTGCGTCCTCCTGTGTCTGGGGTGGGGTGAGGGGGGAGGGAATGGGCGAGGGCGCACTTGCTCGGCCTTTCCATCCCACACCCTCCTGAAAAGTTGTAGAAGAAGTAGGGGAAGAAGGGGTGGAGTTCTAAAGAAGGATATAAAATCTAGGAGTGTAGGATGCTGGCTGTTCTTGACTGCCCTCCTTCCATCTGTGCTGTTGTCGAAGATAAACACTATTTATAATCTAGTTATCTTGGACACTTTAATAACATTCTAATTTCTTGTGTGTGCCTTTGAAAATTCAAGCTCAGGGAGCTAGATAAATAAACAAAATGATCACATCTGTGTGGAGGGCAAGCACCTTTTTGAGGAAGCTCACAACTTCGGCCCAATCAAAACAGGTACTCCTGGCTCCCGATATGGGGGCGGAGCCAAAGCCCCTCTCTAGTAGTGATGCTCACATAATTGTCTTTTAACAGCTGCGCCAGACCATAAGAAAGGAATGTGGTGAAGCTTGCAACATTTGCCTCCCCTGAGAGAAGGCAGTGGAGCCAGGCTAAGCATACCAGTGAACTCACCAGCATTTGTTAGGTGTGACCCTATTTACTGCTTTTCTCCCCCAACCACTCCCAGGCAAACAAAATACCTCCATAAACTTTAATAGGGACCTGCGTTTCACACTATATCATCCTCCAAAAATGCTCATTCACTTTAATGGAATCAGCCTTTAACGCCTGACTTCACTTGCATTTTTGAGCAAATAAGTTGACGGTTATGGCCGAGAGCTCCAGGGAAGGATTAGAAACAATGAGTGCAGACTTCCATATCCCGCCACCCCCAGCAGGAGGAGCTACAACACAATGCTTTAAAACAACCCAGTAAGTAGAGATTATATAGATGAGGTCAACAGTGATTTGAAATGTGATGTCACCACAACTGTTATCTTTGACTTCATTGGTTCGGTCATGAGAAGGGCATTGGGAGGTATAGTTCTATAGTTCACACTAAATGGTGAATTTCAGTGTTTTTTATAGGGTTGACATTATAACCATGTATGTCGAGCTACAGTTTATTAGGGGAATTATCTGTATTTTTTATATCACACATTATTTTTTTGTTTAAACAAGCAATAACTTACATTCAATACAGTTATTTATTGAATTGCTTTGGTTGCTTGATATACCAACCTGGTACCACCTGTGGTTGCGTAGAGAGCAAGTTGGCCATGTCCTGTGCCATGTGCCCTTTCGCCTAGATACCCTAAACACTGTTGTGCATACCCTTCAGCCTTGGCCTGGGCATGATGTGTGGCCTTTGACCATGCTCATTGGTCTCCAGCCATGCCCACCTTGCTTGGGCTACAATGTGTGGCCTCCTGCCATGTCAACCTGTGTCTAGAGCCCACAGTGCAATCACCTGGCCATGCTCAGTGAGCTCTGGGCGCACAAGGCCATGTTCAGCAGATTTGCGGGTGTGGGGATTCCATTTGCATAGGATATGAACCCGCTCTGTTAGTTGCCATGTCATAAAAAAAGATGTGAAGAAGAGCAACTGTTTGCCGCTACACTGGTGCCATCCTTGACGTCAATAAGTATGGGGTATGTTATGTCGCTAGAGATCCCTAGTGTACTTTCTACTGTAATTACTTTAGATAAAGGTGGCTGCATTTCCTGTAAATAACACATAGCGTAATTTTCTTTTATTGTAGTTAGTATCACTTGCTAGGTCTAGATGTCCCTATAATGGAAACCAGGCCTGTATGTCCACTGTCAGTAAAAACAGATAAACTAACATGAGATTCTTTACAGCACCCATTATTAAGCCTCCCATGATACAAGGAGGCCCAGCCAGCTTTCGCCCTAACCCCCGCATGTTACTGAGATCAATATATATCTATATATGTTAGATATATATCTATATCCTACTGGATGTTGCCAGTAGGTAGTTATAGTTAGGATGAAGAGTGTTTTTTCATTTGCCAATAACTTTAGTGTTGTTTGCCGAATCCTCACGAAATTTTCAGAATTCATTTGCCAGTCAATGCAACGGCTCTCTTGAAAATGTCATGGTGATTCGTCAAGCGGGGGCCGAGAAAAGAGGGGGGATCCCAAAACACTTTTTCTCCATGTTAATTTCCATAGGAAACTTTAGACACGGCTACAGCCCGAACTGCTGAACGGAAGTACACCAAATTTGGCAGAAAGTTAGCTCTTGGTCCAGAAAGCGCCCTTTTTGTTAAATGGTGTAAATCCGTTAAGTAGATGCTGAGAAATTTAAAGATTTTTTAAATATACAACTGGGGCCGAGGTGGATCCACGACCCCTCTCGATCTCGTGCCTGAGATCTGATTGGATGCCAACACTTTAAACCAGGAAGTGTTGGCAGCCATCTTGTGAATGGTTGAACCGAGTCACAAGAAAAACGTGAAGAAAAGGGGGCAGGGTAGAAACCCCCTGACCCCCTAGGCCATGGAGGGGGGGGGGGGGCAAAAATGAATTTTAAAAAATCAGCGGCATTCGCACAAGATCCTCAACTCTGCGGGGAAAAAAAAGAAGCCTGGTGTTCCGCTTTTGATTTAATTTAGGTCCCCGGGTGGGCAAGTTCCAGGGGGCATGTTTCAATATGTAGGAGGGGCACACAGGAAACCCCTGCTAGAATCCCTAAAGTCACCTCCCCAGGGCATTCTTGAATATTTATGCGGGATTGCCCTAGTGGGGACCGCCACCTCACCAGGGCAAATTGAATATTTTATAGTAATGCGGGGGCCTCCGCTGCCCACCGCACAGCCCTGGGGACAAACACAAGAGAAGTGCAGGGGGCCACGTGGCCCTCACCGCAGCCACGGGGACCGCCACCTCCCCGGGGCTAGATATCTTATTAATGCAGGGAGGGCTCTGGTCCCCCCCACCCACTGCCCCGGGGACCGCCACCTCCCGGGTGCACAAAAACAATAATGCAGGAGGTCTGTTGCGGACCCCTGGCCCTGGGGACCACCACCTACCCGGGGCTTAAACAAAGAAAGGAGGGTGGTCGCTCAGCCCCCCTCCTGGAGCCCTACATGGGCCACCCCCAAGGGCCGGCTACAACAAGGTCCCAGGGTGCCTATGCCCGGGACATTGCAGTTTGCTATGACTTGGCGGGAGCACCGCTCCCACTAAGCCATAGCAAACACTCTGCTTTCAGCAAGCGAGAGCAAAAATGCTCTCGCTTGCTGAAAGCAGAGCATGTCTGTTTCCCTGCCCGCTGTCAAGCGAGCAAGGAAACAGACATTGCTTTGGGATCCAGGAAGCTGCATGTTAGCAGCTCCCTGTGTCTCAAAGCAACGCCGGTCCTGGCAGGATGCGGGGAGCGGGCAGAGACCGCGGGGGCCTTGAGACTACCCACTGTGGTCCCTAACAAAGTGGCCAGGCCCCGGGGGATGGGGTACCTGGGGTCGAAAATGAGCCAAAGCGGCCCCCCTCCTTTAAAGAAAATATTTTTGGCAAAAAATGAAAAGGCCCTCCCCTGGGGGATGGGGTCCCCAGTGCCAAAATCTGCTTGGGGAGGGGGGTGGGAACGTGGCCCCTCTTCCTAAAAAATAGAAAAGTAACAATAAAAAATAATCTGGCAAATCCCCCTTTCTCCACCACTCTCAAATACACATCCTGGTGCGCTGCTGGTTGGGGGACGAAGTCCCCATTGCTGCTGAGAGTCCTTAGGGACCAATAAGCCCTCCTGTTACCTCTAGAAAGCCACACACAGTAGGATTGCTGAGAGGTGGTCGGAGGCCACGCCCCTTTCTCCAACACTCTGCAAATGTGCCTCGCGGTGCACTGCTGGTGGGGGGATGAGGTCCCTTTGTCTTATGAGGGCCTCAGGACTAAAGTGGACTTCTTCCCCCAAGCAGAAGTGCGCCAGGAGGTGCGTTTGCAGAGTGGTGGAGAAAGGGGGCGTGGCCTCTGATGACCTCTCAGCAAACCCACTGTGTGGGACTTGCTGGCGGTAACAGGAGGGGTAGTTGGCCCCCAAGGACCTTCAATAGCCAAAGGGACTTCATCCCCCTAGTAGTAGTGCACCAGGAGGGGCATTTGCAAAGTGGTAGAGAAAGGGTGTGTGGCCTCCTACGAAGTCTCGGACCTTTCTTTTCAGACAAATTCCTTCTGTAGACAGTTGTCATTCAATTAAGACTTTGAGCCTGCATAAAGTCAGCTCACGGTTACATAGATCCAAAATAGTTAAAGTACTTGGATGTGCAACAACCATTAGATTTAAAAAAAAAAGCATGTATTTATTAATCACAAAATTAAATCAACAGACAGATATCTTGCTTTACTATAGCTTAAAAGAGAAAGAAGGGGGTTGCTCCAAGCGAACGTGCAAGAAAAAAGGGTGCTCTGATGTGAAGTGAGTGGAGATAAGAAAGGGGAAGGAATCCCAAGCGGAATCAGAAGGCACAATTGATAAAATTATGGTGTGACTGATAACAAAAATCAATCCCGTCGGCCTGGCCAGTAGTAGTTAATTATACAGTTAGTTGGTTCAGCATAATTCACAAACAATGGAGAGATATATCATCTTTGGCAAGATAGGGGAAGGGACATGTGGTCCAGGCCTGCTGTGGGTAAGCGTCGACGTTTCGACCCGACTTATGGGCAAGGAGGGTAATTGTGACCTCAGCCTGCGGGTCTTCTTCAGGAAAGGGGTAAAGAAGCAACCTTAAAGGATAAAAGGGGGCAAGTTACTAAATTGCCTAATGATGCTGGATAAAATTAAATTGGGAACATGCCTGTCTTACCAACCTATTCAGGATGTTGGTAGATCTAGCTCCCGGTAAGGCCACCTGAGGTTGGGCGAGAGAAAATGGGAGGAAGTGCACATCAGAAGGATGTTCTAAATAACAGAGTGTAATAATTAAAATTAGTTGATTAATTGTGGGCTCACCCGCCTCAATGTTGCGGTTTGATACCAGTTTGGCTCCTCAAGAGTCCATGTTTCCACGAAGGAGAAGTGATCCTCATCTAAAAACAAGCATGAGCGTTTTAGTGGTATGTACATCAGGCCAGTAGCGTGGTTGCACGAGGCCTCACTGGAATAAAATACACTTACCCGCACTTGTTTAGCGGTGTGGACCGAGTAAATCGGTGTACTAAGTGTACAATTCAAGGATTCAATTAGCAACTAAGATGAAAACAAAAGAAGGGGGGTGGTGATGTGGATAATTCCAAGGGCAGACTGCAACTAAATCGAATGCCTCTCCCCTCTAGCCCGTATTTACCTTGTTATGTAACAGCGTATAAAGAGAACATCACTCCGACGCGGCACCGTCAGAATGAGCCGAGCAAGCAGGGATGCTTATAGATGCTCGGTGGCGCGAGGACGTCCAATCCGAGGGGAGGAGATTTTTCAAACATCCTGAATATCCGTGAGTGCAGGTGGATACACCTTTTTGATACTGTGGCGAGAGGCCTCAATGAGTATGAGGAAATCACTAGGCAGGTGGCATTCCTGAATAATGGATGATACGCATGTTTTCCTGCTAGTCTATAGGTCTAAAGCACGACATTTTGGGTAGTGCAGCCACACCTACAGTACAACGCTATCCTCACTTGACCACCTAAGCCTAGTCATGAGTTGTCCGATGCAATTGTTTTTACTTAATTTTAGTTTATACATGTGCCCCTGCACATTACCTATTACTACCATTGTGGAATTGATGATCATCATTATATCCATCACGGACATTGGAGGTTTAATTATATTCACCCCTTTTGTAATTTCACTGTTATTTTTACCTTCATTGTAATTATCGTGATCTCACTTCATGCACACTCTTGCGATACAATATACGTATGTACAATGTCTTCTAGGTGTTTACTATCTGTTGTAATGTGTATTGATGTGAATTTATATACATATGGAAATGTCAATTAATTATGCCTATTACAATGTGACCGGAGATTGAGGCTCGCACTCCCTCCTCAAGTTAGCCTGTTTTCGCACCCATCGGTTTATTGACCGACCACTATTGGGCGGCTTTTATAATAGGTTTATGTAAAATGGACATGCCATATAGTATATTGTGGCCGACTAATCTAGTCGTGCACTTGCGATAGTCTTTTTTCCACCACATCAGCCCGTCCGAACCGCTACCGCGGGTCGCTTTGACAACGTAAGTCAGACGCAACAGATGCGTTCACTTGGATGTCCTCGCGCCACCGAGCATCTCCGCTTGCTCGGCTCATTCTGACGGTGCCGCGTCGGAGTGAGGACCTCTTTATACGCTGTTACATAACAAGGTAAATACGGGCTAGAGGGGAGAGGCATTTGATTTAGTTGCAGTCTGCCGTTGGAATTATCCACATCACCACCCCCCTTCTTTTGTTTTCATCTTAGTTGCTGATTGAATCCTTGAATTGTACACTTAGTACACCGATTTACTCGGTCCACACCGCTAAACAAGTGCGGGTAAGTGTATTTTATTACAGTGAGGCCTCGTGCAACCACGCTACTGGCCTGATGTACATACCACTAAAACGCTCATGCTTGTTTTTAGATGAGGATCACTTCTTCTTCGTGCAAACATGGACTCTTGAGGAGCCAAACTGGTATCAAACCACAACATTGAGGCGGGTGAGCCCACAATTAATCAACTAATTTTAATTATTACACTCCGTTATTTAGAACATCCTTCTGATGTGCACTTCCTCCCATTTTCTCTCGCCCAACCAGCAGGTGGCAATACCGGGAGCTAGATCTACCAACATCCTGAATAGGTTGGTAAGACAGGCATGTTCCCAATTTAATTTTGTCCAGCATCATTAGGCAATTTAGCAACTTGCCCTCTTTTATCCTTTAAGGTTGCTTCTTTACCCCTTGTACCAAAGAAGACGCGCAGGCTGAGGTTACAATTACCCTCCTTGCCCACAAGTCGGGTCGAAACGTCGACAGGCCTAGACCACATGTCCCTTCCCTTACCTTGCCAAAGATGATATATCTCTCCATTGTTTGTGAATTATGCTGAACCAATTAACTGTATAATTAACTACTACTGGCCAGGCCGCCGAGATTGATTTTTGTTATCAGTCACACCATAATTTTCTCAATTGTGCCTTCTGATTCCGCTCGGGATTCCTTCCACTTTCTTATCTCCACTCACTTCACATCAGAGCACCCCTTTTTCTTGCACGTTCTCTTGGAGCAACCCCCTTCTTTCTCTTTTAAGCTATAGTAAAGCACGATATCTACTGTCTGTTGATTTAATTTTGTGATGAATAAATACATGCTTTTTAAAAATCTAATGGTTGTTGCACATCCAAGTACTTTAACTATTTTGGATCTATGTAACCGTGAGCTGACTTTATGCATGCTCAAAGTCTTAATTGAATGAAAACTGTCTACAGAAGGAATTTGTGTGAAAAGAAAGGTCCAGGACCATTGTTTTCTGTACCACTTGACACCCAGGTCCAAGGACTTTTGTTTGGGTTACCCCATTTATTATAATTCCTACAAGGTCTCAGCAATCCCACTGTATGGGACTTACTGGAGGTAAGAGATGGGGTAGTTGGCCCCCAAGGATGTCCTTGGGGGCCAACTACCCCTCCTGATATCTCCAGTAAGTCCCACACAGCGGGATTGTAAGAGGTCTTTGAAGGCCATGCCCCCTTTCTCCACCAGTCTGCAAACGTGGCTGGTGGTGCACTACTGGTTGGGGGATGAAGTCCACTTTAATCCTGAGTGACCTTGGTGGCCAAGAATCCCTCCTGGTACCTCCTGTAAGTCCTCCACAGCGGGATTCCTGAGATCTGGTCGGAGGCCCAGCCCCCTTTCTCCACCACTCTGCAAACGTGACTACTAGTTAAAAAACCATAGAAATTCACTGAAAAAACCAAAGGTTACAGGGATGTTATAATTAGGAAATGGAATTAAAAAAAACATAGAAATTCACAGAAAAAACCAAAGGTTACACAGACGTTATAGTTAGATTCAGATTTCACTCGTACAAACCAGAGAAATTCAGCCGTTATAGTTAGTGAGCTAACTATAACTTGCGCACCCGCAATGCACTGCTTATGACCTCACATATTACATCACTCATGACAGGGTCAGCGACATTACTGATGACATCTCATATGACATCACTGATGAAATCATCCACAAAATCCCTGATGCACCCACTCACATCCACAAATAACCTTTCATACACCCACTCCAACTTCCACACTACCATTCTCAAACTCATTCACACACCCATACCAGTACTTACACAGCCACTCACTGATTCATAGATCAACATACACATCCACTCACTCACCCATACACCCACCCACTAATACACCCACCCACTAATACTGCCACAGACATATCCACTCATACAGCCACTCACACACTGAGTCAGCCACCCACAGAGCTACTCACACACATACTCACTCACCCATACTGTCAATCACACAGTCACTTACTCACCCACACAGTTACACACACACACACTCACTTACTCATACAGATAGTAACACATACTCACTCACCTAAACAGTCACTCTCACATTCACTCATTCACCCAGTCAATCACATACCCCCTCACTCATCTATACTGCCTTTCACATACAGTTACTCACCCATATACCACTGATACATACACACACACACACACACACACACACACGACTCACTCAGCCATACAGGCAGTCACATACCCCCTCACCCAACCACAGAGACACTCGGAAACCCAGAGGTACTCCGACAACCAATCACTCACCTATGCAGAATCTCACCTAGCCACTTACATACCCATACAGCCACTTAGACACGAACTGACAGACAGATACAGACATTAACACAACCAGTCACTCACCCATACATTCACTGAGACAGCTAATCACTCACATATACAGTTACCTATGCACCCACTGAATCATCCAATCAGGCACTCATACACCCACTAATTCCCCAATACATCTTGGTATATATATTTAACACTCATAAACTTTTGAAAATGCTCACTGTCACCGGATGATGTCATGAGTGATGTCACTGACCATGTCATGAGTGATGTAATATATGAGGTCATAAGCAGTGCATTGCGGGGGCTCGAGTTATAGTTAGCTCACTAACTATAACGACTGAAATGCTAATTCCTAACTATATTGTCTCTGTAACCTTTGGTTTTTGTCAGTCAATTTGTAAGGTTTTTAAAAATTCTATTTCTTAATTGTAACATCCATTTTTTTTAAGTGAGCCTCTAAGATTTTTGTATTTTCCTTCTATAATTGGATATTGTATATTATATTTATATTATATACCACAAATTCTTTGATTTGGTATGTGTTTGTCAGAAAGTACGTTAATAACTGGTTTTATTTTTAAGATTTTTTGAATCGGCACAACATTGTCGCATTTACTGTGGAGAAACTGTGATCAGCAAATGTTTTTCACTTACTGAAAAATATATCTAAAGAATTTTTTTGAATCAAAGCCACCCAGGAGGCCAAAATTTTGTTCATTTTCTTGTCAAATAATTTTTTTTAATGTAAAAAATTTGCGCTGATTGCGGTCAAGTCGCAAAATCACAAAACAAAAGCAGGCATTCAACGACCACCACCAAATTCAAAAAGTTTAACTTAAAAAATTCATTCTAATTATTACAATCCACATATTACTAACCATATCACTGCTTTAAAAACATATTTGCACACATATATTTGTACCCTACTTCGCGTTTTCACGATTACACCGAGAGTCGCGATGACTCCAGTAACCGTGACGATTGTGCCTTTTTTAGGGGGTGCAAAACGCATATATGCACACATTTTACAGTATTTTAGACACTAGGGGATTATTACTGCACTGTTTAAAGTCATATTTTTGTAGGGAGTTTGCATAAAAACAACGATTTAAACCAATTTTCCGTTTTCACAGTGAAGCCGGGCATTACGATGATATCGGTAGCCGCGATCGCCGCGAATACGTCACGGAATCACAAAACGAATGCAGACATTCAATAGCCACCACCACATTCAAAACTTATAACTGCAAAATGAATTATAACCAACACACTAAACACATTACTATCCAAACAATTGTATAATAGCATGTACAACTTCCTTTAATATCTCTATAACACAGTGCATAACATTTTCAGTGTAATCTATGACTGCATGCATCACTGTATCACTATGTCTCTCATTCTCTGTATAAGTATTTGAGGGGATCTGTGAGACGATGCATCAGTTTATCAATACTTCTGTAATGAAATGCGTGACTGCCTTAGTACATCTATGAGTGGGTGCATCAGTGTCACAATGGGTCTGTGATTGGTTGCGCAAGTCACTCCCTCAATCTGTGAGTAGGTGCATGAGTGCCTTTGTAAGTATATGACTGTATGACTGGATCTGTGAGTGGATACATGAGTGTCTAAGTGGGTGTCTGAATGGGTGAGTGGTTGCAGGAGTGTCTGAGTGGATCTGTGAGTGAGTGCATGAGTCTTTCAGTGGGTCTATGACTAGCAGTGTGAGTGTCTGAGTGGTTCTGTCAATGGGTGCGTGGGTCTCTGAGTGTATAATTAACTGGGTGCATAAGTCTATGAGTGGGTCTATGAGTGACTGTGTAAGTGTCTGTATGGGTGTGTGAGTGTCTGAGTGGGTCTGTGAGTGGATGTATGAGTGTCTGAGTGGATCTGTGAGTGGGTGTATGAGTGTCTCAATGGCTCTGTGAGTGAGATCATAAGTCTCTGAGCGGGTGAGTGAATGGGTGCATGCATGAGTGTCTGAGTGGGTCTGTGACTGGGAGGGCTAGTGTCTGGGTGGGTCTGTGAGTGGATGCATGAGCCTTGACTGGGTGAATGAGTGGTTGCATGTATATCTGAGTGAGTCCATAAGTCTCGGAGACAGTCTGTGACTGAGTGTGGGAGTGACTGTATGGGTACGTGAGTGGGTGTATGATGGTCTCTGTGGATCTGTGAGTGGGTGTATGAGTGCCTCAGTGGGTCTGTGGGAACATACGTGAGTGGGTATGTAAGCGGGTGCATGAGTATCTGAGTGGGTATGTGACTGGGTTCATGAGTATCTGAGTGGGTATGTTACTGGATGTATAAGTGTGTGAGTGGATATGTGAATGGGTGTATAAGTGTCTGAGTGAGTTTATGAGTGTGTGACAGTGACCGGTGAGTGTATACAAATATATATATATATTTTTATATTTTCACCAATATTCGCGGTGTCGCCACGATACTCGCGATGTCCCCGCAACGGTACACGGGGTGGCCATGATGGTGGTAGCGTTGTCATTGCAAATATCGCGTTTGATAAAAAAAAAAAAAAAAAAAAACATTGGGACACATAACTTGTGTCACTAACACACCCATTTCTCAAACATGGGGTCCGAGTATCTCAACCCTCACTCCTTATGTTAGCTTTCACACAATTTTTCAGCCTCAGGCACGGTTCCCGAGTATTAAAATGGCGGCCGTAACTTTATGGTCAGGTTGCGTCCAGCCAATCAGAGCATTCCTGTTGGTGCGTGCATTCGTAATTAATCGCAAAACCACAGCGAAATATACACGGCGAGAGATATATTTATAATTTTCAGCTTAAATTTCTTAATAACTACTGGGCGGATTTGCACCAAATAACAAAAAGCACAATCTGTCTAACAACATCCACCTTTCTGCCAAATTTGGTGTAATTCCGTCCAGCGGTTTGGGCTGTAGGATCGACAACGCGTTCCTATGGGATCTAACATTACAAACGCACCCCTTTTTTTTTTGCACCCCTATTTCTCAGTCCCCACTGCACGGATCACCCCCAACCTTTCCATGACACACAGAACCTACTTTGACACTTTGTTTGGAAAATTTCATGAAGATTGGTCAAACGCGCCAAAGTTATAGGCAAGTCTATATATATATATATATATATATATATATATATATATATATATATATATATATATATATATCTATATCAGTCGTATATATATCCTGATGACTTTGAACAGCTGTGAGAGCTGTCGGCAGCTCAAGTCATTCAGTCAACACAACACACTTTGGCGGAATTCTGGGGCAACTGGCTGCTGTTCCAGCTTGCCATTAGAAGAGAGAGCTTGCTGGCCACAGGTTTGTCTAAAATGGCTCCCAATGTAAACATTTCCCAAACTGTCTGATTGATAAACAAGGCAATGCACCACAACAAACCTGTAAACCGCTACCACAAATTGACAGTTTCAGAAGAAGAATCGTCCATCATGCAGCAAAAACATCCTCCATTTTGAAACTTCAAGTTCCAAAAAACAGAGAACACATTTTTAGTCATGCTAGGACAATGTACCCAACATCGAAAACTCACTACACATCCAGCTATACCAAGTCAGCGACTTCTTTGTTTTCAGAAAGGATCTAAACATCTGTCTGTTGAGCAGGCCCTAATTCTAGGAGTGGTGAGAGTTGGTTCCGCTGGCTGACGAGTCAAATGTAATCTATATTTATACTCGCTGTAAAATTAAAGAAAATGTCAAATTAAAAAAAAGTCAAAACAATTCTGAGAGATTTGTTAATAGGAATGTCTGGGTCATGAACCCTGCGTTATTAATTTAACATTTTTGTACAGTAAAAGAGCATATTCCAACCATCTGGGGTGTGTTCGTTTTCCTTGTATTGGGCAATTATTTCCAGCATTTTTTTCCTGCAATGAGTATAATCGTTGATGGGACAGTAATGCCTTTTCAGCTAATGAGATTCATCAGGGTTTTTGAGCCAGTAGAGCCTGTTCACGAGAAAAAGAGAATCTCACCGAATGAAACACATTCAAATTTTGATCCATTTTTCTATTTGAACTATTTTGAAACATACTGAACAGATTTACATAGAAAAACAGAAAGGACCAGGCGTTCGCCACGCGGCTGGGGCGCTGCCTCCATCAGCACAGCAGAGAACCACCAATACAGCAGAGAACCGTATTTCCAGTTTCCTGCCATGTTGGCAGGACACTTTTGCCAATAATGCTGCTGTCGACATTGCAGACGCACTTAATGAAAGGAATGTTCGGCAGGTCGCCATGTCATGGTGACTCTCGCAGTATTTATTTCTGTATTTGAAAAGCAAACCCCGAAATGAGCATTTATTTCTGAAGGTCAAGACACCAGAGATAAACACATCTTCAAATCAACCTTAAGACGCTAACACCAAGCGCACAGCTCTTGCAGATCGCATCACTAGAAAAACTGTCCCTCAAGCCCTAATCACCAGCAAGTTGGATTGCAGGAACACCCTCAATGCCAGGATCACCAAGAAGACTACAAACCATCCAGAACTCAGCATCCAGACTCATCCTCAAACTTCCATACAGAACTCACATAACACCAAAACTCAGTGTGCTCCACTGGCTCCCGATCCACAAACATGCTCATTTTAAACTCCTCACACATACATTCAAGGTACTGCACAACTTAAGCCCCACCTACCTGAACAGCCACATCGCCTTCCACCAATCACTCAGACACCTCCGCTCCACATGAATCCTACTTGCACACATCCCAGGCATACACAGAACCAGATCAGTAGGACCGGCGTTCTCTTACATTGCTCCTAAAGCGTGGTACTGCCTCCCACTCCACATCAGAGCCTCCTATTTTCTTCTTGAATTCTTCAAGAAGCTAAATACCTGGCTTTTCAATTAACCACCCTACCATAGGCATAGGCAGGGCTAGGCATACACCTGCTCAGTGCCATGATACCCTCACAAGTGATAGTGTGCTTTACAAATACACATAACAAATACAACAACAAAAATTTGGCCCTAACAGGCAAGGAATTTTCTCCTTGTATGCCGGAGGCATTGATGACATTAGCTGCCTAAGTACGCTGTGCCTTCTATGGCAGACTCTGAAGGGTAAAATCTGTGTTGGGATCCCAGGCCTACCTAGGATGAGTTTTCTGACACTACCATGATGTGGGCCCTGTGGCAGACATATCTCAGTTTCCGCCATAATAAATAATACAAAAAGGCATTGGAACCGTGTGTTTGACAGAATGGGACATCAACTCATTTTTCAATCACAGAATTTGTAAAGCGCACTACTTACCCGCGAGGGTCTCAAGGCGCTGGGGAAAAAAGAGGGGGGGGTGCTGCTACTGGTCGAACAACCAGGTCTTGAGTAGCCTCCTGAAGGTCAGCAGGTCTTGGGTCTGTCGTAGGCTTAGTGGAAGGGTGTTCCAGGTCTTGGCGGCGAGGTGGGAGAAGGATCTGCCGCCGGTGGTGGTTCTTCGAATGCGAGGGACGGTGGCGAGGGAGAGGTCGGCGGAGCGGAGTCGTCTGTTGAGGACGTAGAAGAGGAGTCGTCTGTTGAGGTAGGCTGGGCCAGTCTTGTGGAGTGCCTTGTGTGCGTGGATGAGGAGTTTGAAGGAGATTCTCCTGTCGACGGGGAGCCAGTGCAGGTTCCTCAGGTGGGGGTGATGTGGCTGTGGCGTGGTACATCGAGGATCAGGCATGCGGAGGCGTTTTGTATGCGTTGCAGTCGCTTGATGAGCTTGGCCGGGGCTCCCGCGTAGAGGGCGTTCCCATAGTCAAGTCTGCTGCTGACGAGGGCCTGGGTGACTGTTCTTCTCGTGTCTGTCGGGATCCACCTGTAGATCTTGCGAAGCATGCGGAGGGTGTTGAAGCAGGAGGATGAGACTGCGTTGACTTGCTTGGCCATGGAGAGCGTTGAGTCGAGGATGACTCCCAGGTTGCGTGCGTGGTCGGTGGGTGTCGGGGCTGCTCCCAGCGTCGTTGGCCACCAGGAGTCGTCCCAGGCTGAGGGGTTGGAGCCGAGGATGAGGACCTCTGTCTTCTCCGTGTTCAGTTTTAGTCGGCTGATCTTCATCCAATCGGCGACGGCCTTCATTCCTTCATGGAGGTTGGATTTGGCGGCGAGGGGGTCCTTGGTGAGGGAGAGGATCAGTTGAGTGTCGTCGGCGTAGGAGATTATGTTGAGGTCGTGCTGTCTGGCGATGCATGCGAGCGGGGCCATGTAGATGTTGAACAGTGTTGGGCTGAGGGACGATCCCTGGGGTACGCCGCAGATGATCTCGGAGGCTTCGGATCGGAATGGTGGGAGGCGGACTCTCTGGGTTCTGCCGGCGAGGAAGGAGCTGGCCCATTCCAGGGTCTTGTCTCGGATCCCTGCGTCGTGGAGGCGTGCGCGTAGAGTGCGGTGGCAGACAGTGTCGAAGGCGGCGGAGAGGTCCAGCAGGATGAGGGCTGCGGTCTCACCGTTGTCCAGCAGGATCCTGATGTCGTCGGTGGCGGCGATGAGGGCAGTCTCAGTGCTGTGGTTGCTGCGGAACCCCGATTGGGATGGGTCCAGGATGCTGTTTTCTTCGAGGTATCGGGTTAGCTGTTTGTTGACGATCTTCTCGATGACCTTGGCTGGGAACGGAAGCAGGGAGATGGGCCGGAAGTTCTTGAGGTCTCTCGGGTCCGCCTTGGGTTTTTTGAGTAGGGCGTTGATCTCTGCGTGTTTCCAGCTCTCTGGGAAGGTCGCGGTCTCGAAGGAGAGATTGATGATGTTGCACAGGTGGGGTGCGATGGAGCTGCTGGCTTTGTTGAAGATGTGGTGCGGGAAAGGGTCTGACGGGGAGCCGGAGTTCCAACAGTTGTTTCACTTCCACCAAACCCTAAGTGAGACTCTATATCTTCATGTCAAATGTAGGGGAATGACCAGCAGTTGTTACTGTATGGGACAGCAAATATTTGTGCGAGATTTTAATTGGGTAATGCAATTTCTGGAACGACCTGCAACTGTGCACTATGAAGTGCTCCTATACTTTTTATTATTGATCCAAATTTTTACATTTTATTAAAACGTACATTACTAGGTAACCGTATTTTCAGAGACCATATGAAATGAACATTTTACATAGCTGATAAATGTAATGCATGCTTGGTCAGATCTGCTAAGTTTGTCTCCATCAAATTAAATGTAGATCAGTCAAGAGAATCGCATATATGTGGGGCAATTCAAAAGCAGCATTTCCGATTTTAACCCCATAAGAATTATTCTTTGCTCAAGGGGATTTACTCCAACCATGGCATGTAGATAGAACATAACTAGAAGAGGTCCTCTTCTTGAGATATTTGTGATACAAAAAGTTGTTGTGCAGGCTCCAAAGGGTTAATTTTATCTAACGCTCTGGTTTTGTTAATGACTTTGATGCTTACGGATGAAGCTGCATGAAAAATGGCAGATGCTTGATCTGTTCATCTAAGTCTCTTTGGGCCACATTTACGACGCGTTTTAGAGGTAGTAAATGGGAGAATTGGGCCCTTTGCGACCGCTAAAGAGTCATTTGGCATGTACTAACTCTATTAGCAACTCACAAAATAGAGTTAGGAAGGGGTGTTTCAAGGGCGTCCCTTCCTAATAGCTAGTCGCAGGGGCATCTATGAATGTTTTGCGACCGGAATGCGGATGCAAAACATTCATATTTTACTGACTCCGTGAAGGAGGTGGTAACCCAATCGCAAAAAGGAAGGGGTCCTTCCCCTTTGTGAGTATGGGCGCCAACGTTTTTAAGAGCTTTTAAGTGCCTCCTGTTAAAAAAATGAAAAGGAAGATTTTCATTTTTATTTTTGAAATGCATCCTATTTTCCTTTAAGCATAATGGGCTGCATTTCAATAAAAAATTGCTTTATTTAAAACTAAATCACAGACATGGTGGTCTGCTGACCCAAGCAGGCCACCATCCCTGTGATTACAGGCCATTCCCAATGGGTCGCAAATTGCGTTCTGCCTCATTAATATTGATGAGGCAGGTCAATTGCGACCTCATTGGGAATCAAAAACAGTGTCTGAGACACTGATGTGCATCGCATTTTGCGAGTCCCTAATTGCGAGTCGCAAAATGTTGCAATTAGGAACTTTCAAAAAAATTCTGTCGTACATGTGGCCCCAAGTTTTTAATTTTGATGCGGATCAGTCAAGGTGGGCCAAAGTTATTGAGAGCAATCAAAAAGTAGCATTTGCATTTTCAGATCAAAATTTTTTTTTTGCTCTCTTCTACATTACAAATTGCTGAATGGAGAGTGTTATTGCCCTGGAGCGAATATGCATTCCCAGAGGCCATTTGCAGTAAGAATAGTCGGGCTGGAAGCAGCACATGGCTGAAGTTAAAGCCCTGAATCTAAAGCCTGCTGTGCACCACTGAAGACGTGGGCAAGGGGAAGGGATCTAGACAATGGGCTACATCTGGATCCTGCTGCATGTGGCTGAAGGCTTCAAGTAGGGACTCTGACGAGAGGGGCACTGGATGCAGGGAGTGGCTCGGAACTGAGTTCTGCACCCAGTAACCGCTGAGGCCAAAGTACATCATAACAATTTTTAAAAAACACTGATGGGAAGTTATGGTTCTTTACTTCACTCCAAAAACAATTAAATATTGTTAAAAACACTTCAATTGAATGAGTATTTCAAGTATGATGCGAAACTGAAAACCCATAGAAATGTGTTAGTTTTTTATATCTATGCAACCCTGACTACTCTCCTGTGCACTGTATTTGACCTCACACATGATGACACAGATGACTCCACAAATGATATTGATACAGCGTTTTCTGGGCCCACTTGCTTACCATTGGTCCTCAGTCGGACCTTTTTCCCCAACTGAGAGGTGATGGGAATTAACATTGTCATCAATCAAATTCAATTAACAATGCAACCCATTTGGCTACACAATGAGGACCAGGGCTAGGTAGCTAGGGAAATTAAACCAAACAAGGGGAAAAAATAAGTAGGGAAGGTGTCAGCATTTCAGAAGCTCAGTCAATAGTCTTCTATGGGTCAGAGAATAAGTGCTCCCTAAGCCACACTCAACAAAGAATCAAAGTAAGCATTGAGGTCTTAACCACTCACAGTCCAAAGGAAAGGTAGTCTCTGAAGGGGCAGAGAAGGTTCGAAAAAGATCTCCTAAAGCGTCTGGAATAAGGAGTTCTAAAATCTGACGGGGTGAACACTAGGGGCCTGATTATAATGGCGGTCGGACTTTCGTCCGACTGCCATCCTGTCAGGAATGGAACCGTCCGACTAGCTGTTGGTGGTCCGGCCATAGGGATTACGATGCGACTGCATTCAAGGCGGTAGCATTGTGTATGTTTTGTATTGTGGCGTGTGCTGGGACTGCAAGCACATGCCGCAGTACAAAAAATACACATTTTGCATATCCCTGCATTAGGTGGCAGGCACCATGCAGTGCCTGCCACATGGTGCAGGGATATGTAGAGGCACCATAGGTGCCCCCAGAACCCAAGGCTGAGAGCAAGGGGGAAGGGGGCCCTCTATGGGCCCTCAAAGTCCCTTTCCGACTGCCTTTTCATGGCGGGTTAACCGCCATAAAACGGCCGGCTGAAAGGGACCTTGTAATCCCTATGGCGCTGCCTGAGCAGGCACCGCCACTGTTGTAGGGATTCAAGTCCTTCTGATGCACCGATAAGTGGTTTATTTTATCAAGACTTCAAATAATATATCATTTAACATTGTTAGGCACAGATTATGAGTAAATCTCTAATCCTGCAGTGAATGCACTTTTTAATAATGATGGCAAGTGCAACACTCAATTTAATCGTTAAGCCACACAAAAAATATGTGCGAAGTGCACATTCATATTATGTATCTATTAAGTATTTGTGATGTATTTGTGACGTATAAAGGATTGGCATTGTTTGTGCTGCACCAATATTGCCAACAAAATTTCCAGTGACATTAGACACCACATCACTAAAGCCATCAGTAGTGAGATTGTTGAAGTGATCAATGCCACTGTATCTCAGAATCTACTTGGCTCAACTTTTGGCCAATGGTTTTTATAACAGAAATTAATCGGAGTGGTGTGTGAGAATGATAAGCAACAGGAAAAGCCTTTCAATTGTTAATAACTTTCCACCCAATTGATGAATATGCAGCAAATTTGGCTGAGTCGTAGTACTTCCGCATGAGGATCTAGTATGTCCACATGTGGGTCTGTGTTTCAACTAAGCTTCAATTTTTTTGAAGGTGGGAATTTCAGGCATTAGTATGAAATCCCAGAGATAATTTTTATGATCTGGAACAGCAGAAACACCTAGACATAATACTGTTTGCCTTAATATAAAAAAAGGGTTTGAAGCAAAAGAGATCCATTTTGTAACTTTGTGTAAATCAGTTTGTGGTTTTGAAGATATTACAAAATTAAAACTGCTAACTCAGCACACTGTTAACGTTCACAACAAAAAAAAACAGACTTGTCAAACCTCAAATCAAATCTAATTGTTTTAAAAGAAAAAAGGCTTATAAACCTGCATTGGGAATTTGCAAGTTCAAATAAATTTGACCAAGGTAACTGAGAATTTTTCTTATTGACACCATTATGGGATTTGTGAACCACCTGGTCACACTCTCACACTATGTGAATTCAAGGTGACTACACCTCAGCCACACAAGAAATGTAAGCAGGGCCACAAGGGTGGAAATTGACCTATTCCTCCAAAAATCTCTTTAGTCCCATGAACAATAAGTCAAGGATACGTTGTTTCATGATCATGTTGAAGCTGTGAGCTTGCAGATCAAAGTACATTGATATATGATTGATCATTTTTGGCCCGGGAACAAGCATTTGTTGGTTCATGAACCGCAGACGTCTCTGTTGTGACTGCAACAACTCTATAAAAGCATGTCCCAAGTTATACATTTAAAAATGTTTTAAAAACTATATACTACTATAAAACTGAAAACTTGCACTAAAAACAAGGTAAAAGTCATTAGGGTTGCAACATAGGTTGCAACAAGGTTCAGCGCCTTGAGACACTAAAAGGTGAGTAGTTCGTGCTTTACAAGAAACCTGATTGATTGAATTGACATAAAACCTACAAAGAACTGAAATTTATGGTTATTGTCAACAATGGAACCATAATGCACCCATGGCAAAATTCTGATGGAAATAAGGAATTATTTAGGCTTTCTTGGGATAAGGGATAGGATTGATAACAATAACAGGCCAATTTCAGTGGTTTTAAGTTTTATGCCTTAAACAAAAACTGCTCTAATATGCCAATATACACACACAATACACGCACACACACATACATTATACAGTCACACACACACAACTATTGTACAGTGGCAGTCGCTGTTATTTAGTTATAGTTAGGTCAGTTTCCACAGGAAGAGCATTTTTGTTTTGCTAATAACTTTGGCAAATTTGCATGAAACTTTCCCAAAAAGTTCAATTACCTCGCCTCTTTCATGGAAAGTTTGGCACTGATCTGTTAAGCGGGGACTAAGAAAAAAGATGGTTCCAAAAGTGCAATTTCCCATGTTAACTACCCCTGCACACTTTGCTCTCTGATACAGAAAAAGTAGCTGAACTTATTAAACCAAGTTTGGCAAAGAGTTTAACGTTTTGCAGAAATCATGCTTTTCATTATTTGGTGTAAATCCATACAGCAGGTTTTGAGAAATTAGCATTTGAAGAGGGGCTTGGGTCCGGCATGAAGGGGTTAACAAGTTAAGTGTATCTGGACTGCTGATGTCCAGATATGCTCTGATTTGCCAATTAAAAGGAGACTAGTCAATACCGATTGGCTGGCCACAAGATGATGTTGTGGTAGACATTACAGGACTCAGAGACATGGTCCCTGTACCCTGAAAACGAATTAAAAAATCTATAAGGGGCCAGGGTGAGCACTATGAGCATGTGTGAAGGGGGTTCCAAAAGGGACCCCCCTTCATTGGCTAGCCACAACATGGACAACATGCTGTGGCAGCCTTTACAGAACCTTGGTCATGGCTCAATTGAAATGCACATAAAGGAAAAAAGGGTGATTATACTCTTTTTAGAAATTCAAGCGAGTTATTAGGTGATTTTACCTTGTGAAAAAATGCTGACCCTTTGCTGGGATCTGATGATCCATGTTTGAGAGCAAAATGTTTCTCTCATGATTTTCTCTTAGAAATTATGGAAGGTGCTCCAAGAATCTAAAATGAGAACCCATTTTCTATTAGCATACACTATCCTCTTCACCTAGGTGAGAACAAAGTCTGATATTATAAGTAAAACGTACTTCCAACAGCAACAGCAGCCCATCAGTTGATTACCCAGTACCCTACTGCAGCTTCCCATAGGGATCTAATGAACAACTACAGCACTAACATTTTTTATATATGACAAAGTTGTGGCAAACCCGAATCCCATATTGATGGAATCAAAGCTGTAAAACATAAAGCACTTCCTTTAGAAATAAACAAAATGGTGGAGGGTGGGTGCTTTGTCACAATAATTGTGGTTAGACCTCTAGCAAGCTAAATTGAGAACACATTTTATATGAGTTCTCAAATATCTTCCTCATCCATATCATAAAACATTTTAAAATGAAGAGAGTAACATGCATTTTGAACAGCAAGTCTGTCAGTTAACTCCCTAGTAATCAACTGCAGCATCACCACAGAGTTCTAATGAACAACTAGAGCGCTAACATTCTGAATTTATGACACAATATATGGCACACCTGAATACCAAGTTTATGGAATCAAAGCTGTAAAACTGAAAAGGAATTTCCTACAGAGGATATTACAGTAAATGAACAAAATGAAGGCTTTTCCTTTTGCCACAGAAATTATGGTTAGTTCTCTATAATGTTAAAATGAGAACACATTTTCTATGAGTTCTCAAATATCTTCCTCATTCATTTCATTAAAACATTCAAACATGCAGAGGGAATTACGTACTGCCATTACCAGCAGCAGACAAAAATTAAGGCACTCCTGAATGCCATTATATTGGAATAGGAGTTGCTGAATTTTTCATGAGTAATGTAATAAATTTGGTCATAAGCGGTGCATGATGGGGGTGCAAGTTATAGTTAGTTCACTAAATTATAACTGGCATATTCCAGTGTTATTTTTTTTTACGTTAGTTCGTTCCTCCTTTCAACACCTACCTATAATCTGATTGTGTGTGTGTGTGTGTGTGTGTGTGTGTGTGTGAGAGAAAGATGTTATCATAATCACAGCATCCAACCCACTCTGCAGAGTTTAAACATTGTCAGGGTGCGTGTTGCATACAGGACCAAATTATGTGGCAAGGTAATCTAAATAATGTGACAAAAAAATGCAAATTAGGCAGCACATTCTCTGGCAGTTTTATTTTCAGCCATTTGCACCAAAACAAACATGTAATAGAAAAAATAAATAACAGGTACCATGTGCAATATGGCCCTATATTGCCTTCTCGGGGTTCTGGTAACACTTACAACCCACTCGGCTTGCGGTCTTGTGGTTTATGATGTGAGCAGAACCCCTCAATTGCAATGTAGGACCATATTACCCAGTTACCAGTTATGTATATAATATATATATAATTTTGTATAGCTTAACATAGTGCTTTGAAATGGCTATAAGCATATATAGAGGAGGTATAAAGCAGAATGCCATTCCAAAGTAAAGGTTTTTTGTTAAATGCTCACAGCGCATGCAACATACAGAAGGAAATGCCTCTTGTAGCAAGTTGAGATTGGAAGTCCTCCTGATCTATTCTCGTATAAGTAGGGTGAGAACCAGAGACTTTAAATGAAGATAAATACAACTCTTCTAGTCTAAATTAGAAGGACACTAAAGGCACTAAGTAGAAGTTAATCACTCTTTCTTGAGTTTTAGACTATTGACACATACAGAAGAGTTCCTATTCTTGGCACATACAGACAGGACTAGAGCAACGCTCTCTATGGAAAGAAATAGCTCTTGTCCTATAGTCAGATGAATAGGGTGACGGGCAGTAGTTCATATTACTCTAGATGTGTGTCGATAGGATGAGAGTCAGGTAGATCTTTTAACTTTTAAAAATTGACATAGACAATTCAAGAACCATGACCCTACAGATAGGGATTTGCATTCAGAGGATCTAAAAATATCAAAGAGTACATTGTGCGATCATCTACAAAGACTTTGACTCAACATCAGAATCGTCAGTTTTTGCTCAACCTTCTTCCTGTGAAAGTACTCCACAAGAGAGGGAACTCTTCAGTATGTGAACAAACTATTATAGGGACATTGGTTCAGTATATGAGGGTCCAAGTCAACCATGATGTATTCACCAAACGCAATACCAAGCGGTGTCTATGTGAGATGTTGCCCTTGTGACCTTGTCTATATGGGCAAGGCTCTACAAGAAGTTCAATCCAGCATCATCAAATACAAGTCAAGAATTCGTTGCAAGGCCCTTACAGCTCCACTAGGGGCACACTACACTGAAAAAGGACTTAAGGAGAATACATTCAAGTGGACAGTACTGGAGACAGCCTGACAAGGTACATCACCAAACCTGGAACAACATTTCCTTCGAAGAGAAGCTAGAATGGTGTTCCGGCTGCACTCAGTAGAAGATGGTCCGAATGAAGTAACTGAGATTCAAAACATCTCACATTAGGCACAGGTCATTGATGTTTCACTCAATGAATTGACTCAGGAATCCCGTCTTCAATACCACACCACCAGGCAAACTGCAACACATTGTCAAAAAAGGTAGCCAGAGTAATTTATGTTAGCGCAAGAAAAACACCTTTTTTGCAACCAGCCATATAAATCCTTGATGTGCTCCAATTTGTGAGAAGGGAGGCCACCTTAAATCCTTCAAGTTACCGATACAAAAGTCCCAAGCAGATTCAGGAATCACTTTGGGCATGAAAGAGGAAAACTTCTATCTTGTAAAATCTTTTGTCATCATCACGAAATTGGAAATAACAACAACTAGCACGTGTTTCGTAAGGCCCATCTGCCTTGAACTTCTTCAGGGCTGAAAATAATCTATTGATTTGAACATATTCATAGTATTTCAAACAAGTCGACCTAAAATATGGGGCCGATGTAGGACGCCAATTTGAACTCCCTGACAATGCTGTGACTATACGCACTGAAAACTTGGTTACTATTTTTGGTTTATTGACCCACACTGTGGCAGGACACAAAAGAAAGGTTAAGGAGACTCTAATATGATTGTACATTTATGGCTGTTCGACATACTATGAATATTTTCAAATCAATAGATTATTTTCAGCCCTGAAGACTAAGGTTTAGTCTTTTTAATACCTAGGAAATGAAACAGAAATGCAAACACGTAAAATTCTACCTGGCCTGCAAGTTTTCCAGCTACTACAGAGAAAATCTAGTGCACCTAGGGGCATATTTATGAGCACCCCGTGCACAAAAAGTGACACTCCGGTGGTGCAGATTACAAATTCATATCTCTTACGTGGAGCAGCCTGATCCAGTGACTTATCTGGAGGTAATGATATCTTTCTCCGTCTGAGATTCTGTACATGGTATCAATGTTTCAAACATGCGGGGATCAATGTTATGGTTGGCGGCTCATAGCCTAAAGCAGCTTGAGTCTTCCAACTCCTAAAATAGGCTCCGTCCTAAGGTGAAGTCTGAGTTCCCATCAATGGGTGTCATGGGGGAAGGGAACGTGGTAAGGTTTTGTCACCTCACTAGGCTCTAACATTACCCTCATTACAGGCAAGATGTAAAAGTTTCGGCAACACTGTTTTTTTGGGACCCATAGCACCTCCCTTTATGGGTGAGCTGTAAGATTCTTGTTTATGAAGTACCATATTTTATCTGTTAGCCTGCAAGCCATGGTATTACATAGCATATCTGAGTAGCCTCATAGTAGTGACTGAAGTCTGGCATCCCCAGCCCTCCTTGTCTAGGGTGTATCCTACATGCATGCTTGCCTAGACGAGTCCTCCTCCCCTTCAGGTGAAAGTATTGCATAGCTCCTGCAGCAGGGTGATTTCCCCTCTAGACCATGGAAGATGCAAGGCTTTGAATACATAGAGGATTTTGGGCAATACTGACTTTAAGTAATGCTATACTACCTAGCCATGAAAAGGTGTGATTATGCCAGGAGCACAGGAAGGCACTAATTCCTTTCATTTAGATTTTAACTTACTTCTCATGCATTTGTGTATGTTTAGGGTCAAATAGATACGTAATTAGGTTAACCCATGAAGCGTCCATCTAAATGGAGTCTCTTTTTGTAATGTTTTGACCAGGGGTTGTCGCCCTCTGCCCCCAACAGTATGAGCCCCTCTGATTTGTGTAAATTAATTTGAAGGCCTACTAATGCCCAATATTCTTCTAATAGTGGATTTAGTTACTTCAGACACTGGCTAGGTATGTTAAGCAATAACAATATGTCATCTGAGAAAGCCGATATCTTGAATGTATCTTGGTGGAAGTCAAAACCGTGAATGAGTGGATGATCTTTTATATTGTGCAATAGAGGTTCAGATATAGGGCAAAGAGCATTAGAAAGAGTAGATACTCCGGTCTCGTACCTCCACGGGTAGCGTCGCCTTTTCTATTTACCTGGATTATGACCCACAGAGAGATATATAGAGCATCGATCCAACATCTGAATCTGGAACCAGTACCCTCTCTGTGTAATGTTGCAGTCATCATACCCAGTCTATCCTGTCAAATGCTTTCTCTGAGTCTAATGATAATAGCACCGCTCTTTATGGTGCTTCCACACTAAGTATGTCACTTTTTCCCATATTAAAAGTGACGCACCGGTGGCGCAAGGGGCTTGTAAATAAGCCTCTACGTCTATCAAATGGAGGGATTTTTTGTATTCTATCGCTAGTTGACCTCAAGAGGACAACGCGCGTCTGGTCAGCTTGTTTTAGGCAAGGCAGGACTATCTCCAGGGGGTTCCCCAACACCCAAGCAAATATTTTGGTGTTTATGTTCAAAAGGGAATTGGGCGATATGATTCACACAGAGTGTGCTCTTTGGCAGTTTCATCTAGCAGGGAGATTATTGCTTCAACCATAGAGTGGGTGCAACCCTGTGCATGGACCCTGCTATTATAAACGCCCCTTAGCATGGGCGCTAAAAGTGGCACAAATTGCTTGTAAAATGCTAGTGTGTAGCTATCTGGACCTGGAGATTCACCCATCTTAAGATTTATTAATTGCTCTAGGGACTTCAGCTACTATTATTGGTTAATTCAGGTGTTGGTTCTCTTGGGGGGCACCATGGGTAGTGTGACCAAATGTAAATATGTATTGATAGCTGTCACGTCTGTCGATGCTGTATATAACTCTTTGTGAAAACATGAAATGCTTGAAATTTGCCCTTGTATGACGCCTGGGTCTCTCCTTTCTTGTTCCTGACTTACCCAATGTCGTTTTTCACCCTTTTGGCTCGCAGTTTGTTGGTGAGTAGGGCTCCCGCCTTATTGCCTCACTCATGGAAGCGCATGCCTATCCTGACCAGAGTATGGTAAGCATTGTTGTATTCTGCAGTGCAGGTTTGACCCCAGATTGAAGTCAGTTGCCTCCCAGTCTCTTTAGATGGGTTTACTTTGTGGTTGCCGCCCACGGATTCCGACTCTCCGCGGAGGGGTTCAAGTTCAACTTCCCTCATGCGGCCTAAGTGGCATGTTTCTTGAATGAGTGCTGCTCTCACTACCACTTTAATATCATTCCATTCCACCCTTGGGTTAAGTTCCATGGTGGTGTTTAGTGTGAGGTACTCCTGCATTGTTTTGCAGATTTCTTGTAGGGCCACCTGTAACAGAGTCATTTAATCGCCAGAAGGCCCCTATCTTTTTGCCCTTTTTCTCAGGTCAATAAAGTACCAGTTGATCTGGCCATAGTTTGATATTGTTTGGGGTTCTTGATCAACATTTTGGATGAGTAGCGTCAATCTTTGATCAATTAAGATATGATCTATGCAGGAGTAGGTTAGGTGTGCTGCTTAGCAATGAGAGTAATCTACCTGGCACAGGTGTCTGTGATGCCATGAGTAGATCAAGCCCAGCTCACTGAGGGGCCAATTCACAAAGGGTCTCCGCACTCGTGGCGGAGGCCCTGCAGTTGTGGAGGGGGGACCTACACTCGTGGCGGAGGCCGTGCAGTTACGGGGGGGGTCTGCACTTGTGGCAAAGGCCCCGTAGTTGTGGTGAGGGCCCCGCACTCGTGGTGGAAGCCCGCAGTTGTGGGGGGCAGGGCTGCTGCACTTGTGGCAGAGGCCCCGCAGTTGTGGTGAGGGCCCTGCACTCTTGGCGGAGGCCCCGCAGTTGTGGGGGGGGCTGCTGCACTTGTGGCGGAGGCCCCGCAGTTGTGGCGAGGGCCCCGCACTAGTGGCGGGACCTTCGCAATGGGTTATTGCAGTACCGAGGACCCGCCATGATTGAAGGGCCCCCACCACAACTGCGGGCCTACGTCTTGAGTGCAGAGGCTCTTTGTGAGTCGGTCCCTGAGTGTGGTTTTACCAACTGCTTAGAGAGCTGGAGCCCCTCGCCAAGCATTGTTAGGAGATGTCTTGTGTGGGTTACATCACCCAATTGAAATCTCCTCTAATAATGTCTGTTCGTCTGATATCCAGGGCCGGACTGGGAACTGAAAGCAGCCCTGGCAAATTTTGCCAGAGCAGTCCCCAACCGGCGCGTAGCGAGCCCGCCCACAACGAGGGGAGTTTAGGGGGGTTCTCCCCCCAAGAAAATTTTGGAAAAAGACAGACCAAAATGGTGCATTTTACAGCACATTTTTAATTACAAATTTAATAGTATTAACTTTTAAAGCACAGTAAATAGTAGATGATGACCTTAAAGAGCACCACGTTATCCAGTCATTATGCCTACAATTAAGGCTGGTCAGGTGCCTCAATGCCTGCGTGGTCATGAGGGGTGGTGGTGGTGGTAGACAGTGGGTGTGGCGCTGAAAGTAAGTGTACGCGGGCCGCGGCCTGCGTGCACCAGCCGCACGGCACCCTGTCCCTGCAGACGCACAGTGCAGTAGCTGGGTGGACTGGTATGGTAACTTGGGTTGAATTTAGTAGTGCGTGTGTGAGGCACACGCACTACTAAATTCAACCCAACTACTGCACCGCAGCACCTCTGTCTGTCTGTGCGGGTACAAAGCACCACTGCCATTCGTGAGTGAGAGGTCACCTCAACAATGGCAGTTGTGCTTTTTCTCCACAGAGCAGAGGCAGGAGTGCACACTGCACTGTGCATAGCTGCCACGGTTTCAGCTTGCTATGTGTGACATTTTCATAAATTCAGTGTAATTATAAGTGACATTCAATGACTTTGAGTGACACTTTCTCGCAAGCAAAAATCAAGCAATGAACATGAGGGAAACATATAAATATCAGAAATTGCACCTATTTGAGCAACCAGAAACTCTAAGATCTTAAACTGCGGCACTAGTGCTAATGGGAAATTCCATCTGTAACTGGCTCTGCATGAGACTGCGATTGCACCAAACAACCAACCCACTGCTCTAGTGGTCTCAAAAGGATAGAATATAAAAAAAATGGCAGTGGTCTGAAAATACAGACAATTACAGCTTGTATGATAGCGGCTATAGTTAGTGGAGTGCTGTAAAGCTATGCAGACCAATGGTTTGTCAAATTTCCAGGATTTCATTTCTGAAATGGACTGAAAAGTGCCCAGATGCATTGTAGCTTCCAGCACAGCACTATAAAAAGTTCACAAATAAATACAGTCAACAAAAGTGTATCATAATCGTTATGGGAAATATTCATTCTAAATAAAACATTAATGTGAGGCAGGGCAATACAAGAAGTTCAGGCAAAAAGCAAACAGCAACTGGTGGCGCTGTGGTTTGTGTTTACGCGGCTTACGCCTGACCCCTTTCCCAGTGACAGACCCTTAGAGAGAACAGAATATGCCCACAGCACCTTGAAGAAGTGAAGGATTTAAAACTAATAATAAAAGCATAGACAGACAATAACTAACACACACGAATGGAGAACGGTGCTGTCAGGAAACTGCAGGTAATTTATATACATGCTTTGCATGGGCACCCTCAGGACACTTCAGCTTCAGTGCTCCCAGGCCCCATGCAGCTTTAGCGTGCTCATTAGGTGGTTATGCCGATTTCTTGGTGCATTTCCACAGAGCACTTCGGGATTCCCCCTCAGCCCTACAGGCCTGTATGCTGCCCCAAGTTCTCTCACCTTGACTGCCCCTCCCTCTGACCCAGCCTCAGCAGTGGAGTCCCCCACTTTACGACACCTCCAGCTTCTTTCATAGTCACACCCTGTTCACATCGGTCACTTACATCTGGCTCTATCAGCCCTCGTTACTGGCCCATCTCTCATTCAAAACAGCCTTTCACGTGAGGATCAGGGCCGCGCTATTAGGTAGATTATGGCGGTGCTCCAAGCGGCTGCATGAGACTCCGCAGACGGGCCTCTGGGGTGTGCGTTGAGGGGCCGAGGTGGGAAAGGGACATCACTGGATTTTAGCGCGCTTCAAGGACACAGAAAGCGGACAGAGGCTTTTCACAGTAACCAAATTGAGGGAAGTGAAAGGGTCACGGGGATCCAGAGGTAGTGCTGGGGACAGTAGGTGGGGGACTGGGGGCGTTGGCAGAGTAGGTGTAAACCTGAGCCTTATTAAGACCTCCACTGCAGACAGTGTGGGCGGGCCGGTGCGAGCAGCAGCGCTGTGGACCAAGTTGCCCGCAAACACTTGAGCCGCCGACCACACAAACTCCCTGCTCTGGCACAGGACGTGACGTCCCAACCCAGCGCCACGGACACATTTTGTTGTGTCACAGACAACCCTGACTGGGCCCCGGCTGTGATGTCTAGCAGGGTGTCTGACTGACTCACAGCTGCGTGGCGCTGTGGGAAATTGATGAAGCAGCAGGAGGACCGCCGGCAGGCAGGCCAATGCAGGCAGGGCACTGCCAGCTGAGCTGCCACACACACTTTGTCGGACACAGGCCTGGAAGCAGGACGGCCTTCTGATTTTGTTGCTCAGTCCTGCCAAGTATCACACATCAGGCGTTAGACTAACACATTTCAGTGCGGTGATCCGCACCACCGAACTGAAATGCAAAGTCACGCATAATAGAGATAGCGCCTACCTCGTCTGTGAAGCGGTAGCGCTGCTATGCTGACTCAGACTTAAACTATTAAACCTTAGTGGCTGCAAGCTGTGGTGAGCGCGCTGCTCCCTGTAGGCTTGGGGGCTAGCTGAGAGCTGCTAACTGCAGCTACAATGTATCAATAGGGTTGAGATTCGGCACGGCTGACGTCACCTCCTGCTCCCGCCTGCGCGGCGCTAGCGGGTTACTGGAGTTCCAAAAGTAGGTTTGGGGTACCAACAGCAGCGCAAATGCACTGCTTGCACCGCCGCACTGAAGTTTAAATACAAGATCTCTAGCGCGACCGCCGGACCCAACCCCACGGACATAGCTGCCAAGGTTTCAGATTGCTTATGTGTGACATTTTCATCATTTAAGTGTAATTATGAGTGACATTCAATGACCTCGAGTGACATTTTCTCGTGAGTAAAATCAAACAACGAAGATGAGGGAACATATAAATATACGAAATTACACCTATTTTTATCAACCAGAAACTCTAAGAATATTCAAGAGGCCTGGGAGCAACAAGAGGGTCTACACACTATGCAGCACTCTGAGCTGGCGGATTAGGCAGACCATTGGCAATGAAATAAGGTGCGAATGGTATGGTGACAGTAAAGAAACAGTGTGTAGAGTGACGCATATTTTCACGAATTGACTGCTGCACTCCGTTACATTAGGACATAACCAAACATTCCATTCAAAGTGTTATGTCCACATATCCATCTTTTGTCCGCCATGGTGCCATTTGAAAAATCATTGCAAAGCACTCTCGTTTCTTGGAGGCTGCGAACGGTGGAGCACATAGTGATAGCGATCAAAAACAAGGAAGGCATTGTTAGTGTTTGCCAAAACGTAAATTAGCAGCAGACTACATAGGGGACTGTGACGTGTGTGTGGTTCATTGCAGAACTTCAGCGGCAGGGCAGCTGATTGACCACGAGCTAAGCACTATTTATACTATAAAGCACATTTTGGAACCATGGAGACTAACTTACTCAAAACTCGGAGCTGAGCCGCGGTAATTTGGTTTACGGCTGGGCTGCCCGCTTCCGGAGTGCTCTTGGCTGCAACAAATGACTTCCTCGGGAAATGCGCTGCCTGGGTCATTCAGGATCAGCAAGCAGCAGCTGTGCTATGGGCTCCAGCGGCCGCCACAATCCGTGGGGTTGGGTCCGGCGGTCGCGCTGGAGATCTTGAATTTAAACTTCAGCGCGGCGGTGCAAGCAGTGCATTTGCACTGCCGTCGGTACCCCAAACCTACTTCTGGAACTCCAGTAACCCGCTCGCGCCGCGCAGGCGGGAGCAGGAGGTGACGTCAGCCGTGCCGAATCCCAACCCTTGCTGGGGGCCGATTTTTAAAAAATCGGCGGCCCCAGTAACAAAACCGGCCCCCTTTAAAGAAACCGGCCCCCACCCTTTCCGGCCTCCTGGGGGATTGCCCGGTGCCCGGTATTACCAGTCTGGCCCTGCTGATATCCGTAACACATCGTGGGTTTCTGGGACTATGGATATTTCGTGCCTTGTGTTGGGGGCATATACGTTTGCTATTGTGAGTGGTTGATTCTCCCATTCACCCATCAGTATCAACACTCTGTCCTCTTTATCTATTTGATGTCCCTTTCTGCACAGGTATGTTTAGCTCAGAAGAGAATGGCGAATACAGCTTTCTTATTGGATGCAGATGTGTGAAACTATGTGGGAAACCACTTGGGGCCTCATATACAAGGCTATTGTGCTGCCGCTGCGTCACCTTTTTTGACGCACTGGTGGCACAGTGTGCCTGCTCATATTTACAAGGCCACGTAAAGTCACCATGCGTGACTGTTCATGGCCTTGTAAATATGGGCCCCTTTCACGTATTACTCTGTGTGAAAGGGGTGTTCCATGGTTGTTGCTGTGGGTGTTCCCACGCAGCATCCATGGAACCTGACACATTTCCAGATTTAGAGGGCCTCATTTATGAAATTTTGCCGTAGGGCAGCGCTGCAGTCCTTCCCGCTGCGCTGCCCTGTGGCAAAAGAAAAGGGCAGGAATGTGCCGTATCTATCAGATACGGCGCATTCCTGTCCATTTGATCTGGGCCAGTGCACACTGGGCTGCCGTGCGCCAACGCAGGCACCTTTGCACCATGGTGCAAGGGTGCCTGCGTTGCGGGGATGATTATTTTTGTGCAGGAAGGGAAACGTTCCAGCACAAAAATAATCACAAGAGGCTTTTTCCTCTTTCTATGTGTGCTGCAGAATGCGGCACACATAGAAAAAGGAAAAACGAGGAGAAATAAATATTGCACGCCCCTTTAACGCAGAAAACTGCATTTAAGGGAACAATATTTACGAGGCAGAATTAAGCCCAAAAAAAGTGGCTTTGTGCTGCCTCGTAAATATGGAGCAGGCTCCTGCACCACGGAACGTCACAAAAAGTGATGTTCCGGCGGCACAAGAGGCCTCATAAATGAGGCCTACAAAGTTTTGTAAAGCTGGGAATGCGTCAGGGGGCGTAGGAGTGGCGCAACGAGGAGAAATACTTTTATTTCTCCTTGGATTTGACTGTTTTCAATGATTGTTGTTGTGCAAGAAGGTATACCACCCTGCACAAAAACAATCATCCCCGCAACGCAGGCACCCTTGTAACATGACGCATGGGTGCCTACGCTGGTGCATGGCACCCAATTGTGCACCAGCGCAGGGGAAGCAGACGGATGTGTCATATTTTTGTAAATATGATGCATCCCGGTGTTTTTAAAATGATGCAGCTCGGCACAGCACAATGGCTTACGGGGCCGGGCTGCATAATGTTTTTGTAAATGAGGCCCTTAGTGCGCAATCTATGCTGATCTGACCTCAAAAGGGGCGTCTCTTGTAGGAGACAGATGTCCGCTCCAGATTTCCTCGGCTTTCCCAATATGCTCAAGTGCTTTGTGGGTTTTTCCAGGCCCGAACATTATACCTGAGTATCGTTAATTGTTATATCTTAGTCATTGGAGACCTCGGGTATGATGTGTATGTTATCGGGAATGGGAGTCTGGTGCTGCGAGACACTGACCCAACTTGTCATATAGTAAAATTTGGTGGTGTCACGTCGTTCTCTACCTCATTCAATGTGTGCTATTAAACTGCGTAGCCAAACTAAACATAAAGGACTGCTCATTGTAGTGTATGTGTGTGAACATCTACTTTGGGTGCAGCATGTGGTGCGTCCCTTCCCGCCTTTCGGTGGGTTAAAAGTAAACATGGAGCTATTCACTGCTCCAGAAGGAGCACCCTATGATGCCCCACAAGAGGGCTAATTCACATATTTCTCTGCTTGTGGTTGCCCAAGATGGCCAGGGGCATCACCAACTATTTTTAGAGTGTGCTTGGGTGCTGCAGGGAGCACAACAGGCTCCCAAAACCTGACCTTCAGTCTCCAGGGACCATAACATTATGACCCGGAAGCACTTCCAGAGCTGGAGCTTTTGCTCTTGGACTCTGAAGTGCAGGGATCAATTGTGGTCCTGTGACTGCAATGGCAGTCTAATGGAAGTAAAATGACAATTCTAACACACATTTTTTTAATTCAAACAACTTTCTTGACTACATTGCGATATTTGGCATTATAGTGAATGTTATTGATGATTAATACTGCGCTTATTGATTTAAATGGTGGCGCCGTATTGAATTGCGACATGTGGCTGCTTTTTACTAATGTGGTGGTGACACTCAGACAAAGGCAGTAGACCTGCATATTTAAAATGGACACCCCCTAATAGTGTGATGTTGCATCTGGTATAGGTGGGGGTACTGTGACTATGGGGTTTAGGGCCCACTAGCGGTGTAATCTGATATGATGGTGCCTTTGCCACTTAAGGTACTTTAATCTATTTGATTTATGTACTTGTAGTTTAATGTGAAGTACTTTGTAGTGTGTGTGCAAAAATAGGACTTTTCCTTTATTAATGAAAAACCACTGACAGGACAATGATTTATTGAGTGTTGTTGTTGCATACTAGTGAATTGGGATTACTAGCCCACACCACCTTCTCTGAATAGGCTTTGAACTGCTCTGCTTTGCTACTCTGAGTGTGTTAAGTGGTGCAGTGTGGTACCTGGTTCCTAGTAAAAGACAATTGTGGACTTCTTACTTGTGAAGGGCTTGCAACTAATAACCCAATTTCTTACATTGGTTACCAGCGCTGGGATCAATATTATCCATTTCCAGAAGGCACTGATAACATTTGATAAGTTGTGCGTAGTATTACCTATGCTGCCATGCTCAAATATCAGCATGCAAGATTCTGAGACGGGTTCAGAGGTGTGGTTATGTGAACTCACGATGTGGAAAAGGAGAGCCCCTGTACATATATTACTTGTGAACACATTGATGGTTGATGTATTAACTGGGTTTTATGTGACCGGTTTGCATTTTTGATATTATGTGATGGTGGGGTGATCTTTCACAGAGTGTTTCCATTAGAGGAATTCCAGGCCATCGTGTCCTTTGAACCCCAATCCTACACACACTAGGCCTGTATGAGAAGGGAGCTTCTCTATATGTTTAGGGACTTCAACAAGTGTCCATACCATAGATTGGGAAGAAGGGGTGGGCCTTGCTTCTTGTGTTGTAGGAGGTGATTGGGGGCTCCAGGAAATTTTCGAATTTGCCATGAGCAGGACAGATTTCACGTCAGAGAGCCCACATTGAGTCATTTTGTTTACAAAACTTTTCCCACGATTGGCACTGGCCAAAACACTGAATAGTGGGGCTCTAGTGGTTCCTACCAGAAGGGTTGGGTGGTCCCAGAGATATTTTCCCCACAGTGGGGGAGCGAGAATAGTTGTTGTTCCCAACATCCCCATAAGTTAGCTGTTGGAGAGGGGAGCTGTTTAAGGGTGGCCCATGGTGATGGGTGGCCCAGAAAGAGGTTGGTTCCTGAAGTAGGAGGTGTAGTAGTAGACTCTGAGAAGACAGAGGATGGGTAGTGAGTGCTCTTTTTCCCCCAGGTGGGCTAGTGACTGACCAGGGGCGTAACACAGGCCCCCGCATCCCCTGCGGTGCGGGGGGGCCCCCGAGCTGCAGGGGGCCCCCTAAGCACAGTACTCCGGCCTCAGCGCTCCGGATTAAATCGGCCCCTCCGTGTACATTGCAGGGGGGCCCCTTAAACTTTCGTTACGCCACTGTGACTGTCCCCGAAGTAATCTGAGAGGGGCCAGCAGACTCCATAGATTCACTTGATGGGGCAGTGGTGATCCTGTACTGTTAGGGTAGGTGATTTCCTGAGTACAGTGAATAATTTCATATTAGAGACTGTTTTACACAGGTTCTGAGGTGGTGGCTGTTATGATGCCCAGCCTGGTATCCAATCAGGTAGGTCCCGTGGGGTCAAACCCTATGGACAAGGGCTGAAGGCCCTGTAGACGGAGGATGTACAGGAGGCGGATGAGCCCACCTTGACCCAACCAGTTGGCAGTGTGCTGCCTGCTCCAGAGGGAGGAGACCCTAGGCATCAGTATGGGGGGAAGACACCACATCTGTCAGGGATTGCCCCTCCGAGCAGTCAGAAGGACAGGCTGCACAGCAGTCTGCCTTAGAAGATTCCTTGCTGATGCACTTTAGATTTACCTTCCTTGGAGTGTGGCCTTGAGTCCCCTTAGAAGTCCTTGTTTGCCAGGCATGGACTCAGCAGGCGAGAGCGGACCCTTAGCTGAGTGAGGTGGAAAATGGCAGTGGGTGTCTACAGAGTGACCTGTCAGATTGCACAGAGGGATCTTTTTACGTTCACTAGTTAGTCTCCAGCCTGATCGCTTGGAGGTCAAGAAGTGGCCTGAGTGAGGGTGTGGCTTACACAGTGCCCAGTGGCACTTCCAGTTGACCTGGTAGGACATGAGAGTCCAGGGGAGGGGGTGATGGACCCTGTTTTCACAGATGATAGGTGTTCCATGGCTCTTGGGGTAGTTCCCTTGCCTAGGGCTGCCCAGGGGTGACTCTCTGTCAGGGGAGTATACTGTTTTGGATGGGCTGTCCTTTCATTAGTAATGTCAGTCATCCCGCAAAGGTGGTGGCAGCTATAGAAGCCAACATAAGTGCTGTGGGTGAGGGACAGAGGTCCTACAAGAGCCCTGCGTCTGCAACTCAGGGTGTAGTTACCTGGATGAGTAAGGGTACTGGAGTAGTGTATTCTCCAGAGGAAGTACAGCCAGTGACCCAGAGACAGGCTTCAGACCAGTCTGTTGTGACGGCATCAGTCCTGAGGAACTGAACTCTTGCAAGGAAGAGTGACGTGGGAACAGAGTTGTGTGACCCATGGCAAGGGTGGGCCTAGACCTGTTCAGGGCTTGAAGGCGCTTAATGTACTGGATGCATCTGACATTGAGCCAGGAGAGTTTTTAGTCCCTATGGAGAGAGGTGTCCTAATGGTTAAGTCAGGTGGGTGGTCTTGGTGTAGAAAGCCAATTGTTAGGTATATGTGGTGGCAGACAACTGGCGTGCCTGGTCAGAATCCATTATCACTTTTTGCCACTGACTAGGCAAGAGTACCTATGAGCAATGGCAAGTTCGTCCACTAGTTTCAGCTGTTTACAGCATATGTAGCCAATGTGTCCCACTGATTTAGTCCCCCACAATCTTCCACTTTTGACTTCCCAGTTTTTTTTACTTTTACTGTGAGTGAGTCTTAAAACCTGAGTCTCACTCACAGTAAATTCACAGTAATTGGACTGAGCGTGTTAACCACCAGTGTCCGCCTTATAAGATAAGGCAACTGCTGCACAGTTACAGTAAGAAGCTATGGGCTGGTTACAAGTGAACATGCATACACACGCTTGTGCGCATGTGCATGGGCTGCGAGTGTGAGACTATTGTCTTGTCAGCCTGGTATCTGCGCACAGGTAGCCTGTCACAGAGGGGACTCTTTGTGGATTGGTGCTGACCCGGGGTAGGCCTTATAATGTGAATGGGCATTCATGGAGTAGCTCTGTAGTGCTTACTGAAGCTCTGTGGTGCTTCCACTGTGTACACATTAAAGGGGAATTCTGCACTAAAGTACAGTTTTGCTCCACATAGGCCTGTAGGGTCTAGCAAGGTACCAAACTGGTGTAAAACATGCACCCGAGAATAAATTTCCAGTCCACAAAATCCCACATAAACAACTTAAGGCACTTTAAGATGTGTTGTATTTCCCTGGCTCAACTCGGAATTGGATTCTAGGTCTTTGTCCCCCCCTCACCCTCTTCCCTACTGGGCCAAATTAATTACTCTTCTCCCCAGTATAGGGAGCAAAGACCTCCCCACACAATAGAATATTTAACAGTCCTTGACCAAGTTCCTGGGAAAGGAAGGGATGGGGAGGAAATCTGCACCTGCTAATTAGATTATCACACAGCACTTGGGCTGGAACAGCCCAAACACACTTAAACAAAAGAGGAGGACCAAACGTCTGGCCCCAACACAGAAGCAGCTCGCTTTTGAGGTTTTGGAGGAAAGGGATCAGGCAGCTCTCTCATCAAGGTGTAGAGCTGAAGCTCTCAGGGGAGCTATTTCTATAGACAACTTGAAGTCAACATTTTGGGTTGTCCCAGAATACTGTACAGGAGGTTTGGGACAGGGATGGATGGATCATTTGACATCCCAGAATTGGCCATGGGTCCATGGCTCCCAGAACATTCCACCTTCACTTAAAAAATCCCTGCACAAGTAGGAGACAGTTGAGAAGACCCTGGACCTTGGAGCGACAACAGCAAAAGGATTCCCAGCTGGTAGGAGAAGCCATATGGTGGCTAGGGCTGGGTACTAGGAGCAACAAGCCAATGATTGTCAAAATCAACCGTAGAAGGCCAGAGATATACCCATTTAAAGCTTTGCCCCATGAAGGAGAATAGAATTTAAAAAAAACAAGGGAATAGCACTTCGTTGCATTTCACTACAAATCCTCACAGGTGGGCTAGGTCCAGGGGGAGGTGGAGTGTCAGTTGGCACAACATTGTTTTTTTTAGTATATTATCTTGCTTTGGGGCCCCCTTCCCCATTGTGATTTCTGCCCTCAAGCACCCCCATTTCTACGGCAAGCAGACCTGGAACAGCAAGCAGTGGTTATAGAATGCTTAGGAGGAACACACACTAAGTGGCTCCCTCTGTAGACAGAAAGAGCAGCGCAGAGGGCCCGATACATACCCGCGCCCGCCATCTGGCAGAGTGGGGTCAGACAGCATTCTAGAAATGTACTAAACCTCAGAGGGGGGGGCTAATAAAGGATGAGGCTGGTGTCCCTCACCCCAAAGAGGACCCAAGGGACAACAAGAGAAAGATTCCATGGGAACATAAGAGGTCAGCACAAACTAACTGCCTCGAATGAAGCGTTACCTGATGAAGAGCTCTTGGAATTCTGGATCGAGGTCAAAATGCGTCAACGGCACTCCGGAGATTGCATACTAACTGAAAGACTTTTGATTAGCAACAGAAGCCCAGACAAAATAACTTTATGACAGCAACATAGCTGCCAAGGTTTCAGATTGCTATGTGTGATATTTCCATAATTTCAGTGTAAATATGAGTGACATTTCAACAACTATGAGTGACACTTTCTGGCGAGCAAAATCAAGCAATAAAGACAAGGGAAACATAAATATAAGCAATTACACCCATCTCAGCAATGAGAAACTCCAAGAAGAGTCACATCATAGGCCACAGGCTGTATTATTTCAAAATATAAATAAGCTCACCAAAAAAAGCATTAGGTGACTGAGCGGTCCGCCCCGGTCCAGCGCGCCACCCACTACCTGCTGAGCCCTGCTGGCGGCAGTCACTATCACACCAGCCGCAGCCTGTCCCTACAGGCTCTGCTGACTTAGTGACACTCGGCATGCTGAGATGTTAAGTTGACAGGCACCACAGTGGCTCTCACATTCACCCGACCCAAAAAGAGTTAGTGGGAGCGACTACTAACATAGCTTAAAACAGTCAGTGAGCAGGTAGACCTCTGTGTGACGCACAGTTCCCCCCTGTAAGAGGGCAGGCTGGCAGAGGCTCAGAAGGTGATCAAGACTGTCACTGCTCGTGCTGCTAAAGCACATTTTTATTAGCATGATAGGTAACACCGCCTTGTCATGTTAGACAGTGGTAATAACACAGCGCTTTACAGTGAAAGTGTAATAAAACTTTACACACAGGTCACCGGTGTGGTCCATCGGAATATACCGAGGCACCGGTGACCATGGTAGACGTGTCTAAGACAACATACACAAACATGAAGTTCATGTGGGGGCCGCCCCAACTGGGGATTATACATGCACACATATGCAATAATATCATTAACATATGCAAAGTGGTCACCGCAGATGGTGTCTGCTCTAACACCCTCTTTCACTCTGTTAACAAGCCTTATTTATACATCCAGGATTAGAAATTTAGGCCTAGGAGATTACCTTACTGAGGTGAGCCCGAGCTGACGGCAATTGGCGGGCCGTGCCCGCAACAACTCGCAGACTTCCTCGGCAACGCCCGCCCGCAGTCTGGCTCAGCTATATGTGCTGCCTCTGGGCTGCTGAGGAACCGCTCGGGTCGGGTCCGGTCAGGGGACTACTTTACTGCGGTGCGAGCACAGCCGCTCTGCGCTGCCATGATTGTTAGAAGAGCACTGCAAGTTCAAGTCAGCCACCTGCACCAGTGGGCTCGAATCTGGTCACCATTACCGCGACAGCCAAAATGAACAGATCGCAACTTCCGCCCGCTGAGTGCTCGCGCTGGAGACGGCAGGGCAAACCCGCCTATAAAAGTGTGTCTCTCAAACTGACACTATCTCATTGGGCACTGACTCCTGACGTAATTCCCCGCTGTCAGGTGTCATTAATGTGTAACATTGTAGCAGCGCAGCAGCTAGAGCTGCAAGCAGCTGACCCATCCCTCTTAGCCTGCCGGGAGCAGTGCGCACTGCGCGCTGCCACAGCTTTCACAGGCAGTATGGTGCATTATAGCAGCCTCCGACTTGACAGCTGCACAGGCGCTATAATGCGTGACTTTGCATTTCAGTGCGGTGATGCGGACCACCACACTGAAATGCGTTAGTCTAACGCCTGTTGCGTGATACTTGGCAGGGCTGCAGCAACTACAGACAGGGTTGGTTATTTGAAAGTCTTAGAAGAGTATTGTACAAACAAAGAGCTGTGGTAAACTGTACTCTTACATTCATATAATGCCGTGTCGATCTTCGGAATAACTTTGTACTTTAATATGAAATATATTTCAGGGTTAATGTTACTTTTCTTCGAGTGGAGAGTCCGATACTTTTGCTTAGCAAACAATTACTGTACCGTGCAAATAGGTACATCCACAATTGGGCCACTTCTCTGTTCTCTCACTGTTTTCAGCACTATGCATGAATGTTCTATGGGTGGCTTGGTGCATAAGGGGACAAAGTTTGTAAATGTCCCTTTCGGTGACCTGGAAAAGTATTTTCCTCCTTAATGCCAAATAATTCATAATCATGGATGATAAATATTGGTGATGTGCACAGTTAAGATACACATCCTTAGTGCAAAAGTTTCATTTCTTATGGGATACTGTAATCAACTTTTTGTATTGTCAACAAAAGGAGGGGGCACTTGTTCTAGGATCCCAAGAGCGTGACTTGGGACAGGTCACTTGTGCAGAAGCCAAGGGCTCCTGTTCTATGCTCCTGTAAAAGCACGAGAGCTATGGTCTCAGAGAAGGGAAGGCTTCTAGGCTCATACAACAGCGACAAGAAGTGGAGAGCTCTTGGTCTAGGTTGATAAATGTAGGAGGATGGGCTAGGTGAAGGGAGTGCTCTTGTAGAGTCACATAGCCAAGCCAAGAACCAGACCCGTTACCAACGAGAAGGGCATCTGTTCTCCACTCCCATAAATAGGTCAAGGGCACAAGAGAGACTCATTTAGATAGGCAAAAGCTAGGGTCCCTGCAAATAAAAAAGAGCGCATGGTTTATAAACCTGTTTTGATAGGACAAAGGCCATTCCCCTTACAAAGGGCAGGGGTCTTCTTCTAAGGCCAAGCTGATACGTCAAGAGCTTGTTTTCGACACACGTAGAGAGTGCGAGTCAGCGCTACTTTCAAGGTTCTTGCTGTAGGCAGTCAGGACTAGACTCAGGGGCTTATTTATGAGAGGCTGGCGCAGCTGGAGCGCCACTTTTTTTAGGTCTCGCCTAGCATTGCGAGACATATTGCGAGACATATTGTGGACAAGGATATTTGAGAAGGGGACATGAATCTCCGCCCCTTACTTTCATTGGCTGTGGTCATTATTTATGTTAAACGGTGGGTTTTGATAGGGAGTGAGCTTTTTTTGTTTCTGCCCTTTGTCCTTTTTGGCCGGCCCTCCCGGACTGGGTTGCCTGCTTTACGGCTGCTGTGAAGCATTTTCTTATCTTCTTTTATTGCTGTGTTGTGATGGATTGTTTCTGTTCTGTCATGTGTCTGTTTTGTTTCTTTTGTAATACTATCGTCGCCATGCCTCAGCTGCAAGTCATGCCAGTAGAGAAAGGGAGGAGCACACCCCATCTGTTTTCACTCAGCCCTGTGTGTGAAAGCGCGATGCAAATATAAACAGCGCTATGGCAAGCGCTTGTTTTTGAAGTTTGCTTGCAGACTCTGTATAAATTGAGCCTCCTCCGTATTGGATAACTGTTTATTTTGCTACCCAGAGTACAGAGTTGTACATTTAAGTCTTGTCATCGCTGTGTTTGCGCCTCCGGGCTTGTGGCATTTCTCTAAAGCTGTGTAGTCTCTCCTTTTACTACAGCACCGCGCACTCCAGTCCCAGGCCCGGAGCTCGGCTCTGCCTTTTGCCGCCTCCCTCTACTCGGCCGGGGCTGTATTTCCTCGGCTGTCCATGGCTCGGTGCTGTTGGCTCTCTCTATGGCTGATGATGAAGCCCAGGCTGTGCGGGGCTCCCTACGGGATGAGAGCGCTCCCCCGCCGGGACTCCACTCCTCACATCCTCCTGCTGGGACTCTGCTTCCAGCCAAGCCTGGCTTTATTATGTGTGTCTGGAGCACTGCAGCCCCGGCAGCGGCAGCAGGAGGAGGAGGAAAAGGAGGAGGGCAGCGCAGAGCCAGGACAAAGAGCAGGACGAGAGCGGGCTGCGGCTGGACCCGGGCACCCACAAGCAGAACCCCGCCCCATGGAAGCAAGGGCAGCTAACGCCGCCAGCACCCCCGGAGTCCGGCATAGGGCGGCAGAGCTACAGCCTAACCGGGGCTAGCCCCCCAACACAGAGCACCCCTCTCTGTCGGCACCTCTCAGTCTGGAGACTCCTCAGGGAGCACCCCTCGGCTCTGTGCCTCCCCTCCCGGTCCAGTGCCACTTGCAGAAGGGGGGGGGGTCACACAGACACATATCGTGTGGCCAACGGCCCCCTGCAACTGCCGTAGAGACGTCACATGAAGGTACGTGACTGCGGCAGTAAATAATGAGTCTTCGCAGGCATATTGACATAACCTGCCGGTACTACCTCACACCTATAGAGAGAATGTCACGCGGAGGGGAGAGGATCAATCAATCAATCAATCAATCACAGAATTTGTAGAGCGCACTACTTACCCGCGAGGGTCTCAAGGCGCTGGGGAGAGGGAAGGGGGGGGGGTGGGTGCTGCTACTGGTCGAACAGCCAGGTCTTGAGTAGCCTCCTGAAGGTCAGCAGGTCTTGGGATGTGGTCCGTTGGCTAGATTGCTGACTTTGGTGCTGGAAACCAAGGTTCGAGTCTCGGGGTCGCGTCCACATCCTGTGATTCTGGGCAAATCACTTAATTTCCTCGTGCCTGAATGTGTCCTTGTGTAACGTAACCGGTCCTCATGTAAAGCGCTCCAAGACCTTCGAGTCGAGTTCGCGCTATATAAATATGCATTAAAAAAAAAACGCAACTTGAAAATGACCTACCATAGACTTGGACACAACATGCCAGAGATGTCTCACAAGGGCCAGATTCACATCACACTTTACCAGAGACATATTGCACATTACTAGGGGCCTGTCATTGCTAAATATTTTGTCAACAATTTTTTATGGATTCTGGCTAATGGCACACTACATTATCATTCCATCATAGGTACCCGACCCTGGAGAAAACGAGGGAATCCTGCCCAGTCCGTGCCTAGTACCGTGGACAGTATCCGGGCACAAGTGTTGTCTCTCCTGTGTCCCGGTGTCGGCTGAGCAAACCCCATCACCTGGGCCTGCAGTCCATGTACCAGTTCCGGCAGGACACAGGTCCGTGCGTGCCTTATTCAGAGTTCCCACCCTACCTTTCTTTTCGTATTTTGTCCCCCTAGATCCTCTGCATTTTTTTGGCTGCGTCTGTGTGGTCCCTTATGGAGGAGGCACGCAAACACCGACTAAAGTACCCCACAGAGGAGCCCTTGCTGGCTAAAGAGATAAAAACAGAATGGTATGCAGTTCCTATTAAACACTAAGGGTTGATGTACAAATAATGAGTTCAGAAAAACACACTAAAGACAGGAGGAAATCTCCTCCTTTTGGAAAAGGACCCTCACACACCCCCATCAGTGGGGTGTCTTGCTTCATCATCGGGTCTGCTCCTTATCGGGTCGGCGCTGCAATACCCGATCGGCGCCCTTGTTGGGGCCTTTTAGCGGAGATCTTTTTTCCTTTTTTTTTGCCGTAAGGTGCAGTGCGTGTGAGGGCCCTAGTAAGTGTAGATGTGGGAGATACAAAAGTGAAGTTAAGTTCCAAAGGATCAAGATGTCATCTATGAATCTTTTCCATAAGAGCACATTCGCCAAAAAGGGGTTGTTGATATTAAGAATCTCCCTCTCCTCGAACGCTGCCATGTACATACATGCCAGGCTCGGCGCGAAGGTACTCCCCATAGATGTGCCCTGTGTTTGGTGATACAATTGTTTGTTGTATTCGAAGTAGTTTTCCGTGAGGGCTAACGTAGCACACTCAAGTATGAACGCCACTGGGGTAGAGGAACTCCACTCCATACGGCTCAATGCATCCTCAATCACATCCAATATTGCCCTCTGGGGTATGTTGGTAAAGAGGGCCTCAACATCCAGGGTTACCAGTAGGCTTACCTCCTCCGGATGTTGGACCCCCTCAAGTAGACGTAAGACGTCTGAGGTGTATTTCAAAAAAGAGGGAGTAGCCCTGACCAGAGGTTGAAGAAAATAATCGCAAAACTTGGACAGTGGCTCTAAGATGGAGCCGATCCCTGAGACAATAGGTCTCCTGGGAATCGGGGAGACCCCCTTGTGTACTTTGGGCAAAGTGTAGAAGTATGGGATCTTTGGATTTTTCATTACAAGGAAGGTTGCCTCTTTTTTGGAGACCCAACCCTCTGCTTCAGCTGTAAACACCATAGAGGCAATGGTAGTGGTGAGACGAGGTGTGGGGTCTTCTCTTATGGGGGGTATAGTATCTCCGGTTACTCAATTGTTGTAGGCACTCTGTGTCATAGTCAGCAGTAGCCATAATGACAGTGGCTCCACCCTTATCAGCCTGTTTGATAGTTATCGAAGGATCATCCGCCAGAGCCCTGACGGCTGTCAGTTCATTAGAGGATAAGTTGTGAAAGGGGGCAGGTGTTATACTGCTCTTGAGATCCTTGAGCACAGCTTGCTCAAAGGTGAGTACCTCGTGGGGTACCATCCCACTGTTGGGTGTAAAAGTGGAGGGATTTCGCAGACCTGAGTCATCCTCGGATAATACCGGATTGTCTTGGAAAAACGCCTTTAGGCGTATTTTACGAAAGAAGCCTTGGATTTCACAGGCGTCACGGAATTTGTCATTTTTGGGAGTGGGGACGAAACCTAACCCTAGTTGGAGCACAACCTCTTCAGTGGGTGTCAAAAGTCTAGGGGAGAGATTGATTATTAGTTGTTCTTGCCCCTTGTCTTGCTCCTCGTCTCCACTGAATGAGTTGGTTGTTCCTGCCACTGTACTCTTTTTAGGTGACCTCTTCTGCGCTCTTTTCCTCTGCCCCAACCTCTGTCTAAAAAAGGGGGTGCGTTACCTTGTTGGAAAAAGGGTGGGGGTCCCTGATGATACATAGGGTACTGCCAAAACTGGGGTCCCTGATACGGTGGTGGTCCAAATGGGGGATACACTGGGTGTATGTTCTGTTGAGGGTATTTGTTCCTCCAGCTCCCATTGCTGGAGTCACTATTTGATGAGGAGCCTCTCCTTGATGGGTTCGAGCTCTCATCAGATGAATAGCTTGTCCCAGACCCAGTGTAATCCGCTTTTAAATATGGGTAAACTTTTTCTTTATCAAACTTGGTTATATCTTTTTGAAGTTTAGATATTTTCTGCTTCATCAGATATTCCCTGTTATCTGCAATTTCCGCATTAATTTCTGCGAGTTTGGTCTTGTACACTGTGGATTGAACAGTGACCTTAATTGCCCCTTCCGTAATCTGTATTCTTATTAATAATGCGTCTGCAATCCTTTTTGCAGTATTGATGATAAGGATGAGCCAGTCCCTAGTGCATTTCCATGCAACTAGGGACCACTCTTTCTTGAAAACCACATCCTCTAGGAATAAGCGCGGGAAATTGCTGACCATTAATCCGTTAGGGGCTATATTAGCCCGCAAATATGTGTCGGCCACTGTGAGTGTGACAATAAACATGAGCGCCCCTATCCAACATCGACTCTGATTTCTGGGGTGCTTTGACCATGAACAAACACAACAACATTGAGCTTAGTGAGAACTCTATATAATCATGATATAATCAATCTTTTTATCTCTCATATTTCCAAAGGACACTGCACTATTCAGTGTCAACACCTGCCGTGAAACCTATGAAGCAATATCTGACCCGAATGGGCTGAGTTCTATAACACGAACAGTATTTGTACTAACTTAGAAACTTGTTAATGCTGCCGGTGTTAATGCTGCCTTTTTTAATGCTGTTTCGATTCGCCCTGTGCATGATCACAACCACCTAGAGTGATGCATGCCTTTGAATACTTATATTTTAATATAACACGGTACTAGTATAGTAGGTTGCTGCTATGTGCTGATAAATTTCTATGCATCTTGTCTCCTACAGGTTGATGTCTTAGATCTACAGGTACCACTTTTTAGGGTGCTGTACTGGTGGTCACTTAATTAGTTAATTGGAGACCACAACCAAAAAGTGTGGATAGATCTGGTATTGGTCCTGAAGAATTGCCTTCGAATAGAAATAATGGCAAGAAACATGTTGACCCCGACAGCGCATGCCCCTGTAACCCTATAACAGGGGAGCGCGATATTCACGTTTTTAATCACTAGAGTGGCCACATTCATTAAAATAGTTCTGGGTGGACCTCTACTTCCTGTTTTAACTTCACTTTTGTATCTCCCACATCTACACTTACTAGGGCCCTCACACGCACTGCACCTTACGGCAAAAAAAAGGAAAAAAGATCTCCGCTAAAAGGCCCCAACAAGGGCGCCGATCGGGTATTGCAGCGCCGACCCGATAAGGAGCAGACCCGATGATGAAGCAAGACACCCCACAGTTTGGAATCCGGTAAATTAACCTCGACTGTACCCCCGGGGCGCCTGGTGTTTGTTCTAATCTGGTGTGAGGGGTGACTCTGGATTCCAAACTGTATTCCAAACTCAGCTGGAGGAGCCACATAGAGAAGACTTGCCAGAAAGCAACAACAAAGTTGGCCGCATTGTACCCACTCCTGAGGACCAAGTCAATGCCGATGCAGAGCAAGGTGCGAGTAATCACTGCAATAATTCGACCAACCATGACGTACGCTTCACCAGTTTGGAGTGGCTGCCACCCACAGCTTCGGAAGGACTTACAGATACTGCAGAGCAAGGCCTTACGGATAGCAGCAGGTGCTCCTATCTTCTCAAGAACAGCAGACCTCCACAGAGACCTGGGCGTTGAGATGTTGGACGACCATCTCCGCAAACTCAACAGGAATTTCTACAAAGGATTGGATCAAAAGAAAACCCACTGATCAGAAACTTGCTGACATCTCCGCAAACCCATTTGACCGCTACCCGCGTCCCATCACAGCGCTGACCTTGTGAAACCAGAACAGCGGCTCAGCATCCAAAACTCATCTCTGCCAGAAGGCTACCGCCTCGGCAGGCATCCAAAAACTCATCACTGTCAGAAGGCTACCGCCTCGGCAGGCATCCGAAACTCAACACTGCCAGAAGGCTACCGCCTCGGCAGGCACAGAAATCTCATCACCTCCAGGAGGCTACAGCCCCGGCAGGTACCCCGAACTCATCACTGTCAGAAGGCTACCGCCTCGGCAGGCATCTAAAGTTCATCATTACCCGCGGCCCATCACAGCGCTGACCTTGTGAACCCACCTCAACTGTGACAAAGTGTCACACATCGATAAGAAAACCGAAACAGCAACTAAAAAACTCAAAATGAATGTGGAGTAATGAGGCTATTGCCTCGGTATCCAAAAACTCATCACTGTCAGAAGGCATCTGACAGACGAAGACAAAGAACAGCGAGAACCAGACCAGTGAGTGACGGCAGGGCGACGAGAGAAGAGGTAAAGCCACACAGGAGTAGGGCCATTAACTTTGCAGAACAATACCTCCTTTAAATAGCGTAATATATACCAGACTTAAGAGATTACACTGTTGTTAAGTGTGTACCATACAAAGCCTTTACTACCAGTCTGGTGGGGGCTGGAGCGGGGGCGTGCTGAATTATAGATGGCGCACAATGAATTTTTCATGTGCTGTTGGGGACTAGTGTGACGAGAGACTAGAAAAGGACAACTGGGAGGTTTCACCTTCTCCTATTCGCCCCCCCCCCCCCTCCCCCCAAGTCATCACTTTGATAGGGCTGCGGCCTACGGTGACAGGGGGAGAGGGAAAAGGATTCGTAAAAGGATCATTTTCAAGATTTGTTGTATCACTCACAGAGCGCTCTTTGGAAAGGGGCCTCGTTATCTGTCTTACAAACTTACTCATTACTGTCCAGGAACTGCCCTAAAATCGCGTGATAAAATGTTGTTGACGGTCACTTGGATCAAAAAGTCTGGGTCTGGGGGCAGATCTTTCTCTTACCTGGCCCCCACTTACTGGGATGCTCTTCCTGTTCACATAGGTCAGTGCTGTGATCCTTTTATATTTAGGAAGCTACTTAAACCTGAACTGTTTTAGTGGATTATTTGTGACTGCTGCCTAATTGTTTTTGGCCCCTGCGCTGAGATACCCCTCTTGGGGTGAGTCATGCGCAATGTAAATAACAGTGACATTACATAACTAATACGTCTGAGGACCGACATTTCGTGTTGCGTTCATGTTCCATGCACTGGTTTATAAATATCAGCGCAGCCACGTCCTTGTTGGTGGCTCCGTGGCACCATAAGTGACAGGTGTTAGTATTTGACCCATCTCACTGCAGCTCGTTTCATTGACATCTGTCGCGATTTCCTGCAGGTGGTTTACATATTTCTGCAGCAGATGCAGAAACCCAGAGAGAAATCCAGTCCCCTTCCTTCGGAAACAACTCCTGCTTAATGTTCGGCTTTGTTATGATCAACTCCAGTTTCGCAAATTGATAAAAACCTTGCTTCTCCACCTAAAGGGATAGTGGCAGCCTTGGCACACTATGTCACTGTTTTGATCCCATGAAAACACTAAGGGTTAGATTTACTAATTTTTCATGCAACACAACACAACAACAAAATTTGCTGTGCAGCATTGTGCAAGGGGGAAAACAGTGCAAAGCCATATCTATTAAGATTGTCCTACTGCTTCTATCATCCCATGTGCTGGCGCTCGAATAGCAGGGCCGGACTGGCCGTAGCGAGCATCGGGCGTTTTCCCGGTGGGCTGGAAGGGTGGGGGCCGGTTTTGGAGCTGTGGTGACCTTTTTTGTTACTGGGGGGTAGTTTTGCAGTGCTGAAATATCGGCCCCCTGTAACAAAAGCAGCAGCAGTGCTTCACACTAGCACCCAATACTCCCCACCCCCCTGGGGCCCGTCTGACTAAACTGCCAGGGCTGGTTTGTGTTCCCAGTCCGGCCCTGTCTAATAAGCCTGACTTGCACGACGTACAGCCTCTCACCATGGTGTAGGGATGAGTGTGCACTGTGATGCATATGATCCTACTGGAAGCATACTCTTCCAGTACAAATTCCTTGTCCAGACAAACTTACAAGCACCCCATGCATTGGATGTGTGCTGTGCACTTCAGAACACATACAATGCGTGGGTTTTTGTGAGACATAAACAACTTCCTTTTGTTAATGTCTGCTTCAAAGAGGCGATAGTTTTGACACAAAGCCCAGTCTGGCTATCTTGGTAGGTCAGGCTAAAAGTGCTTAATTTGAGCCGGTGGTTGCAGGTAGGGCCAACATTCCCTGATTTTTTGGGACCTGCACATATTTTTCCTCCACAGACTTTGATGCAGAGCAAGAGAGAGAAAAACAAAAAAGTGGGAAAGAAGGAAAATGAGAAAGATGCAGAAACACAGACACAGGGTGGAAGCAAGGACACGAAAAGAACCTGCAAAAGGGAAATAAAGAAGTGGGGAGTGTCTGCTGATGGATTAAAGAGATATGGGGTGGAATCAAGACAATGCAGCCTTAGTATTCAGCAACCAGACATTTAATAGTGCCGGCAGAGAGCTTCTGAGGAAATCTTGAGGCCCCTGCACTGATTCATTTTTTACAAATTAAGCACTAAATCAGTCTTTGTATCCAAACCTATGGGTCTTTGCGCTGATCCACCCAAGTAATGCCCCCTTAATGCAAAGTAGTGTAAAGCAACACAAATTTCTTTTTGCTCTGAGAAAAGGGCATCTTTCCAGCACAAAATATCTTATGTGCTGGAAAGTAAATACCAGTGTGTATCTTTATGCTGCTTTGCATCACTTTTTGTCACTTTGCGACGCACAAAACCTCAGTAAATCTGGCCTCAGGTGTTGAGAGCACTCTAAAAATCCAAATTAGCATAAAAAACATACCATAGCATAACATAACGTAACATGCCTGAGTGAAAGACCTGACAGCCAATACTACCCGCACTCACATGTTCAGAGTCAGGAAACATCTAGTGAAGTATACTATGAATAGTAAAGAAAAAAAAAACAGAAATGAAAGAAAATGTAGTAATTTATTGTTTGAGTGCTTGCATCCTGCTCTGTATTAGCATGATATAGCATAACATAAGTCCCTAAGTCTCAGGCCACAAGGCTGCCATCCTCCTCACTTGAGCATAGGCCTTCAAAATCAAAGCCCTAGTTCATCAACTGGGTGGAGGTGTCTTCTGAACCTATGAGTCTGTTATTAAGTTAACAGAGAGGGGGTCAGGTATGAAATGAGCCAGAGCAAGCCATTGGAGTAACGCAGCCCTTCCGACATCCAAGCCCTGTGCACCTCCCACCGGTAAGGATGGATGAGGACAGCTGCTGATGGGAGAACCACCTCCCTGTACAGATGCGGACAATGTAGAGAATGGGGACATGCAGACAATGAAGACACAAAGGGGCATATTCTCAAGAACGTGTGATAACCACCGCAAGTTTAGCTTAATGCAATTTTGCATATCGCAGTCTATCGCGGGAAAACAACGCCCTGTTAACGTAGTAGTCCCAACCTGGCGGCACCATGCGATAGTCCCACGATAACGCGTCAAATGACCGCGTTAAAATTAACGCGACGCCACTAAAATGCGAAACACGAACGTGAATAAAGTTGCGATGAGGCCAACCGCGTACAAAAATCAGCGATAACCAGCGACAGGCCTGCAATACCCACGCATCATGCGGGAAATGCACCATAAAAGCTGAACAAGAAAAACACACCATAAACAAAATAAACTGCGTAGCAACATGGATGCACCCGGAACGAGTGCCCAGGTCAACGCGAACCCCACAAGCCCCACAGACCACCAGCAAGGAACCTCGGGGTCGGGGAAGGCCAAGGAAAAGAGGAAGACGGGGTACAGTCCGCATGACAACCGGATCGTCGTCACGGAGGTGACAGAGCACTAACAACAACTGTCCGTCACCTCCACCGTGTCATTGGCAACACAGATGGAAAAATGGCATCCCATCGTGAATGCAGCCGGAGTGTCGAGGAGGCCAATATGCGCTGGCACGATGTGAAAAGCCAAACCAAGCAGAAACCCGCTGCCAACAGGAAGGCAGCAACGGCGAATGGAGGTGGGAGTCCTGTGCCACAGGAGGAGCTGGAGCAAATGGTGGCCCCAGTCATCAGTGTGGAGACGGTGCAAGGAGTCGGGAGTCCGGACACTGCTCGACATGACCTGACACAACATCAACAGGGTGAGTAACGAACAGGGACTGTGGGGACAGGGGGGACGGGCACAATGGCACACATGCACAACGACGTGTAGCACACCGCACACCCACAATGACCCTGGGTCATGTCCCTGATCCCCGTGGCACACTGCAGCACACATACAAACATCAAGTAGGCCCCCGTCCACCATGTGCCCAAAGGGGTCCCACCCCAAACATCATCAATTACACAACACACACATGCACCCTTGCGAAACACAGCAAAGATGCGTATGTGAGAGCCACACTGACAATGCAAGTGACACCACATGACGAGCAGCATGGCTGGAGTACAATCACCATGACATTGTGCACGCCACGAGACTGAGGTGGCTGAGTGTGGACCACATCCGGAAAGGAGCAGGTCACACTCTGACACATCCACGTGCACAAACAACCACTGACGTCAACAATACATCTGCAGACAAACAATGCACAAGAGTACAAAAATCGTCCTAGAGCACAAATGACCCAAGTCGCCAACATCACAGCACCTTAAAAGCACAAAAGCCAAAGGCACACCGCCTCCAAGGGATAAGGAGCAGCAAAATCACAGCTGCAGGTGCGACTCTCACACAATGCAGCACACACACATAGCAATGACAGCACATCCACATGGACGACAATGTGGTACACAGTGCAACACTTACACTGCAGAACAGAGGACACAACTGGGTCCGCCTGTGCGTAGAAAATGGCCAATCACATCTGACATAGCGGGTAACTGTGAGATGCAAATGTACGTGTACAACCTCACCTACGTCATGTAGTCCAAATGTCCACTGTCCCGCATCAAATAGTCCGCCCCTCCCAAACAGTCACAATGTACATTGTCATGCAGTTTGTATGTAAACTTGAACAATGCGGCAACATACATGCCAACACAATGTCAACAAGCATCTCCCCTTCACATTGCAGAGGGACAAACAACACCTCCAGCAGAGCAGACCAGACAACTTTACAGTGATGCTGAAGAGGACCTCCACACTTCCGACGCCCTACAACAGTCCATGGACATCTTAGGCAATCGACCTCCAGGAGCAGGGCAGCACCGCTGCATCGAGGATACCCCACCCCCTGCACAGACAACACAGCTTGACGCACCCACCACCCTGGCTGGCTCCCAGCAGCCCACCGAATCACACATGCATTCCAAGGCCAGGTGTCAGACTGCCAGAAGGGGGTGGCCGAACATGTGCGGGTGGGGTACTACCTCATGGCAGCCGAACTAGATCACATTCGTGGGTGTCTAAGTCCCATCAGGGACCACCTACACTCCCAAACGGAGACCCACACTGCGACAGAGATACATGCCTTTGCACATTTCCAGTACTGAACCACACCCAGAGCCACGGGATAAGCATCCACACCCCCACGCGGGACTGGCGTACGCCGGCCCAGTTCACTCCTCTTACGTATTGAGTGAGGGACGACAAGGCTACATGTGCAATGTCTCACCCGCTGCCTGCGGTGACATGGCTGCGTCCTCTGTACACAGCACAATGTAATGTTGTAGGGCCCGGGGCCCTAATGCATACATCATGAGCACACGGACACACTCAGATAGTTTGTTGAACTGGCTACGGGCACGTGCGCTCGACACCTTTATTGGCATGGTCACATGTACAGTGAGTTTAAGCCAGCCCTCATGGAGTCGTTGGTGCTGGCAACAACTTGAACAGTGATCACAATTAAAGCGGAAACAGAAAACACCAGCATAACAGGAACAACTGTGAAGCATCATGGTGGTAGCCGGAGAAAGTACAGTGTTCACCCAACATGCAAGCAGAATGGTCCATGATTTGTGGTGCACTGAGTTAGTGGCACCTGAAGAGCTGAGCAGGGTATCAAGCTGATGATGGCACCCACGACAGGTGTGAGCAACTCTGATAGTCTGGCAGTAAGACACTTCCGACTCTGGCACCTGTTGTTTGGAGTTGGTCCTGGCGGTGGTGGCGTGTGCATCCTGTGGTGATGAGACATCCGGGCAGGTCAGGACTCGATTTGATGTGTGAGCCCAGGTAAACCGCAGTTGAGGCTGGAGGCAGCGGACAGCGCAGGGCCACAGACACATGGCCTTGATGACCCCCAGTCCATCGACCCAGAGGCCATCCAATATGCTATCAGACAGGGGCCATGACATGAGCTGCACAGAGGTAGTGGCCCCGGATGCACTACGGCCGGCACAGGCACACCGCCACGGGACGGTGACTTGTGGTGCAGTGAGATACGGCCACGCGAGGTGAGCGGGTCCTCGTCAATGTCGAAGGTGAATGTAGCGGAGGTTTGCGGGGGACAGTGGAAGGTGTCCTCCAGGGCATGATGCAGAGGGCAGAAGCCGGCCGGAAGCGGCAAATGGAGGAGTGGAATGCTACAGCCTCGTTTCTGCCACAAAGTCAGTATCACCGACATGATGATGAAGACAACCCCCAGGCCATAGACTCAGTCGCCACCAAAGTCCAACCAGAAAGTGTCCATGGATGTCGGGGAACAGACTTAGTGGCACCGTAGCTGAAAGGGGATGCAGTCTGCGATGAGGCCAGTACAATGATATCAAGTCTGCCATTAATGAATCATGACCTACTCGACCGCAGTGTAGGCCGAAGGCGGAGTCATCAAGGGCCCACAGACGCGTGTCGTTGGCCCGCGATGCACAGAGTTAGTGACACCTGAGCAGTTGTCGGCAGTGTCCGATCACCTCCGTAACGATGATCCTTTTCTCCACCGGACTGAAACCGCGTCTTCCTCTTACTCGTCTCCTTGCGTACAATGATATGAACTCCGCCATGCAGAAATCAAGTCTCAGTTCCACATGTGTGACCTATTCGACCGCAATGTAGGCCGAAGGCAGTAGTCAGCAAGGGACCACAGACAGGTGTAGTTCGAATGCTATGCACAGAGTTGGTGGCACCACATCAAAGGGAGTACAGTGATATAAACTCAGCCATGAAGTGTGTACTCTGCCATTGCATAATCAAGACTCAGTTCCAAATGTGTGACCTACTTGACCGTAGTGTAGGCCGGAGGCAGCGGTGGAGTACGTCAACGAGAAAGGAGTAAAGCGGGCCTGTGTCGCGAAGGCCGTGATGGTCTGAGGAGGCTGCCAAGGTCGCGGGCTTCGGGCTTGGAGCTTGCGCCGGCATGTGGTGGGCCCTCTTTGACACACGCCGGTGTCGGCAGGTGAGCAGTGAGGCCTGGCTGCGCAGGGGCGGGCATGACAGGTTCAGGGACCAGTGGCCCGGGGTGCAGCAGGCGCACACGATCGCAGGCCACACCGCTCACGGCGACGGCCTCGTGGCGGGGTGGGAGGCGCCGCCCTGGCAGACACGTTGGGCATTCCGGAAGAGAACCACGCCCAGAGCTGCGTGCTTTTTATTCACACCCCTACGCTGGCCTGGCGTATGCCGGGCCAGCCCACTCTGCACACGCTTACAGGGGGGGACGTCACAAGCTACATTTCCGCAATCTTCCCCACTGGCTGGGGTGACATGGTTGCGTCCAATGTCCACCACACTCCAAACACCAGCAGTGCATGTAGACATGGATATGTCTGTGGTCTGCATACTGCAGTCTGTCCGGCACATCTCCGCCACACTTGGCATTGTGTACATTCTCATTCATGGGTCACTTGCCTCCTTCGCACATGCCTGGTTCCCACCTCTCCCCACATTCCGCTATTGTGTGGCTGAGGTGCCATGCCATTGATGGCTCATGTACATGGCTAACCAAGGTTGCCACAGTAAGTTGTGCTGTCGTGTCTGGAGGTTGGGCATGTTGTTTGGCATGTTGTATGTGATTTTGTGACGTGTGTAGTGCCAGAGTTGTGGGTTGCATGATTGTGGAGTTGAGGTGTGTGGTGTGTTCATTTGGTACTTGCCAACGAGCAGTGCATTCCCATAGGTGCCATCCTGGAAGCGCTGGTTGATGTTGGACTGTCGGAAGATGAAGGAATCATGCACACTGCCTGGGTAGTTGGCTACGACATTGGTGAAGAGTCCCCTGTGGTCCACTATTGCCTGCACATTGATGGAATGCGTGTGCTTCCTGTTGCGGTAATTGTGTGCAGTGTCGGCCGGGGGCACAAGTAGGACATGTGTGCAGTCGATTGCCCCCAACACGTGCGGGAATCCAGCTATGGCGTATAGTCCTTGCTTGGTCTCCAGCTGTTCCTGCGCATTGGGGGGGACGTATAGGTACTGGGGTACCTAGCTGATGATGGCATCCAGGACAGGTGTGAGGAACTTGGATGGGGTTGGCTGTGAGACTCCTCCGACTTTGGCGGTTGTTGGTTGGGAGGTACCAGAGGCCAACAGGTGCAGCACAGCCAGCAGCTTTGTCTGCGCAGGGATGTTGGTTGTCTGCTGTGTTGGTACCGTCAGCCTGTGGGCAATGATGTTCAGGATGCGGAGGATGGTTGTCCTTTTGAGCCTGTAGTGGGCATTGACATTGTCTGGTGTTAGGTCTGTGAGGCTGGTGCATTTCCTGAAGGTCCGCTGTCTTTGTCTGCGCTGCCTCTGTGGTGGTCCGAGTGGTGGAGAGGGGTCCGGGGGCGGGGGGGGTGGCGGTCCTGGGGGTGGGTGTTGTTGCCCTCTCGGGGCTCCGGGATGCATGGTGAGTGGCTCCATGGCATCTGTTCTTCATGTGTGGCTCTGGTCTGGGCTCCCTTTGATGGTGCAGCTTGTCGTCCGACTTTACAACAGGTCAGAGCAGGTGTTAATTTCCTGCTGCTAACGCGCCTTATTGCCTGTTTTGTGGTCTTATCGCCGATGTGGCTGGTCGTTGAGAATGTTGGGGTGTGGTGTTGTCGCTGATTTTTGCTCGGGAACGCCTACTCTGCATCTCATTAGCGATAGTTGCAGGGGTCATCTGTGGCGATGTTTTTTGCGGATGCTTTCGCACGTAAACTGGTGGTATCGGTAGTTAGCACCAGCTTGAGAATGGGGCGATAAATTTATCGCGACTTTGGCTGCGATAAAGTGCCGATAACTCGGGATAGCTCCTTGAGAATATGCCCCAGAGACTCTCACTAGATAGGTTCTCAATACTCTTTAACTCAGCCCCTCGCTATGCTATTGCTCTCCATTTCTGGTGCAGCTGGTCTCTCTCATCATGTGCTCTAACTCTTAAACCACCCTTCTCTCCCTGCACCTCTATCCTCACCTGAATCCTACATTCACTATTACTTCCATTTATCTCTACCCACTGAACACTAAAATCGGCCTAACCACCATTTACCTCTACCCACCTCTGCACACTAAAATCACCCTTACCTCCCTTTACACTGAACCATAAAATCATGCTTAGCTCCCTTAACGTCTACCCACTTCTGAACCCTAAATTCACCTGTACCTCTCTTAACCTCTACCCATCTCTAAACCATTACATCACCCTTACCTCTCTTTACCTCCACCCACACCTGAACCCTAAAATCATCCTTATCTCCCTTTAGCTCTACTCACTCATGAACGTTAAAAGCCCCTGTACCTTCCTTTACCTCTACCCACCCTGAAGCCTAATATCACCCTTACCTCTCTTTACTTCTACCCTCCCCTGACTCCCAAATGTACCGTTACCTCCCATTCCCTCTACCCACCCCTGAACCCAAAAATCATCCTTAACCTCTAACCACCCTGAACCTAAAATCATCCGTACCCCCTTTACCTCTACCCACGTCTGAACCCTAAAATCACCCTTACTCCCATTACCACTAACCATCATTACACCTTAAAATCACCCTTACCTCCCTTTATCTCTACCAATGTCTAAACCTTAATATCACTTGTTTGTAAATAACATTAAAAGTATGTTATGTAAAAAAATATATACGTACTTGCGTGACAAAGTACTTTGTGGAAAAGGTTCAAATACTTACCTGCATGGTACCTAACTGTGTGGTGAAGACTGCGTGGTAAAGGTCCTATGTGGTAAAGGCTGTTTCCTCTCAAGTAAGACACATTTTGTCCCCGCACCCTTTTAAACACTGTCCTACCTTCACCCTATAACCCCTAAATGTTTTGGGGACACAGTCTGTTGTTTTATACCCTTCGGTTTGTTTGGTGGGCACCCTCACCTCTTTGACAGTGTTCCTCTCCCCCCATACCGTTTACTTTAGGTCTCACCTGAGACAGTGCATGCACTGTCGCTTGCAAGACATTTTGTGTACTTTCAGGGGGCTTAGAGCCAGTCGATTGGATACCATTGATTGGCTTCATCATCACGCTCACTTCCTTGCTTCTCTTTAGTAAGCAAGTGCCGGCTTCCCTTCCTCTTCCTGTGTCTAACCCTACGCTGGAGCTTGGCCTAAGTACTGTTTCCATGGCCTAGTGTCCTTCCACTGCTTGCCACTTTTAGAGTTACTTTTTTTCCTTTAACTTGCACCCCTTCCTCCTCCCATTTTGTTGTTTGTCCCACCCCTGCCCCTCTCCTGCACTGCTTCTTGTCCAGTCCGCCCCCTGCCCCTACCCCACTGTTGCTTGCACTGCCTTCATCCTACCTCTTGCCCTCTTCCCTTCGTTGCTTTCCCCGTCCTGTCCCGCGGAAAAAAGGTCATGAAGCGCTACATAAACACTACAGTACACTGGACACTACGGGATACTAGCTGGGTTGACAGCAGCTCGTCTCTGTACTTCAAGTACAGTGGTTAGAGCTTCATTCACCCTGTCTTTGCCGCTTGCGTTCACGCCTCCAGCGGTGTGATTCCGTGTGTGCCGCCTGGGAGGTGGCCGCGCGCCAGTCTGAGGAGATAAACCGGCCTGGGATTAGGTATCGGCGCCCGATGAGTTTGTATTCAAGCACGGCCCACGGATGACAGGCGGGGAGTGCCCTGCGCCCGCGCACAGCTCAGATGTCACATCAGCGCCCTGAGCCGGGGATGCACCTGTGACAGGACCTGGGAGCCACCCGCGGAGTCGGGAGCGTCACCAGAGGCAGCTCGACTGCGGGTCACCAGGATTCGGCGCCCCATGCCAGAGCCATCGCCTCCATACACACGGTGGTCGTAGCTCGGAGACCCTATCACCCGCTGCTCACCATTCTAGGTCCCCTGCCGGTCCAAAGACAGGAAAAGAGACACAGCGACAGCCACGGCCTATCGCCGCCTCACCCAGAGAGCGTTGAGGGGCCTGGGGGCCTTCCAACGGCAATAAAGGAGCTCCCGGGGCGGTCAGCTCCATACCGGGGCCTTGTCGACTGGAGGACTTGTGACGCAGGTAAGTCACAAACGGCGCTGGCCTTACACCTGGAGGTGCTCCAGTTACACTGTCCGAAGTGCACAGACGAACTTCCCTGGAGCACAAGGTTGCACTCACTGCACCCAGCAGCGCTGCATCTGTGCATCGGATAAACAGCTGGCTATGCAGACAGCGTGTCCTCGTGCCAAGGTAGGATCTACAGGGCGCCTTGCCCTTATTAAACATAGAGGTAAATCCTGGCATACGTCACGAAGACGCATATAAGGAAAGCCTGGTCCTCGCAGATATTACACAGTCGGGGACATACTGGGGATAGTTTTGGTTATACGAGTCCTTGCTTATGCTACACAGCAGACTTTTCAGAGAGCCGAGTCCTTGATACACAGTTGTTTACAGGAAGATTCACACTGACACATATCTTGCCATGGAATAGACTTAGCGAACCCAGTCACTGTGCTTAAGGCACAGCGGCGGTGCGTCCATTGGGGCGCTGGGGCGTTGCCCCACTAATGCAAATGCAAAGTAATACTCCTGTACGTCTGGCAGACGTACAGGTGTATTACTTGAAGTCCGTGCCGGGCGGTCACTGACGATCACCGGGCGACGCCCGAGTAATCATCAGGACAAGGGGGGGGTGGTGACGTCGGATGTAGCGCACTTAGTGCGCATGCTCAGTCAGTTCTGGGCTGGTCATTTTTCTGACCAGCCCGCGGCGCACATGCGCATTAGCCTGCAGATTAGAAGAGCGGGGGTTGCTTCATGGCGCAGCCCCCGGTCTCCTAATGGGCGGGTGTGTACCCCTGCCCAAGCCAATCCTGGCGCTGCTGGGGCAGCGTCTGGATTAGCTTAGTCACACAGCGAGGCACGGGATTTGGGAAGCGTAAGCGCTAACTGTAGTCCGTACTCCGTAGTCGGACACTCGGACTGCGACACGACGACACACACCTCATGTTCTGGTGCGAGGGCCGAGGCTGCCTGCTACTACTGCTCGTCGTGGGTGGGTGGCTCCGGTAAAGAAGAGACTCACTGCTGGACGAGACTTCAACTTCACCACATAATAAAGTAAGTACTTCGTCTTCGTTCCAATTCCAAAGTGAGCTGATGCTTGATTGATGCAGAGAAATATACAATGTGTACCTTTCACCCGCGCCACCAAGCTGATTGTTGTGAGTAATAGTACATTTTAAATTACTTACAGCAATCAGCTTGGTGGCACGGGTGGAAGGAAATGCTCCTGTTAACGTTGCTCGGCGCTCTCTAAAGTGCACAATCAAAGCGCCGGCCATTAATATACTCTTTTCCTGGAAAGAGTATATTAATGGCCAGCGCTGATTGTGCACTGGAGAGCGCCGAGCAACGTTAACATGAGCATTTTGTTAACGTTGCTCGGCGCTCTCTAAAGTGCACAATCAAAGCGCCGGCCATTAATATACTCTTTTCCTGGAAAAGAGTATATTAATGGCCAGCGCTGATTGTGCACTTAGAGGGCGCCTGAGCAACGTTAACATGGGCATTTTGTTAACGTTGCTCGGCGCTCTCTAAAGTGCACAATCAAAGCGCCGGCCATTAATATACTCTTTTCCTGGGAAATATGGTAGCGAGTGCTTCTGAAGAGTCAACTAACCCAATATTAAAAACGTAATACCAATTGTCTGCATTTTAAAAACCCTGGGGGGATGCGGGTGTAGAGATCACCCTGAACCGCTCTCTAGCGTTTGCCCCGCTTTAGCTTTTGATTTGCCACTTTAACCTCAAAATGAAACATTCAGAACTTAGCAGCGGGGTGTCAATAGAAATCGATGCCGATTGGAAAAGCGTTCAAAAAGGCAGTTTTCATTGGAAAAAATACGAAATAAATACACAGCATAAAAAAAAAATGAACATTTTAGGCAAGGAGAAATTGAAGTAACTTATAGAGTGCAGGTTCAACAAGCATTGAACACGCCAACACAACGCTCTGGGAAAGCGCTCACACAAACCGTGGCGCAGAGGTGGACATGTGTCCGAGGAGTCCACGCCCACCCCTCCCCCTCACAAAGCAAACAAGTGACGGGGTTCATTCATGAACCAGCATTGAATGAAGGCTTCGAGGGGCAGAAGCCAGCCTGGCTCAGAGCAGCAGGTTTGTAGTAAGGTACAGCTTGTGTGACCATTCCTAGCCCCCCCGTCCCCTCTTGCTACCGGACCCCGCATCGGTTCATCCCTTCGGACCCCTGCAGATGCCTCCCGCCCTCTGTTTGCGGTTTGCTCCTAAACGCTCTCAAGTCAAAAACACAGCACTTGGAGCAGATTAGAAATTTAAGAAAAACTGAAAGTCAAAGTATAAAAAGCAAAAACCAAGATAATTTTTTGTGAAAAACCTAACACACGTAAATCACAATACAAAGCACAAACCATTTACACCCACACCCTCCAACCAACCCCCTCGTACAGAAACACCAGCGGGTATTTTATTGGCTTTTAATGATTTGTGTATAATTGTGTGCTTTTATGACCGAAAATGTCGAATAAAGCTATTTGTTACCGTTACCGCTTCTGAAGAGTGTAAAGGGAAAAAGGGCATACCAGAAAAACAAACTAAGAAACAAATGGAAGGCTAAAGTTGTGAGACACAGATAGATTTCATTCCTATCAGAGCTCCAGGCTCGGGTCGCTCAAGAGGAAGCGTGATATATAATTTTGATCTTCTTAAGTCATTGAGATGGTTGTGCTTCTTATATTGCAGTGAGAGTGAGCTAGTTGTTGAGGTAGAAAGGTAGATCCTTGTGGCATCAAGTTTTGAAAGTGATCCAAGAACCTAACGGGAGCCAGCTGGGGTTGATAAACAAATGTGTGATGCGGCCTGGCACCCGTGATTAGCTAGGTAGTTGTGTGGAGAACAGCCTTTTCTGGGGCAAACAATCTGATAGTGCCGCATTGTTCTTATGAACATGTGGAAGGTTTTGTTTTTTTAGGAGACAGAGTTTGAAGTTGGCAGCCCCAGCTATTTTGGCAATGTGGGGTTGCACTGTGAAAAATTGCCCTACTCAGTATAAAGCACAGGGATTTTGCATGAGGGACCATAACTGAGGAGATCTCAATAGGACAGAGGTTTATGTCATCCGTAGACACGTGGGGCTATTTTGTAAGAAGGATCAACTCAGTCTTCACAGGTTTCAATTTGAGGGCAAGGGAGTTTTTCCATTCTTGAAGAGAGTCTATATCATCTTCTAGATCTTCAGTCTCAGAGGGATCCGAGGCCCAAAGGTAGAGCTGGGTGTCATCTGCATACAGGTGAAATACGGTGGGAGAAGGAGAGTCCGTAGAAGAATCCAGTGCTACACAAACGCTCACCTAATGTCATAAACAACTTTGTCTGTATTAGGAGGCAAATGAGGGTTGCTCTCCTTCAAAGCCCTGCAACCAGATCTCATTTGTTTATTTTGTAATGCTTTCAGTGGGTCTGTCTTAGAAGCATGCCTGGTAGCTAAATTATCTTCCAAAATATTCAAATGTTAACAAAGTCATTTTTTGCCAAACTAGTTTTTGAAGTCTAGGCATTGAATTAAGGGTTAAGGAATAGTCTTCTTTTAGGTCTGGCATTAGCCAAGACTATTTTTTAGTAACATTTTATATATATAAATAACAATATAATATATATATATATGTGTGTGGGTGCATGTGTATGTGTGTGAGGTAATTGTCAGTGCATCGTGAGGGCATGAGTTATAGTTGTTTAGGGCATGAGTTATACTACTCTCATGGGCAAAGAAACTACAGTGTCCCAGATGATGGGGTCACACACCACCTCCTCTTATTATAATGCATGGCCCCGGGGGATGGTGTCCCCCATTCTCAAGTAAACTCTCGCAGGGGTGCTACACACCCCCTCTCCTTATTTAATGCACGGCCCCTGAGTAGAGTGCGGTCAGACCAGACTTAGTTAAGGGAGTACTCACTTCTTTTCAGCAGTAAGCCCAAAGACACACTACAGTCTCTAAAACTGGGCAGCTAATCAATGAGAACTCACCTAGGGAACTCTAAGAAGACAAAAGTTTCCCAAACAATTCAACCTTATTGTGTTTTCCCACCACTGCATGAATATGTTTCCTCCTGTTTGATTAATTGTAAGTGTCCAAGCAACAGGCCCATGTGCTGTATTTTAGGTCCCTGGACCCTTATTAATAGACATATAATGGGCAACAAATGCTGTCTCCGATAATGGACTCTTTAAGGAAATGTTGGGCCTCTGGCTACACTCACTGAACACAAAGGAAAACATAAGATCCTTCCCTATGTGGACTTATACAACTACTGTTCTGTTTAAATATCCAAAACATTTGGTAAGTGCCGCATTATTGCAAAGTGAACAATTTGCAACATATGATCAATCCTTTCCTGAGCAAGCTCTGAATGAGGCTGTGGAAGCTTATCCTATGCTCAACAAAGAGGACCTGAAAACTGAGTTGACTGTACTGTACGGAATGAGTGTATACCGGAAGGCCAAAGGTGCCATTTCTTTGCTGGCTTTAATTTATAAACTTAATATGGAAAAGTCACTTACAGAGACAGTGGCTTTACTAAAAATTGTCATTACCACTCCTATGACAACAGCAGAGTCTGAACGATGTTTTTCCACCTTAAAGAGGATTAAGACATTCCTGAGGAACACCATGCTTGAGGAAAGACTGAATGCTTTAGCAATGCTCTCTATAGAGAGCGACCTAGTTAAAAGAATCCCAGACTTTACCGTTCAAGTTATTGAAAAGTTTGCTGCTCTTAAAGACAGACGTGCTGATTTTATCTACAAAAAGTGAACAATATATTGAATGCTGCTAGTTTGCAACCTGTTTAGTTGTTTGTTAAATAAAAAACATCTGTGAGGTACTCAGAAATGCATTGTATCTCGAAGTCTGTTATGAAGCTCTGTGGTTATACTGAATAAGCACCTACCTATGTTATATGACTTCTCTTTATTAATATAATAACTGCCCTTTCACAATTGCTTTATTAACCTTACTGCTTTCTCAAATTTGCTTGAAAATTCACCATTTGTCCACTCTTTTTTCTAAATTTTCTCGGGGGGAGAACCCCCCCGAGCCCCCTTTGGTTGTTCGGGTTCGCTCGCTACGCTCGCTCGCTACAGTGCTCTATGAAATTCATTTTCCGCCTCACCACTTACAAATGTCACCAGCCGCCACTGCTAAGTAGATATAGAACAAGCTTAGTGCTGGCACTCATTCTGCAGCAGGATACAGAAGTCTAAATATTGCACTCTTTACAGCAGGGCATAGATGGACCCCAGTGCCTGCACTCTTTACAGCAGGGTGTACATCGAGCCTAGTGCTTGCACTCTTTAGAGCAGGATGTATATAGAGCCTAGTGCTTGCACTCTTCAGAGCAGGATATATATAGAGCCTAGTGCTTGCACTCTTCAGAGCAAGATGTATATAGAGCCTAGTGCTTGCACTCTTCAGAGCAGGATGTATATAGAGCCTAGTTCTTGCACTCTTTACAGGGGTATGTGCATGGAGCCCTGTGCTTGTACTCCTTTTACAGTAGGATATACAACAGCAGGATGTACACGGAGCCTAGTCTTTACTATCACTTTCGGGCTGGCAGAGTTGTGACTGTGTCCGGGTTTGAGATACCAGGGTCAATGCAGCCATGAGGCCTTATCAAGCCATGAGTGAAGGGGCGGAAGAGAAGCAAGGGGTGTGTAGGAAATCTGCCTTTTCTGTGTGGTCAGTCCATATTTGTTGTCTTTTGCTGGATCCTATATTTTTGTTGGCTTAAGAACTCAGCACACTTTAATCCCCTAACCAGAGGTAAAGTGCCGTATTAACCCCTTTAAACATGGCCGAATTTGGATAGTTCAAATTCTGGGGCGTAACACAGGCCCCCGGATCTCCCACGGTGCGGGGGGCCCCCAGCTGCAAGGGGCCTCCTCAGCACAGTACTCAGGTCTGAGCGTTCCGGATAAAGTCCGGAGCGGGGGCCCCTCCGTGTACATTGCAGGGGGGCCCTTAAACTTTCGTTACGCCACAGTTCTAATTGGTATATTTAACTTACCTAGAAGTCCAAGTATATGGTACAAGATGTGCACCCAGGGCCTGGAAGTTAAATGCCACCAGTGGATGGACTGCAGCACCTATTGTGCCATCCACTACAGAAGCAGTGCAAACATAGTCTCAGGCCTACCTGTGTAGCCTGACTGTAGACGTGAAAAAACTGAAATTCGACCTGTCAAAATAAACCCTTTTGACAAGTCAAAACATTCCTTTTAAATATTACGTCACCCCTATGTAGGCCTTGTATTCCACAACGTAGGCCGCATGGTATTTAAAAGTAGGACATGTATACATTTAATGTAAACATGTCCTTACATTGACTAGCACCCAAAAGCTATTTTTCATGGTGGGATGCCTAGCTGTTCTATGTAGAAAACCAGAGTACAGACTAAAAAACTTAACAATATATCTCAGGAATGGGACTAGCTAGAAAAATGATTATACAAATGTGGAAGAGTAGAAATATTTTATATCAGAGAGCCTCAACTATATGAAGGAAGTACAGGGCCACTTCAGGGGGCTCCATATCACCTGTTCTTAAGGTATATAGGGCTACGGCAGTGGCAGCAGCCACTTATGGGGCAGAGATTTGGGGCCATACTGATGCATCTGTCCTTACTCAGACAGAAAACAAATCTATTAGGTCACTTCTAATTTACCACCAAGCACCCCCTGACACTACTGAGATTTGATTTAGTTTTAAATAGCATCCACCTGGTGACCTTTTTAAAACCACTGATGTATTGGTTGCAGCTTTGGTCAACCCCGGAGCTGATCACCTATAGAGTATCCTTATCAGAACTTATTGCTTGTGATAAACAAGTTTGTACTCCCTGGTTAAAACAGGTCAAGTACCTATGCGATCTGGTTAAAATGGGTGATCTGTGGAAATCTCCTGTCAACATAGCTAAAGCTTACACTACAAAGCTGAAAAGGTTATATTGGGAAAACATTTTGGTCCAGATTTGGAGTAATCAGAAAGATGGGAGCTTAACAGAACTGTTTGCTAACCACAAATGCCTTCTGAGGTTTGAATAATTTATGGAGAGTATATTCCCCCTCCAAGCTAAATGTATCAATGTACACTTTATGTACTCAATTGAGACTGACATTTGTACTGATACACCCTTACTTCATTCAATTGCATTTAATGAAGAATTTTAGAAATTCATTAACCTTGCATTGTATATACTTGATTTTAGCTTTTATATTCCTCGTTGATTGCTGACTCGATTTTATGGCTGTATATTTTGTAAATGTCTTTCAGTGTTGTATACGTTTATGGCTTTTTCAGCTGAAATAAAGTAACTATGATGATGATATTATACAACTATTTTTAATAGGTATTAAAAATCCAACTCGATGGTGAAGTTGGATTTTTAATAAAAATTAAGGAACTGTAACTTTCAGAAAGTTACTTTTTCCTGCCTGAAGTTCCTGGAGTCTAAACTGGCATTTTCTCTCCCACTTTTGCAAGCCAGTGATTAGCATTTGAATGGGTGTGTAAAAGATGCAAAGTGCCTCCCAGAAGCAAACACTAAGATGACCTGAGAGGGCAGAGATGACCCCTCTGAACTTGGCAGAATAGGCAGGGTGGGGTTTGTGAGCATCCTTTTTGACAATGCCGTGTTTAATCCTGTTTGACAGGTCTGCTGGCTTTTACATACAACACCAGGGGCGGACTTCGACGGACGAGAACAGGATGCAAGACAATTCTTGTGTATCCTCTATCTGGGTGCTGAAAAACCCTGTCTGTTCTACCAGACTTCTGTCTCTGTTTTTACTGGCGGTACAGTGACTGCCCCAAACTCCATTTTATTGTTAGATGTGAGAGGACATTAGGATTACCATAGTACACTTCCCACACACCCCCCCAGCCCTCAGGACCCCAGTTTAGTGCAGCCACAGACTTCAACTATTTGGTAATGCCTAAAACAGGCAGGGCTGGCCCTAGGAATTTTTACCCCATTGGTTAGGGTATGCCTAAGCTCATGTCTAGCTCATGCCAGGCATAAATGTGGCATCACCAGGCACTCACTTCAGAACACTCTTGGACCTGAGGAAGAACAGAAGAGGACTCAACCTGCTGTCTGTGACCTGAGAGGAGCCCTGGACCTGCCCAGTCTTTTACCCAGGACAAAGAAGTTGACTCCAAAGGCATGAGACTGACCTCTGATCGAAGCTAAAAGGACACAACAAGCTACAAGAGGCCTTTCTTGCAACTGCCCATTTGACCAGTGGCAACTGGGCCTGGACAGGACCCTGCTGTTTGCCATCTGTCTGACATATTGTGAGTCTCTAAGTGCCTCCTCTACACATGCATAGAGTTCCAGAAAGGTATTGGAGTATGCAGGGAGGGATACATTATTGGCCCTTGAGCTAGCTGATCAGATGATATATGCCCACATGAAGGAAGCCCTTATCATTAAGTTTTGTCTGACCATTAAAGGGTATTGTCTGAAGTTCATGGATAGCCAGAAGCAGCCATACCAGTCATGAGTAGATTTTGTGGATTCTTCTAGCAAGGCACTGGACAGTTGGGTGAAGGGCAGAAAGCAAAGTTTGAGTAATTGTTTTACAGAATTGTGCTATCACCTGATAGATACCAAGCTCACTGTGTACATAGAGCGTGGGAAAGAAGCTGACCTCTGGATGAGCTTCCAAGTGTCCAAGAAGGTACCTGGGAGTGACCACAAGCAGGGTGGTTCAGGCTCCCCTTCACAGAGGGAGGGGGAAGACCAGGATAATACAGAGAAGTTCTCCAATGGATTCACATTCCCCTTTAGAGCAGAGGAGTGGCGGTTTTGATGGGTGGAAGCTTAGGGTGCCCTTTCACCAGCCACGGTGTTATGACTTCTTCCAGACAGGGCATAACAAGGAAGCCTCTGTGTGTTCCAGAAAGCCATGCACAGGTGGGACCTCCACGAGGATGGCCAGTGCCACCCTGGATTGGAGACTTTCCCAGGAGGAGATGGTAGAGCATGTCTTAATATCCCTTAGTTGGGAGGTGGACCAAGAAGGTAATCTAGTGATCCCAGAGAGTGGTAGCCATCACTTCCAGGAGGTCAGAGTGACTGGGGTCCATGTCACTGATCTGCGGTATACCTGTGCCAGCCAGACCATGGTTTTAGCACGGCTGGTTTCCCGAGAACAGTATCTGCCAAGGCAGGTCCATTGTGTGACCCAGGTACACGGGCAGGACTTCTTCCACACTATGGCCATGGTATCCTTAGAATGGGAGGGGGTACTTGGCTAGAGGAGGGTTATTGTCTGTACCCAGATCCCATTGACTGCATCCTTGGCAATGAGCTCCCATTCATGAGAAAAGAGCTGGGAGGGGTGGTCGCCCTGGGCACCCCAAATACACAGATTTCTTGAGGTACTGTCTCTAAATAGAGGGTACGGTGGCCCAGACAAAGAGTGAGCGGTAAGAGGTGGATGCCATCCACAAAGGACCAGTGGGCAAGGGGGTACCTGCTCTGAGAGAAGAGCACCCCAAGACTGATCTTGGTGAGTCACCTTCTGACCTGAGGATGTTGCCTGTGCTGTCGCAGAGACGGGTTGAGTCCATTTCTGACCTGGTGGGGCTGCCTGCGCCATTACAGAGACAGAGGACAGGAGACCTGCACCAGTCAGACCCCTACATGATACAGACAAAGTGTCTGAGAGGGACCCTTGAGAGGGACGATGTGTCCCCCTGATGTCCTGGACTGCTAGGTGCCTGTTCAGTCTCAGGGTACAGACCCTGAGCTGAAAGGCCGTCTACAGGGTATCAGCCCTGAGATGGTAGAAGAAAGAGTGGAAGGAGGGTGTCTTGTACCTGAGGGTGTGGCCCCCCCACTCTGAGAAGCCCAAGCGGCTAGAGAGACCTCAGGAGCAAGTGGGGGGACTCCTTGCCAGCCCACAACTGCAAGCAAGGTCTGCCCAAAGCCCCAGATTAGAACCTCCACTTTGGAGTGGATGGCCAGGGTCCTGGTTCCTGACACTAACAGCTGTCAGTGGCCTCTGTTGGTCGGTTGCCTTATGGGCATAGCTGGTGCTCACCTGGGAACAGATTTCGACCTAGGGGGGTAGAATGGGCCACATCACCTTATTGGCCATGGTGGTACTGTCCACCTACTTGATGCACCTGTGAGCAAGCTAGGTAGGCTCTGCAGGTGAGAAGGGTTCTCCATGGACAGGATTAGTGGCTAAGGAACAAGGTGACAGAGGCATAGAGGTTGGTTCAGAGGAGCACAGAACAGACAAGTGCCACTGCAGAGGAGGCAAATTATCCACGTTCTATCATCGGAGCAGGGAAACCCATCAAGTGGTTGATTAGTCTACCCTAGCTCTTGGCTGTGTAGGAAATATGCATTTTACGTGCAGTCATCCATGTATTTCTCGCCTTTTGCTGGATCCTATGTTTTAGCTGGCTTTAAAACTCTCTGCACTTTAACCCTGCTAACAAGTGGTAAAGTGCATGTGCTACCCCTTTAAACATGGTTGAATTGGCATATTACTAATTGGCATATTTAACTTGCCTGTTCCTATTATATGATGCAAGTTGTACCAAGGGCCTGGCATTTAAATGCCAACAGTTGACTGCAGCACCTAGTTTTCCATCACAGTGTAGCCTGACTGTCGCAATATAAAACCTGCGATTCAACCTATCAAAACAAGTCCTTAAGACAGGTCAAAACCTCCCTTTTATATATTAATAAGTCACCCCTTGTCGCTCACAATGCAGGACGCATAGTATTTAAAAGTAGGACATTTAGAAATGTAATGTCCTTACAGTACTAGCACTCAAAAAATGTTTTTCACTGTGGCAGTTCAGTGTGGCCGAGGACGTCTGCCACATTGAAAATGCCCAAAGTGGGAAGGGTTGGCCTGGGAACTTTTATCCCATTGGTTAGGGTGTGTCCAGGAGTCATTTTCACCCACTTCAGAACACTCCTGGACCTGAGGAAGAAGAGAAGAGGACTTGACCTGCTGTCTATGACCTGATATATGCTCTGGAGGACTGGTCCTGCCTCCCTCTAGTACCCAGGGAAAAGAAGTGGACTCCAAGGGTGTTGCTCTCTCCTGCCTGTGTGCTTCTCAACTACGCCCTCCTCTGTGTTGATCTCCCCTTGTGTGCTTCTCCCACCTCATTGCTTTCTCGCCTGGATCCTTTCTTCCGACATGTCCTCGTTCCTCGTTCTAACTTGTGTGCTTCTCTTCCCCCACGCTTCCTGTTCCACTCTCTCACCAGTGTTGCTTTCCCACACCCTCTGCATTGCTTCCCCCACTTGCGCCATCCGTGTTGCTTCTACTCCGCTGTCTGTTGCTTCTGCTCCCCATGTTGCTTCGCCCAGTGCTTAATTTGTAAAAAACATAGTGCCGGGGCTCTCGACAGGAGGACACTAGAGCTTGCACCATCCGTTGCCCTTGGCAGCACTGCCAATGACAGCACAAACACACTACTAATCATCACACTCTTAAAAGTGTGACCATTCATACTATTACAGGCCCCCAAAGCTATAAGAATGGCTTTAGGGGCAAATACTAATAATTGGAAATTGAAATGGAAATAATAAACAGAAGTTGTTGTGCTCGTACCTAAATTGGCAGACACCACTACCATGTGGCAGACAGTCATAAGCCCCGGTGCTGGCAATTAAGTGCTGGTGCTGAGCACCGGAAAGCACCGGCACAAATTAAGCACTGGCTTCGCCCCGTATGGTTTCCTTCCCCACTGGCGTCCTTCCGAATGCTTCCCCCCACCTGCACCCTCCATGTTGCTTCCCTCATCTGCACCTCAAAAAAGCAGAAAAACATGCTTTTCCACTACATTTTTTTAATATTATTTGCCGATCCCATTTACCAATCCATCTCAGATTAGTAAATAACAAGCATTTGCAATGCAATTGGTCTTGCAGTTGTGAGAGTTTGAGCTATTGGCATTGTAAATGGCAATGCCTTTTATTTACGTGTTGGTTTTTAAAACATAAATAAAAGGCATTGTCATTTACAATGCCAATAGCTTAAACTCTCACAACTGCGAGACCTATTGCATTGCAAATGCTTGTTCCATTAGCAATCACTGAGCTGAACATTACGGTAGTGTCTGTTGGTAGTGTCTGTTCGTTGGCTGAGTTCTGAGCTTGAAGTCTCGAGCCAGGCTCGAGCCAAATGCCTGGTTTGGGCTCAGCTCGAAGTCCTCTAGACCCGCGAGGCCAAAAAAAGCCAAGCCTTTAAATGACTTTTGCTGGGCCTGCCGCCCACGCTCTTCTCTCATTTGACAAACCTGTCCTCCCAACTCCCTTTCCCTGACATCTTGCCTCAGAGGGTCGGGATCCGCCCATGCCTCACAGAGAGTAATTTAAAAAGCAGAAAGCTTTCACGGGTCAGTCACTGTAATGAAAGTCTAATGGGTGGATTGCGCAGAGTGAATCCGGGAAACCTGTGATCAATCCAGGCTTCCTCGTCTCAGATGAACAAACTGTGTGATCCTAGGCAAATGTGTTATTTTATTATGTCTCCTTTTCCTTTTTCAGTGCATTTGACAGCACCTTGAACTACAGCAGTTCAGGATGTACGCTGTACAAAATCGTCTCTTGTACATGAACTACATTTAGGAGGCAGATGGCACCTGATTTGCCAATTGGTTCGCTACTGGCATTGTCGTCAGGGAGGTGCGGCTGGTGACATGAATGTTTCTAAATTCATCTTAAGAAATTATCACTTCTGGTTAATGACTCTCAGTTCGGCGATATAAACTAACGTACTAAAGGGAAACGCTTCCATGATACAAAAATATGGAAATGTGAAACTTCTTGGTTCTTTGTTTACATAAAGTTTGTTGCAAGATTTACTTTCCAAATTGTGCTGGCCCGGCTCGTACTTGGGCTCTTAGAGCCCAGACTGACCTGTGGTTCGGTTCTCCCTGTTAATATGCTGGCTTGCCTGCATCTAGTGGTGTGTGTGTGTGTGTGCCTGTGTGCGTGCGTGCGTGAGTGTGCGTGCGTGCGTGTGTGTGTGTGCGTGCACGTGTTTGTGTGTCACTAGCAAAGGGTCAGTGTAAGTGTGTCATGCGGGCAGGATAAGTGTGCTTTAAACAGGCACATCGAAAAAGGTGTGTCGTGCAGAGCTTAGGCATGTCAAAGGGGCATTGAGGGTGTGTCTCATGTAGGGTCAGAGGTGCGTCACAGAGAAACTGAGTGTATATGGGTCTAAAGCGGGCTCAGTGTAAATGTATCTGGCACAGGGCAGTGAATGTGGGTATCAAGCAGGGCAGAGTAGGTGTGTCTCAGAAGGGAGTGATGTATGTGTATATCAAGCAGAGCAGGGTAGGTGACACAAGGGCCGTGTAAATGTGTCTCGTGTGAGGTCAGTGTAGGTGTGTTAGCCCCTAGAGCGCTAATCAAGTTCATTACAACAACAACAAAAACTAAACCAATATATTATTTACTGTATTCATTAAAGTTGTAAGAAAAACACTCGCCCGCCTGTGAAAGTTCGTCTCTTCTAGTGGGGACAAAAGCAGAAGAAACAGCGAGCTGCAAATAAAAAATACCCCCAATATAATTGTAGAAATCTGAGGGGCATATTATCAACGGCCAGCGATAATTATCGCTGGCCGTGCTTAGCGATAATTTTGTTATCGCAGGCTATCTCTGGAATTTATCGCCCTGATAGCGCGTTATTAACAACGCGTTTCTCCAGGGCGATAAAAATTCCAGAGATAGCGAGGTTATCGCCGTTTTGCAGGGAACATCGCTGGTTTTCCAGCGATGTTCCCTGCAAACGGCGATAACCAGGCTGATACAACCCACAGGGTCGTATCAGCATAATCCACCCCAATGTTAGGGATAGGTAAGTCTGCATTTTAGCAGACGTTAGTTTTTGGAGAAAACAGCGGTTTTCTCCCAAAACTAACGTGTGCTAAAATGCTAGAACAGCTCTTGTAAATATCGCGATGTGAACATCAGCGATATTTGCAAAGTAGTCCATCCGAGGTACGCCCACTTTGCATCTCATTAGAGATGCAAAGGGAGGCGTTAGGGAAAGAGGTGCTAACATGCGATTATGCATGTTAGCACACTCTTGTAAATAGGGCGATAGTTTTATCTCCGCTTTTTTGGCTTTTTAAGCCAAAAGAGCGGAGATAAAGCCCTCGTAAATATGCCCCAAAATAAGTAAAAAACTCGCATTCAGAGCATGTCAGAGACATCACATCGGTGTGCCCAAGCAGGGCAAAAACGTGGCTGTGATTTGTGTCGATTTTTGAGATGTCTGCCATTGGTTGACAAAGTCATACTTGGAATGCTTCTGCCTTGAGGTCGGGAGATTATATCAAGGTTTCAGTTGCAGTCACGGAACACTTGCCAAGCTCTGTGCCTGCTTGCCTGCCGCCAACCAATCACAGAGCCGACTGGTGCATGCTGCAGGCGTGAAGGCAGCGTCGTTGCAGGAAGCCCGGAGCACTGGCTCGCGTGCTTCACAGCTGTCGTGAAGACTTTTCTTATCTGCTTGTTAAAAAAACAAGCAGATAAGAAAAGTCTTCACAACAGCCGTGAAGCAGGCGAGCCAGTCCGGGTGGGCTGGACCAAAAAGCCAAAGGGAGGCAACGAAAAACCCTCCTTTCCAATGGGAAGCCAGCGTTTACCATAAACGCTGACGGTACCCAATGGAAATGAGGGGCGGGCTTCAAGCCCTTTTGTAAAAGTCCTTATCAACAATAAATCTCGCTGAGCGAGCTGCGCATGTGTGCAGCAACGCTAGGCGAGACCTAAAAAGGAGAAAACATCAATGTCCTTTTGCAGGTGCAGCCACGTGTGTTGCACGCACCTACAACAAAAGGTGGGCAGATTTGTCATAGGGCCTATTTTGTTTACTTTTTAGCCAGAATTGGAGATGCTGTACAGCATCGCTAAAAACCATTGGCAATGCCAATAGGTCACCAGGCAAGACCTATTGGCTTTGCCAGTGCTTGTTGCCTATGACGCTACTAACCCTCGCACCTTTCCTGACAGGAGGAATGCTCTCCATGGTCCTGAAGACCTTGACCTTAACTATCCTTCGGTGGCTGAAAAGGTTTCGAGAGCTTTTTCACCCTTGGCTATAGGAATAGTTATTCTGGCGAAAGCCCTATGCTATTGGGTCGTCGAGGAAATAAACGCGCGTTGTACCCTCACAAATGCGTTGTACCCTCACAAATTCCAGTGCATTGTAATCTCACGGGCTCTGGAGTATTATAATAAGTAAAACTCAAGTGAGCAGCCTTGTACCGTCACACACGCCAGATACCTGGACGCACACCTAAGATTCACCACTCGCCTGTACACTCCACACACATCAGCGACAGGGACTCACCTCTCAAAAACCGCAGGACTCAGTGTTGTACCTTAACACACTTCAGTGGCCAATAATACCCCCCCCCCGCTCACTGCAGTACACTGTCATCCCTCGAGCACTCCAGTGGCCGCGATGCACCCCTCGGATAACCTAGTGTGTCCAGCGTTGTACCCTCATACACTGCAGTCATTTGTGTTGTACTGCCCCCTCACACACTCAAGTGCCGAGTGATGCGGCCTCACATAATGCAGTGACCAGGACAACACTGACCAGGGGTGACCCTCGGACGCTCTATTGGTGTCGTGGGACATTTGCAGACTCCAGCGCACACCTCCGCTGGTGCATTTTCAATCTCTCGTAGGCGAGCATGTCTTTTAAATGCCTTCACATAATCCAGGAATGTTCATGTTCTCTTTGAGGTAGGGCGCTGCATGTCTCACGATACCCTGGGTAGACTTTTAACCACCACAAATGTGTAGTTGCGCTCGGTTCTCTGTGGTCTGTAACGCCACGTTGAGCAGGATACGCTCCAAGTGAAGAAGCGCACATTTAATGTGCCAGAGGAGTGTTCGCACGGGAGGGCTAGTACTGCTGGCCGATGGCCAGTGCTAATCTTCCCTCCGGCTGGTCCATAATCCCGTCCAGATGCTCTGCGGGCACCTCCCTGGCTCAAGGCAAGTCCTGTCCAGCCCAGGAGTTCAGCGGTTGTCAGGGAAACCGGGGGGCAGCGCGCACACTGCTGCTGCACTCCCAGCAGCGATCAATAAAGGGCATGTCTGAGTGCGTCATCTTCTGACAGACCGCCCCTGCTGTATCTGTGCAGATGCTAAACCCGAAATAAACGCAAAACGTTTTGACTTTCGCGCTCATAATTTCTATCCATTTCAGACAGATTTAAAATGAATCAGTTAGTTTCAGGCAGACTAACTGCAATTAAATCAATCCCAGAATTACAAGACATCTGGGTTCGAAAAAGTTCTGGGAGACTCAGTGGCGTCACTAGGGAGTGCGGGGGGTGCGGACCGCACCGACACCATCACATGGGGTGACACCTTTCCCAAATGAGACTATTTAGTAAATAGTCTCATTTGGGAAAGGTGTCACCCCATGTGATGGTGTCCCGGGTGACACCATCACATGGGGTGACACCTTTCCCAAATGAGACTATTTACTAAATAGTCTCATTTGGGAAAGGTGTCCGCACTGGGTGACACCAACCCTAGTGACGCCGCTGGGGAGACTTGGCTTCCTGCAATAGCTAAGTGTTGTGTTATTGTACTGACTAATATCCACCACTCAAATTACTTTCATATTTCACTATACTAATTCACCACTAATCCTTATGGGTTACGGAGTAGCGTGCTACTCGCCAAGAAAGTGCTTCAACACCCCATCAGGGGTAACAAGCGCTATATAAATGCAAACCTTTTTCTCTCTTCTATCCCTCCGCTATCCTTCTGAATCCAAATAACTGACTAATATCCACCACTCAAATTACTTTCATATTTCACTATACTAATTCACCACTAATCCTTTATGGGTTCCGGAGTAGAGTGCTACTCGCCAAAAAAGCGCTTTAACACCCCATTAGGGGTAACAAGCGCTATATAAATGCAAACCTTTTTCTCTCTTCTATCCCTCCGCTATCCTTCTGAATCCAAATAACTGACTAACCTATCCACCACTCAAATTACTTTCATATTTCACTATACCAACTCAACACTAATCCTTTATGGGTTCCGGAGTAGCATGGTACTCGCCGAAAAAGCACTTTGAAGCCTCGTCAGGGGTAGTAAGCTCTATATAAATGCAATTCCAATACAATACAATTGTTATTGTATTCTCCTGTTGGAGCGAGGCATAGAATGTATGTTGCATTCTACTCACAGATTCCAGTCCATGACATTCATATTACCGGAGGTCTTGGAGTGGAAGCTGTGCTGCCTGGCTCCTACCTGTTCTTTATTGTATTCCTAAATAAGTCTCTTGAAGTGATCTACTTTGGTGACTCCTCCACAACACTAAAATTGTTACATAAAGCTTATTGACAAACCAGTGTCAGGGCAGCTTGTGAACTCTGAAAGGCATTAAAACCCCAACTCAAAAAGTATAGGGTGAGTCTGATGTCTTTCAGGAGTCGTTCGGTAGGGGAATCCTAAGGGAAACAGTGGAATTGTCAGCACGATACTCACATAAATTGCAAAAACAGCTTTTGGTTACAGAGCGGCACTATTCAAGCCTGACTCTTCCCAAAGGTGTTGAAGGCTCTCTCTGAAGAAAACTTTGGGCAACTGGGGGCACAACAACAGTGAATTTACAGTACCATTTCTCTAAAATGGCTATAAGCCATATTAGAAGCAATACAAACAAGCATTTGCAATGCAATTGGTCTCGCCTTTGGGGCCTTATATGTATTTAGCTATGCAGCACATTAACCTGGGTGTTGAAACATCTACTGTTCTTTAACATGGAGGGAAAGTAAGCACCAAACTGCGTGACACGCCAGGTATGGGAACACATGGGGAGAAATATTGCCTTTCAGCAGGAAATGGTATAGTCCAAAGCTCTGTTTTTAATATAAAATCAGGGCCTTCGGTGGTCATATCACTGAAAATACAAGATTTGAAAAAAATATTATTGTCTACCGGTGCTTGTGGAAGACAATTTCTATGGACTGGAATCTAGAGAATGCTAAAGTGATTCTGGTATTTTACTGACCTCTGCTGGTCGTTTTCTATCAAGAAAGTTAAATAGAGGCAGTTGCCAGAAAAAACAAAAAAAAAGAAAGTCCCTCAGCAGAAAGCAATTCTGGTATTTTACTGACCTCTACTGGTTGTTTCCTATCAAGACAGTTAAATAGAGGCAGGTGAACAAGCAGAAAGCAATTCTGGTATTTTACTGACCTCTACTAGTCGTTTTCTATCAAGACAGTTAAACAGAGGCAGTTGAACAGAAAAAAAAGTCCCTAAGCGAAAGCATACAAGACCTAGGGCTGATCTCCATAGCCCACAAAGTACATACACATGTAAGTATATACAGGGGGTCTCGAATGCTCGACCTAAAACCGGAGTATGCAATTTATCATAGTCCATCATATTTCGAAATGTTTACAGTACCTTTCTTCACTTCTGTGTGAGAATATGCTTCTTTTTGCGCGGTCACCCCCATTTTTTTTACTGAATCCTATAGCTGTTTTTTAGACTAGGTGCAGTGGGGCACTGCTGTCTGGTGCCCAGTACATGTGCTCTGGTGAAGAAATACACTCATGACTTGTAAAGTTAACTGTTACCCGTGGACTGCAGCACTTATTCTGCCATCCACTAGTGTGACAAAACATCGCTTCGGGCCCACCTTTCTAGCCTGACTGCTGCAGTGTTAGACCTGCAGTGCACCCTTTTAAATAACCCATTTTGACAGGTAAAAACCTCCTTTTTGAAGATCAGTTAGTCAGGCCTACGAAAACCTCGCAGCCCACAAGGTAAGGTGCATGGTATTTGAAATTTGAACACATAGAAAATAATGTTACCATGTTAGTACAGGGACAAGACCCTAAAAGCTATGTGGCAGTCTTAGCTCTCCTATGTAAAAAACCAGAATGCAGATTAAAATCTAAATAGTTAATGGTGTCTCGAGAATAGGAGCTGCTAGAAAAATGATGACTATTTTGTTTTTGTTTTTTATAACTCTTTTTACTGTAAAGTCAAAGTTCATCATACAAATTATTAAGGACATGTATACTGCATTGCTCTTCAGGATGTTAAATAGGAATATATAATCAGGATGGCACTTGCATGGCCGGTACACATTTCGTAGGAGAGTCAACAGTTTCAGCAGAACATACGGAAAAGGAAGACATTCCCTACCTCTTCTTCCACCCTTGCCCCCTTTGTGAGCCTCTGAAGGCACACCAGGCTCCCCTTACTTTTTCCCAATTTTTGGGACACCCCCTACTTTGGTACACCACTTATTCTGCCCTCTGACACCAGTCGAGATCTATTTCCTAGTCTTCAATGCTGGGTGGGCTGCCCCCGCCCCACAGGCGGGCTATATTCCGCTTTGCCACCCCTGCCACCAGTACCAACCAGATCTTCTGATGCCATGGCCAGCCGTCCTCCCCCGACAACATCAGGAGGAGCCACCTAGTCTCAAAGGGAACGGTCGCAGACAAAACGTGGGACATTACCGCAGTATCCCCCGCCAGAAGGTCTGGATCTGTGGGCACTCCCAAAGGATGTGTATGAAGATACCTTCTCTGTTGCAACCATGAAGGCATAGTGGTGTGTCAGCTCTACCTATTTTATGTAGTAGGGACCTTGAATAATAGGACCTGTGACGAACCCTGAGCTGAACCAACCTGAATCTAGTCTTAATTGGCAGCTAGCGCAGGCTCTGGATGGCCTCTAACAAATCATCATCATCCAAGTCACCCAGGTCAGCCGACAATGCAGCTCTCAGGGCTAACAAAGGGTCAGGGAGTTGTTAATGAGTTTTTTGTAGATAGTGGATATTCCTTTTTCAGGGATGGGGTCAAGGAGCAGAAGGTCCTCTAGAGGGGTGATGCCTCCGGCAATGCCTCCACCTCCTAAATATGGCGTCGCAATGTGTGTCCCAGTCGGAGAAATCTATAGTACTCTGTCTCCACCATTTGGTATTATTGATGAAGGGTTTCAAAACGTATCATGGCCTGACCCCTGCACACATCGTCCAAGTGTTCTATCCCAATCAATGCCCACCCTGAGAAACCGACCATGCTCCCGACCTGACGGAGTGCATCTCTATGCCACAATGGGGTTCTGCAAGTGAGTTGGTCAGTCCAGCCCAAATAATTCTGAGCCTCTTTCCATACTCTTACCACCGATTTGGTATGTGTTGGTAGGATGCGCCTCTTTTTTTACAGTAAAGAGCTGCCTCATATCCTGCAGGACCCATGGCATCTCTCTTTCAACACGGTAAGCCAGTTCCTGACTGTCTGAAAAGGCCCAGCCATGGACCACCAGCAGCTGTGCCACCCAATAATATTTCCTGATGTCAGGGATTGTCAGACCCCCGTCGTAAAACCCCCGCTGTAGTTTCTTGAGCGCAATACGTGGGCTTCAAGCTCCCCAAAACAGTAATCTGACCTCGTGCTCCACTTGGTTAAAGATTACTATTTTTATTAGTTATTAAAACTCCAATTCAATTGTGAAGTTGGATTTTTAATAAATATAAAGGAAAAGTAACTTTTAGAAAGGTACCTTTTCCCTGCCTCAAGCTTCTTGAGGCTAATTTTCATTAGCCGTCCAGCAGTAGCCCAGCCAGTAATTAGCCTTGAATATGTTTGAAATGCCTCCTAGGAGCAAACAAAATGCTGAAGTGAATGGGCAGAGAGGACTCCTCTGAACTACATAGAATATTCACAGTGGGGGCTCTGGGCATCCTGTTGATACTACACTGCCAAATTCTGCTCAACAGGTCTGTTGAGGCACATGTAACACTTAAGGAACACTTAAAAGGAAGAGAACAAGGTAGCAAGGCAATTCTTGTGTATCCCCTGTCTGGTTGCTGAACAACCCTTCTTTTGTCCTATGAGACAACTCTTCTTTTGTCCTACAAAACTTCAGTGTCTGGGTTTGTTGTGGGCAAAGTTCCTGCTTCAAACTAGAGTTTAGTGTTAGATGCGGGCGAGCAGTGGTGATTTGCCTACGTCCACTCCCACACAAACATCCAGCCCTCAGAGCCCAAGTTTAGTGTGACTGAAGACTTTCGTCATCTTGAAAATGTCCTGGCACATGGCATTTTGGGTGTGTTTTCAGTACAGCAAACAGGAACTACTGGAAAAAGTGGGTAGGGTTGCCCCTAGGAACCTTTAGTCCATTGGTTAGGGAGTCCACAGGAGTCACCCCACCCACCAGCTGGTGCCAAGCATAAATGTGGCACCCCAAGGCACCTTCATCAGAACCTGCTGCACTTGGTATCTGTGACCTGTGAGAAGGACATGAGGAGATTGGACTCCCACACACTTGAAATCCTAGGACAGAAAGATCTCCAAGGATCATAAGAATGATACTCTTGGTGGCTCCAGGAACATAAAAAAGAAATTTCTGTGAAGAATCCCAGCTGACCAGTGGCAAATGGACCTGGACTGGAATTTGTCGCTGACCTCTTCCTGACACCCTCAGAGTGTACTCTTGTGGTTGTTTAGGCACTAAACAAAGTTAGGTAACTTTTTCCAAAACATTTGCTCCAGTGCATCAAGGGGACCAACTCCAAAAAGTACCCGGCCAATAGTTCCATGACGTCGAACTCAATTTTAGGTTTGTCCTGAGCGGAGAAGAGTTTTTCTTCAGAAAAATGACAAAGTCCCTTTTCGGATTGGGACCTAGAAACATTTTCGAAGTTCCCTACCTCCAGACCCTAGCGGAGCCAACCTACTTGGTTTATCCAACACACAACCGGCCTCAAATCACGCCTAAGACCCAGTCTGCCATGACAATTGACTACAAATGTTGCCTTTTCCGCTCACATCTTTAAAAAGTTATATCTCTGGTTTGTCTTACTGGATTTTTGTCGTTTTAGTGTCATTTTGTTTATTAATTATTTTATTTTTATAAATTAGAGTGGGATTTTTTATTGTGCCATACTTTTGACTTTTTAACTGTTTTTGGTACTTCTAATGGCTTTACACATTTTCCTTAATATAAGCCTGTTTGCTCTGTGCCATAGCGACCAGCGGTTGAGTCCAGGTTTTAAATTCCCCAAACTTTTGACTGGACCTAACAAGTTAGTGACTTTATTATCTGTGGTGTACTACCATCCACCCCAACTAATAATTCACTTCCTTACACTCTGCATTCCAGTAAGATTCATTTTCTGTATCACTTCCAAGAAGCTTTTTAATAATATATCATGACTGGTAATCTACTTGGAAGTAGCAGAGTGTTAAAAAAAATACACATATCTTAAACTCTCAGGCTGTAAACAGCAGAGACAGATATACCTCACACTCTAACAACCCAGTGCTACTGTTAAAGATATAGAGATATTATCAGTTCACATAACACACAGGTTACACCTATAACTCAGGCTGAGGTCTTAGAGATTGGTAGGGAAAATGTCATAAATAACCTTGTGAATGCAGATGATAAAATGCCTCTACATGAGTAGCAAATTAACAACCAGCGCATCACATCCCCCCAGACAGCAGGGAAATAGCTTCAGTAACAAATGTTTCAAACTCAGTATAAATTATCACTGCATATCAGTTAGAAATATTTTCTAGAAATGCATTAATTTTATTCAATAAATCAGCTTGTCATGAGTTTCGTATTCTTTGCTACTATGGAAGGAGAAACAATTCTTTTCAGAATGTTCCTGCCGTGCCCGCACCCTTTAAGGGCAGCCTCAAGTGGAAATGTTCTGTTCTGGCCAGCCAATCAGTGACTTCGGGACCGCAAAACCAGCTTAGAGTTTGTGGACCCAAAGTGGACGTTAGGGAAAAACTCCCTAATAATAAAGGGACCATTTTTTAAAAAACAATTGGGTCCGCGCCCTGTCCTCGAACCATTAGTTCAAGGACTGTTCATGGACCAACAGTCCAGATATTTTTCATTTTTTAACTTTTTCAAACCAACCCAAACCTTTATTGTAACACTATTTCTCTAAAATTACTGAACGGAATTACACTAAACCAAGCAAAGGCACTTCCTTGTTTAAAGTTCCAGTTTCATGGCAAGTCTAGTGTAATTTAGTTCAGTTGTTGTTTCTGTAATGTGGAACAAAGGCTCTTACGGGAGTTAAAATGGCAACTATTATTTTTTACCCCCATTTACTCCACCTCTACCAGACGGATCAGCATGAAACATACCATGTAGAACCCAAATTTGATTCTTTTTGTGTGTGGAAACTTTCAAGCAGATTCATGGAACAGCACCTATGAGGCCATGCATTTTGTAATCAATTATGCTGATTTGAGGCCAAACAGTAATACTGTGCAGTGGTAGTGCTATTTGTTGACCACACTGGAAAAACAAACATAACAGCCTCCTTGACTTACTTGATTGCAGGATGGGATTATCAGGGGTCGTTCAAAACTGGTTTGCCTCATTTCTACATAACAGAACTCAAAGAATCAAGTTAACTAGTCCCTGTCCAATACCACTCTGTTCACATTAAGGGTCCCACAGGGGTCCACCCTATCACCTACTCTCTTTACCAGTTCATGGAGCCCTTAACAGCAATTCAGAAATGTTCCACTGTCCAATACCACGTGTACGCAGATGACACCCAACTGTACCTAAAAATCTCCTCACCTGAAGATATACATTTCCTCAACACAACTTTGCAAAAAACCCCAAACTGGCTGACCAGAAATCACCTCAAACTCATGTCGTTCAAAATGGATTCCTCTTAATCACCCCACCCAAACGATCCCTCAACATCAAAGATTGGATTAAACATTCAACAGCCTTCAATTGCCTTCCACACGTTATAGATTCCACAAGATCACTGGAAAGAATCTTAACATGCAGGAACACATGAGCTCAGCCACCAAAGGAGCTAACTTTCAAAAGAACGCTCTAAGAAAAATAAAACCCTTCCTCTCCTTTGATGACTTCAAATCAGCTGTGCAAGCTCTAGTGATACCCAAGTTAGATAATGGGAGTGCAGCCCTATGTGGGCTGCCGAGATCCAAGTTGGCTCCTTTAAGGGCATCCCTTAACTCTGCTGCAAGGCTCATTACTGGAACCAAAAGAAACAACCACATCACTCCCGATATGAAGGCACTAAACTGGCTCCCCTATGAGGCAAGGATACAGCTGAAAATTGCTTGCATGATCCATAAAGCCCTACACCTCAACACACCAATGTACCAAACTGATAAACTGGAGCTGTATTGCGGCTGCAGATCCTTTAGAAGCACCAGCACCTTATTGTTGAAACCTCAGAAACTTGGGAACAAGAAAACCTATAACAGAGCCTTCTCCGGAATGGCCCCTAGAATCTGGAACTCCCTGCCCCCTGAAATCAGACTGAACCCTTCAATTACATCATTCAAAAAAGAAGTCAAATTGCTTTTGATGAGCAAAACTCTACCCTAGAAGCCACTGACTCATTTATCTGGATACTGATTTGACGCAATGTTTTCAACCATGGTTATCACTCGCCACCTACGTCCAAGTTTATTCATTCATTGACCTTTTCCTGATTTGCCACGGGTATTGTCAGAGTTTGTGTTTCTTGGTTGTTTTCTTCTTGCCTAACCATTTGTAGAGTGCTCTGATACCCTTCTAGGGTCATGTTCGCGCTATATAAAACCTTATAAATACCCCAAAAAAAAAAATCCTTAAACATGTCAAGATAGCATTTATGGCAATTATTAATGCATCAATCAATGCTGAAAAATCAGATTGCCAGTGAAGTGGTGTCAGGGACATGATGGCCAATGAAGCTGTGCTAGGGATGGCTTTAAAGCACTTCATTTAGACCTGAAGTACATTTTGAATATGGCGTTGATAGCAGAGAGTTATTTGGTAAGCTTGTTGTGGAAGCCCTACAGGCTATCTGAGAGTGCGAGATCACTGACTTTTCTTCATGGTTGCTAATCTTAATTAACAAACAGAAGCCAGGCTTTTTGGGGGAGAAATCTTAGCAATCAAACCAGATCACAAAATACAAGGTCCATGCAAAAGTGGAGAGGCACTTTCAACAACAAGGGAGAATATGAATCTTCTTGGTTTCGCACCCACACTCTGCCCATAAACAATGAAGGCAAGATCAGAGACATTCTACGAAAGTGGCAAGACATTACCACACACAAATAGGTGCTAGTAGACATACAGTATGAACAACCACTAGAAGTTGCCCGCAGGCAACTACCAAAAAACACCATCAACATTTGTCAGAATTTGCAGGAGGACATCCTGAAATATTTTAGAAGGGAGCAATTTAAAAGGAACCAGAATCCCGAGAGGTCAAAAATGTTATACATGGGCGACCTCCTCATTTCTACAGATCTACCGCATGATTATTACCTCATTTCCATCCATCCTAAAAACCAGCATTGACCGTATCGAAGGCTGAGGAGAGGTCTAGGAGGATTAGGAGGCAAGATTCTATCTGATCCAGCATTTTGAGTGCGTCATCAACAATGTTTGTAAGGGCTGTTTCCGTACTGTGACCCTGCCGGAAGTCGGATTGGAATTGGTCAATAAGGTGGAACTGAGCTATGTGATTGCATAGTTGGGTATGGAAGCATTTTTCAAGGAGCTTTGCCAGAGTCGGAATGGTGGAGACTGAATGGAAGTTATTTGGGTTCGTATGATCCGCTGTGGTTTTATTTAGAATAGGGGTTACCTGCCCTGATTTTAGGTAGTCTGGTATAGCCCCTTAAAGTAGTGAGGCATTCACTATGTTTGTCCAGAGTGGGAGTATGAATGTTTTAATCTCCTTGAAGAAGTTAGATGGTGGGGGGTCGCAGAAGTGGTTTGACGGTTTAAGTGTTGTTAAAATTTTGAGAATTGCATTCTCATCAAAGGTTTTGAATGTGTTCCACGGCACGTTGTTTTTGAGGGGGAGTCCTGGTAGGTCTGGGTGCTGAGCGATCAGAGATGGGCGGGCTTATTTTGAGGTATGATCTGGAGGTGCTCTATGCTGTATGGAGATCCCTTTCAATATTTTTTGTCTTTTCAAGGAAGAAGGAGGAAAATTCATTGCAGTTTGACTGCGGATTAGATCCTATTGCGGAAGGGGTAGGTTGTTGAATAGATTGATGTTGGCTTTGTCTAGTTGGACTCTAAAGAAATTTGCTTTTGAGTTTCTGATGTGTTTGTTGTAGGTGCACCTCAGTGATCTCAAGTGCTTAGGTGTTTAGGGACAGCGAGGATCTCCACACTCGTTAAGCTAGTCTCAAATTGCGTCTTTCTTCATTTTGGCTTCCATTGTACCATGGTTTGGAGTCTTTAGTGGACACTCTTTTTAGCTGCAAGGGCGCAATTGTGTCAAGAATGATCTTCATGAAGTTGTTGTTATGGTTTGTAAGGACATAGACATCTGACATGTCCCCCGGACGAGGCAAGATGTTGTTGCTGAGGGATGACAAATCGTTATGGTTTATGTGTTGAGCGCTCCTTTTCTAGTGACTGGGTTTCTTAAGTTGAGGTTTCTCTGTCCTCACTGATTCATTAATGAGGAAGGTGAGGCAGTGGCGGTCTGTCCAGTCGTAGTGGACGATAGATTCAAGTTGAATGGAGTTTGCCTTAGCAATGATTAGATCCAAGGTTGCACTTAGGTTGTGTGGAGGGCTGTCACAGATTTGGGTCAGGTTGTGGTTCGCTAGGAATGTTTTTAGGCTGTTAACTGAGAGGTCATTCGGATCTTTCCAATGGAGGTTGAAATCTCTGAGGAAGATCTGGGTGCATGTTGAACTACTTTGGTAGTGATGATTTCCATCATTTGTTCGATGAATGAGAGGTTTTCACCTGGTGGGTGGTAGATCACATGCAGTTTGCATAGTGGTCTATTGTTACTCGTAATGTTTAAGCATAGATAATCACAATAGGATAGCACAACAGTTTGTAACTGATTCACCATGAGGTTATTGCGGTGTATGCAGGCAATGCCTCCACCCGGTCTGTTAGGTCTGTCTGATCTTATAATGTCATAGCTAGGTGGGACTAATATGTCAAGGATTGGTGCAAAGGAGTCATTTAGCCATGTTTCTGTTTGGATTAATAGGTCAAGCTTGTGAGCAAGGATGAGGTCAATGATGTCCACCATGTGTTTTATTGCCGATCTGCAATTGAGGAGCATACAGTTAAGGTGTGGTTTGGTGTCCGCTGAGGTAGACTGTGTGAAGGGGGCTAGCTTAAGGTTGGACTTGTTTACGTCTCTAGAATTAGGCCTACGTTCTCTATGTGGGCTCAAGTGGATTGTTTGGATAAGAGCCAGATTATCTGGGTTGTTGTGGTATGCAGGATTGTATGTGAGGCGAAAGGAGTGAATGTTGCTGTCAAATAGCGGATCTTTTAGCCTGATGGGCCATGTGGAGGTGTTAGGGTAGGGTATAGATCACCATCTCTTGAGAGGGGGTAGCGAGATTGTTGCAATTCTGTTGGAAGGAGTGATTGATGGCAGTCATGAGTGGGATTTAGTAGGTTGGGAGTGGATGTGTCTATTATTTTCTGGAGTCCTGTTGGGCCACCTGTTGTAAGTCAATTCTGATGTGATATTTATTAGGCTCTGTAGGTCAGACGTGAGTTGATGTAGGTCTTGTGTAATTTCCTCAATTCTGTATTCTATCGAGGCGTGGGAGCAAGTGGTTGTGGTTTGGGACAGAGGGCCGGAAGGTGGGGGGTGCTCTGGATTGTGTTGTTGGCGTGGTGCTGGTCTGAGTGAGTGTGGGGGGAAGGTCTGGATGGAGATGGTTTTAGGCTTGTGGTGTGGACGTGTAGAGATCGGAAACTTGTTGGGAAGAGGCAATTGGGTTGTATGGGTTGAAGGCAAGTTAAAAGTATCTAAGAAGGTGAATTCTGTGATCGAGGGTAGAGCCGGGGTGGTAGAGATATTTTTGTTGCTGTGTAACTCTGTGACCCTTGTTGTAGTAGTGACGTTTGGGCGCAGACTGGTTTAGTGATTCAGTGGGGGTGACTCCGTCCCATCAGGAGGTGTGGGAGAGTTGGTATTGTGTAGGCTGATCGCTATGGTGGAGCAAGAGGGGATAGGAGTAGAGTGCCTAATGTTGCTAGGCTGTGCAAGGACATCATTACTTGGGGCTCCTGTGGGTGGCGTGGAGAGCTAGGATGATCCTATGCTTTGGTCAGCACGTTTTGATTGTCAAGAAGCTGTTTGAAGAAAAGGGCAGTGCCTTTTCACAACTGCTTGTTGTAGTTGCGAAGGATCGCTGTGGTATTAGCAATCTTAATAGATGTAGCTGAAAATATATATCAGCTCTTTGGGTCAGTGTCCATGTCTCCACTTTCCTTTTCTGGGGGTCTGTTGATTGGGGAGGCCGGACTTCTAGACCTATATAGGGCCACCATTGAGATAACAAATTCAATTTCAATCTGATTCAATAGGCAGGTGAGGAACTTTTAAGGGCCTTGTATTTCTTTTTTAGTGTTGCAACATTCAAGGAAAAAATAGTTGCTGGGTTCTAAATCAACAGGAACCGTTTTTTCCAAATGTGATCCAGTATGGCAATTGCATTAAAAGACTTACAAGTGTTGTCCCTGTAGTCTAAAAGAAAACATGATTTTTTGCAGATGGTAAAGGAGACTATGCACTTTACCAATCTCATCCGTGGGAGAGACTTTAGGAATGTTGTTGAGACTCACTAATTCGGTGTCCATATATAGAGCTCATTTATCCAACTGTGTGGTAGTTGCTCTTCTGTTGGTGTGAGGTGTTGTTGATTATTGACTCTGGTGTCATTATCAATAGCATGGTCATGTTCTGTCATATTGGGAAGAATTTCATGTGCTGATGGGGTACCAAGGGAGTATTAACAGGTTCCAGAGTGTGTGGCGGAAAAAGTTCTAGAAGTTGCGAGACCGTGGATATCAATGGGTAGGTTGTGGTGCTGGCGGTTTAAAAAACCTGATATAGTAAGCCACCATACTTTGCTTTAGAAAGCATGAACGTTGGCCCGAGCCTGTATAGTAGCCTGCAAAGTGTAAGGGTGTGGCTATTAGTGTGGTCTTGAGGAAGAGAGTTTTACATTCTGAGGAGAAAAATGTTGATGGTTTCTATGTAAAAGGTAGCCTTAGTATGGCTGCCGCAAACATGTCCCTCATGTGTGGACTTGTCTACTGATAAGAAATGGATATAGAAGTCCTGAGAGTCTTGAACCTGCCTTGATTCCACATCACCTGACATTTGAAGATCCACTTCTCAATCTTGCTTTTCATCCTCCACCTCGTCATCCTGTTTGAAAGAGGGTTCCTCCAGGATTTGTCTGGTTGGTAACATACTGGATAAAAGAGTGCAGAATAACTTTCAACGAAGGACTGGGGCAATCTGAAATGGCTTGAATTGTCATTGATGTGGTGGTTTTGTTATCCTGTTTGGAAGATGTTGTCAAAGATGAACTCTTCATTGACTGGGAATCCATCAACAAGGTCATGCTTGACACTGAAGTCCTATTAGGCGAGATCATCTTTTGTGAAGCAGATGTTGATGGTTAATGGTGACGTAATAGACAGACCCTCCAGCTTTTGCTGAGGAGCGTGATGACTACTTTATTTATCTTTTTGGCTGCAAAAAAAGGCCTCCAGCAGACAGCAAAAACAATGGTGCCATCTTATTGGCTGTGCGCTTTTATTACGTGGGCTTCATTCAAATGGATGGAGTTGGCCTCCGTGCATGTGTTATGCTCTATCTGTGCATTTGCACCTGTTTGCTCTGTACCTCTTCATGCATGTTTTATGCAAGAGCCAAATCTACTTGCTTTGTCAATGACTGTTTCACTAAGCAATTGCGATTTTTCTCAACCAAACTGGTTACATTTCAAAATATGGTGTCCTATAGCAGATGGCTCTGGGGATTGGAACCGCTAGCCCTAACTCAGCGCTATGCCACAGAAAGCAAGATGATTAGCAACCCATGATCCAGAATGTTACCACAAAGGATAATATAGAAAACAAACAGTCTCAGACACTTTGAAAATGCCTATGTCAAAGTGAAATACTCTGCTAAAACAGTTTCAATTGATTTAAGTCTGAAAAGGAATGATTACAAGTAAACTAAAGTGCTGTAATGCCGCAAAATTTCCATTTTTGTCACGCAAAATTTGCGAATCTATGTTGCAATACCCTGGGGTATCTTATTGCCTCTTTTATTGATTTCAGCAGTGTAGAAGGTGATAAACCCGAAGTCTGAGACTTATTAGCAGTTCCAGGTTGGGAAAACCGCAGGTGTTTTCCCAAAGGGAAGATTTAGGCCTGGTCTCCTCAACTAAAATGATGTTCTAAATGCTTCTTTTTGAAGACCGAGACTTCTTGCTGCTAGAGGATTCCTCTTCTAATGGCATCGTTTAAGAGCAAAGGAGAACCTGTGCACTCTCTAGGTGAGCTTTTTTTAGGAGAATGTTTAAAATACTTCACCGGGCTAGTTTTTGGTTTGGAGGGAGGCAGTGGCCGAAGTGAACAGAATCTATAGAGAAAGACGTTTCCAATAATTTTTTTAATGTACTGTTCCTGAAAGGTTAATGCCGAACTTGAGGAACATCTGGCTGTAAGGGAGGAGGTTTCCTGTACTGTGAAGCGATAGGAGAGACAGACAGAAAGAAGAACCAAGCCTTCTCATCAGGTTGCAGGTTACCTGAACGCAATGTAAAAGTGTGCAATTAGTTAATCAGCAAATTTTAACGCTGCCTGATAGCCAGTTTATGGTTTTATTTGATAGAGTTATTTGAGGCTTCATGGTGACAAAATTTATTTGTTTAGAGATGTAATGTAAGGGTGTTACCAGCTGGAATGCATACTTCTTATGAATTAAAAAAGGTGTGTGCTAGGTACAGTTTGATTGCATATAATTTAAAAATATATACTTTTAGAAAGCAATTTATTTTAAACAATAAACCCTTTTGCACATTTGACCGCAGCCTATCTTACAGTGTGTAATACAATTTTAAATGATGACTGCCACCCTCTCGGTGTTTTCAGTAGCAGCCTGGGACCTCGTAGCACTTTCAATACACAGGTCCCTATTACCCACCGCACCAACCAGAATTCAGTTCTGTGAATGTCTGGTCACATACACAGACATCTACAGTGATCGTATTAACCAACTGAGCATTCATAAAGTGAAAGGGTGCACGTCATTTAAGGTGTGTGCATTATATTTTAAATGCATTTACCTTAAGGTGAAAGGACAACAAAATAGTTGCAGAGTATTTTGTTCTTTTTAGTCAAGCTCAGGCCCCGCCCCACACTGCCTGACACTCCCCCAATTGCACTCTGGATCACAGTTCCCATGCTTGTTTTATGCATATAAACTGCTAGGTGGAGGTAGTAGATGCATTGTAAATAGGGTCATTTGCATAAATCTTTTTTTTAAATAAAAAGAAAATAATAATAAAATTAAGACATTTGATTGATTACCTTACTTTACATAACAAATGGTACACAGAAAGGGCATTCAGCCACAGTAATAACAAAGGATGTAGAAAGATAAGCCACCATACCCCAAAGCGTTTTTCTCCATAGCCCACAACATCCGTCGGGACAGTTCCAATTGTTGTGTGTCTCCTCCTTCCCAATCCACCCCCTACCTCACCGGTCCATTGTGTTGGTCTGGAGTTCATCATCTAGAGCCCTTGGTGGGTCTGGTTGTCTTTGGAGGGTAATACCCCTATAGCGGCACCATGAGGCCTATATTTTATTGTGTTTATTTGGACATCCCCGAGATTTATAGAGTGGGATTTCCAGTGTCATGCATCTGTCCATCGTTGACCATAAATCTTTTTTAAGTGTGCATGTTTTGCAGGGCTTGGGCCATTTAATGAACTGGGTAGATTACTGTACAGACTATATTACTATATTAAAATATGTATACACTATAACTGTTATTTACCATTGCTATGGAGGATTACTGACCTACCAACGCAGAATAATTAAAGTACGTGAATCTATGAATGATTCAATGCTGGAGAATCACCTTATCTTTTCTCACGCCTTTGATAAGACAAGCAGCTGCATGTAGTATGCTCTTCGGATGTGACAGGCGGGTCTAGAGCAATCCAGTGGGAAGATAGTTGCCTTAATCATGAGGGGACTGATCCATGCCAGGATGTTAATTCTGCAGTGTTTGGAACGCACAGTTTCGCTTTGAGTAGGAGAGCGAGTTAGTGCAAGTTTGTGTCTTCCGTGTGATGTGAGGCCTGAGGCTAAAGTTGGTGTTAATGTAGAAGGTGGTGTAGAAGAAGCCATTCAGCTTCATCTCGGTGATGAATCATTTCAGAATCTTTTGTCTGTTGGAATCTGTTGCCTTCTTGGTGGATTTCAACTTGAGGTAGGTTTTGAGTTTTCAGGTTTCAGTGGTGGGAAGGCAGCCTGTCAGCTTGTAGACTTTGCACCAAGATTAGACTTTCAGGTACACTTGAGTGTCATTCATAGATTGATGAATACTGATGCTCTTGCTTGTCAGATGGATTACCATATACAAGCTAATGATGACTGGTGAAAAGAAAGAAATGAGTGACATAACTCATGTTACCGGGATGGCCTCATACCTGAAGGAACAGATTTGGCTCAGTTCTTCAGTTATGATCTGAACCAGCAGAGGTATGATATAAACCAGCAGGGGCACAGGATGGAGCCCCTATAACCCATTCTGAGTGCAAAGATGGCCGGTAGGGTTTGTGGTTGACAGTGTTGAATGCTGCAGAGAGGTCAAACAGAAGGGGAAGAGAGAGCTTTTCATTGTCACAGGTCAGTAAAGGAACCTGAAATGTGGTGGTGTAATGCCTTACTTAAATTAAGTCACTGGTAGTTACTCGAGGTTGCATTCAAGTCTGTTTTGCCCACTATACCTTCTCAGAGATGAACAACCCATGTACTAATCAGCGTTGGTCCTGCTCTAATAGGAACAGTCCAGCTGAAGTGCCAGGCCATGTCCCCTCTGAATGGTAACACAAGTTTTCACCAACCTGTTTCAGTCTATTTGGACTTTGTCAGTGGCAGCTTGAGTTCTATGGCACAGTGAGCATGGAACCCACGTTTGGGCATACCTGTTGCATTTTGGGCATCACACAGAAGAGTAAAAAAAGTGGTGGGTGGTATGCTTGAATTAGTCTTAGCCACTAGTTATTACTCAGGCCACATTCCAGTCTATTTTGCCCACCATGACATTTCTGACAGGAACTAGTCATTTGCAAGTCAACCTTAGTCCTGCTCCAATAGGAACAGTGCAGCCTCAACTGCCAGGCAAAGTCTCCTCTGAATGGGAACACAAGCAACCTCAGACCAGTTTGGCTATTTGGGCCTTGTCAGTAAGATGCAGCTTGAGCAATATGGCACTGTGAGCACTGGTCCCATGCCTGCTGCCCCTGTTGCACTTACGGCATCACATAGAAGAATAGAAAAAGTGAAGGGTGGAATGCTTGAATTAATCTAAGACACTGGTAATTACTCTGGGTTGCATTCAAGTCTGTTTTGCTCACTATACCTACTCAGAAAGGAACAACCCATGTGCAAATCAGCCTTGGTCTTGCTCTATTAGGAACAGTCTAGCCTGAAGTTCCAGGTCACACCTCCTCTGAATGGGAACACAAGTAACTGTCAACTTGTTGCAATCTATTCGGCCTTGTCAGTAGGGTGCAGCTTCAGTCCTATGGCACAGTGAGCATGGGACCCACATTTGAGACTACTCGTTGCACTTAGGGTGTCACAAAGAGGAATTAAAAAAGTGGTGGGTGGACTGTTTGAATTAGTTTCAACCACTAATTATTACTCGGCCCGCATTCCAGTCCATCTTTTTTGCCCACCATGATACCTCGAACAGAAACTAGTCATATCCAAATCAACCGTGGCCCTGCTCCAATAAGAATAGTCCAGCCCCAACTGCCAGTCAAAGGAAACACAAGCAACCTCAGACCAATTTTGGCCTATTTGGGCCTAGTCAGTAAGATGCAGCTAGAGCAATATGGCACTGTGAGCACTGGTCCCATGTCTGGCTTCCCGGCTGCACTTACGGCATTACAAAGATTAATCAAAAATGTAGTGGGTGGAAATCTTGAATGAATCTCACTCACTTATAATTATGTGGGCCCCATTCCAGGCCATCGTTCTTTATGAGATTAGCAGGGTGTCTTAGATTACTTGAGTGACGGTATAAATATGGGTTGGTGGTTCTGTAGAGGAGTCCTGGTATTGAATGTATTCATAAGGTTTAGTGGCAGCAGCTTTTTCAATGATTTACCCCAGGATTAGTAGTGGATGATGGAGCAGTAGTCTGCATGGTCACTGGGGTCAAGTTTGGGATTTTTCAAGCAGGGCAGGATTTGTCTGGTTTTAAAGACATCCAAGAAGGTACCCTGTGTGAGGGAACAATCTGCTTGCCTGCCACAGGCCTGTTCCACTTTCACTCTGGCTGCCATATCTGTTCCTGGTCTGCGTCCATACAGCACTTCACCTCCAGTTAATAGCACCAGCTTCTGCCAGCTGCAGCACTAGCAGTAGATAATGGTGCATGAAAAAATTTGGATATTTCCTAATCATCTTATTTAAAATGTAGATTCTTGCAGAAGGCTCAAGTAGGCGCAGAGTGTAAAGAACAAGGATGGAGTCCACAGAAAGTTAACTCTATTGACAAGAGAACAACTTGGGCTGATTACTAAGTTGTAGATGATTGTGGAAACCGTATTGGATAACTTGCGAATGCGAGCCGACAATGGTAACTCATCTGTGTTAGTGTTGCTAGATATGTCGGCCGCATTCGACATGGTGAGCAATGCAGTGTTGATGGGAAGGCTGGAGAGAATGGGTGTGAAAGGTCGAGCTCTGAAATGGCTGCAATCGTACCTTTCAGAGAGACAACAAGTGGTAACCATGACACCGTTTGCCTCCTCTAAGTCTCCGGTACGTTACGGAGTGCCGCAGGGTTCGGCAATAAGCCCCATTCTTTTTAATATATATCTGCGCCCGTTGATCCCCATTATAAAATCTTTTGGGATTGACCTGGTCAACTATGCTGACGACACCCAACTGGTGTTCCCTTTGGAAGGGAAGCGTGCAGTGACCATGGATATTTTCCAGGAGTGCATGCGCCAGACCTCCGGTTGGCTCAAAGAAAATTCTTTGCAGTTCAACGGGGGGAAAACAGAGGTGGTATATTGTTCCACTGCCAAAATGGTACAGCACCTGCCGCTAGAGTTTAAACTCACTCCTGGGGATGACCCATTGGCCCCAGTTAAGACCGTACGCAACTTGGGCGTCTTGATGGATGACAACCTCCAAATGGCGTCACAGGCTAACAAAACGGTCAGTGTCTGCTTTGCTTTACTAAAAGCACTTCGGCAGATTCTTCCACTGCTGCCGAATGAGGCTAGACCCCTTGTAGTGAGGAGCATAATTCTGTGCAGACTGGACTACTGCAACTACTTGTATCTGGGAGCTCCACAATATATCTTGCAGGGGTTGCAGAGAGTCCAGTCTATAGCAGCAAAGCTGGCATTAAATAGGCAACGTTGATCCTCCACCACATTGGCCCTGAGAAATCTTCACTGGTTGCCCATCAAGGAAAGAGTTAGTTTCAAATCCTTATGTATTGTGTTCAGAGCGGTACACGGTACGGGCCCTCTATCTATGCAGGAGAGATTTACCTGGTATAAGCCCGTAAGACATCTTCGCTCCTCTAGCGCAAACCTGGTAACAACTACCAGATTTAAGAAATCCAGGATGGGAGGCAGGGCCTTCGGCATAGCGGCCTCACGCCTCTGGAACGACCTACCCCAGAGTATTAGACAAGCTAACTCTTTGTTATGCTTTAGAAAGAGTCTGAAAACCTGGTTATTCCCCAGGAACGAGAGCAATGCCTTCCACTGTTAATCAGGCCCGTTGCTTGTTGATGTCATCTGCTAAGTTACAGCGCCAGGATACCCGTAGGGTGACAGTTTGCGCTATATAAGCATTACATACAATACAATACAATACAATACAATACAATACAATACGTCTGAAATGTGTCTTTAGGATGCACAACACCGCATCGCCTAGAGGTGGCCTGACCTACAGGATTTGTAGAGGGGTCTTCATGAAATAGAAAGCTGCCTAGTATGCAGGGGCGTGAGTACTGTAGAATGATTGATCATTAAGGAATACCATCAAGATATTGTATTTGTTACAGTAGTCTCTTGAATACTGTCTGATCATTCTTGGGAAATGAAATGAAGGTTTTGTAAAGCGCGTGTATGCCAAGGCATCTTAGCGCTAGCTATCATTGGACTGGAGCAGAGGGAAATAGCAGGAACTACGGCTTGGATACAAACAGCCATGTTTTTAGCGATTTCCTAAACAACTGTCTGTTGGCTTGACTTCTAAGTGTAAACGGCAGAGTATTCCAAAGTTTTGAGGCCAAGTGGAAAAAACTTTTGCCACCCCATTTTACGGTCTTCACCCTAGGAATGACCAAAAGGGAGGCCGTCGATGACCTAAGATTGCGTTGTGGAGTGTGCCTTCTGATATGATTGCTGAAAGAGGCAGGGCCAGCCCCGTACAGTGTTTTGTGTACAATGCACAAGGACTTAAATTGGACCCTTGCCTGGCCCGGAAGCCAGTGCAGGTCTTTGACGCTTTGGGATATTGGACTAAATTTGGGAAGCTTAAACAGTAGCCGTGCTGCCGCATTTTGCAGTAACTGCAGCTTTCCCAAAGTCATTGTTTGCCCCTAAATAAAGGGCATTACAGTAATCGATTTTTGACAATACCAGAGCAACAATTACTGTTTTCCTTAGGTCCATTGGAACGAATGGTAAGATTTTTCGGGGAATCTTCAACGTAAAAAAGCAGGATGATGTAATGCAGTTGACCTGGTCTGATAAGGACAGCTGGTCATCTAGAATAACACCTAGATTTTTTACCTTTTTTACTGGCGATGGACAAGGTCCGGCTACTTCTGGCCACCAAAATGTGTTCCCGAAGGCTATTTCCTTGCCGAATAATAACACCTCAGATTTGTCGGCATTCAGCTTTAAACAATGGTCCTTCATCCATCTGATGATATGAATCATACAGTTGTTAAACTTAGTTGCCACTTCCTCCGGCTTTGAGGATAGAGACACCACTACTTGTGTGTCGTCTGCGTAACAAATGACAGTGAAACTGTGAGAGCGGATAAGTTTAGCCAATGAGGTAACATAGACATTGAAGAATGTTGGGGATAGCGAGGATCCCTGGGGAACCCCGCACGACAAAGCATAGGGGTGAGATTTATGTTCTCCCATGACTACGGTTTGTTCTTTGTCCGCTAAAAATGATCTTAGTATATTTGAAGCTTCGCCTGTGATCCCTATTTCGGATAGACACTGGATGAGTATTTGATGACTAACCGTATCAAATGTGGCTGAGAGGTCTAGCAGGATCAGTATTGCTTTCCCGCCACCGTCTAGATGCGGATCTCCTCAGTAGCTGCGACCAGGGCTGACTCTGTATTGTGTAATGGTTAAAATCCATGTTGCGCCGGATCCAGTTTATCATTGGACTCTAAGAAAAGAAGCAGGTCTTCATTAAGGGCTTTTTCGAAAATTTTAGATGGAAACGGCAGACAAGAGATGGGCCGATAATTGTTGACCTCCGTGGGGTAATGCGAGGGTTTTTTCAAAATAGGCCGTACTTGAGGTTTTTTACAGATATTTGGAAAGGATCCTTCATCCAGAATGTTACTAGGAGGGGTGCTAAATGTTCTGCAATAATGTTGGGGACCACATGAATAACCGAAGCTGGACAGGGGTCCAGTGGGGATCCAGATGTAATTGACAGAATAAGCCTCTCGGCTCGTCCGGGTTGTCCCCAGCTTGGCGACTGGAGAACTCGTTGTATACCTTTATTACCTTATCGTAGAAAAATTCTGCTAATTTGTCACAGAAATCAGTATTGGGGGTGATTTGTTTGGTTTCACCAAATTTTGATAACGCAGTGACCGTTTTGAAAAGTTCCCTAGCTGAGTTTTTTGCAGAAATGATTTTCTCAGTAAAATAATGTGACTTTGCTGAGATTATTACTTCTTTGTACTTATCTATCGCCTCCTTGTAATGGTGTTTTCCCATAGCAGAATAGTATTTCCTCCATATTCGTTCTTGCGCCCTGCACTTTTTCTTAAGAGCCTTGAACCCAGGTGTGTACCATGGTGCTGATGGTTGCTTTCTGCTGTTTCGTTTTTGCTTTTCTGGGGTAAGCTTAGCGGTCGCAGAATCGATCCATCCAGCAAAATGTAGGGCTGCGGAATCGGGATCTGTATCTAGGCAAGGTCTATACGAACGTAAGGCCGATTCGAGCTCGAGAGTATTTATTTTACGCCATGGACGTGTTGTGACCATACTGTTGTTTTTTGATACTTTGAGGGGCTGTCCCGGATAGGTTAACTCAAAGAAAACCGGGCTGTGGTCTGTCCAGATCATGGGTATAGTTCTGTTAAATATGATCCGTGCATAGTTGGTGAAAATACCATCGAGAGTATGTTTACCTATGTGAGTTGGCTCCGTAACGATTTGGTTTAAGTCAAAGCTCTTTAGTCCATCCGTTAACTTGATGATATTTCGACAAACAACGGATTCTAAATGAAAATTAAAATCCCTCAGTAGAGTAAAATTCGGGTACTCCATACAGGACTCCACCACTGTCTGTATGGACGAGATAAATTTGTTTCTGGGGCCAGGTGGCCTGTAGATCAGGAACCCATTAAAAGCTATTGTGTTATTAAGTTTAAGAGTGAACAGAATAGCTTCTTCCTCCAATGGAGGGATGGCTGCACATAAAGCCTTTATGTTACTGCGGTAAACAATAGCAACCCCCCCACCCCGTTGCCCTTCCCTGTCAAGTCTGAACAATCCGTACCCTACGGGTATGGCCATATTAAGGTCAGGCTTAGAGGAGTTATTGGTCCAGGTCTCCGTAAGGAAAATTATGTCCGGGTTGTATTGGTCTATAAAGTCGGCTAGTTCGTATTTATGTTTGGGAAGTGACCTGACGTTCAGTAGTACACATGTAAAAGCAGACTCCCTTTGCTCGCAAATGCGGGCAGTTGGAGAGCTCGTTGACCTACTGTTGTTTTCATGGACACCGTCATGATCAGTACAGGTGGTAAATTTGCACGTGGGGCATTGACATACCATAAAATCCCCCTGAAGGTTAATGGGATTACATTCCCTTTACTTACTTCTAACTCCAGTGTTCAGTAATTCCTCTCTTGAGTAGAACAGAATGGAATTTTGGGCAGGGGTTCTGGCGCACGGCGCACTCCGGCCGCAGACGGGCTTGGCTTTGGCGCGCCAGCGGCGGGCCCGCTGCGCGGTCGCGTCAGCGTGCTCATTTGTACTAACTTGGCAAAAACAACTAGCACGCTAACCAATATGGCGGCCCCGCTCTAAGTAGCGGGGACTGTCCATGTGCCAATAGGGAAGAACTAGCAGTAGGTAAAGTTTAAAACATATTCAAGTTTCCGCACACACAAAGTGAAACAGTTTTAAAAATGAGCTTTCCCCCAAAGAGCTGTAGTCTTTACAGTGCAGTTTACTGTTTGCTGATAGCATGAACTATGATGTAGCCCGGTAGGAATGAGGTTTAAAATGTACTGCTTGTTCTGTTTGTAGCAATAGGGTTTGCAAGGAGCAGTGTAGTGCCTGTTCTGTGCATGGTCCTAATGATATTGTCTGGCAAGTGGGTGGTCTTTAAATAGCAGCCCCTGTTTTGAACTTGGGCCTAATGCTCTAATGCCTTACCTGTAATCTTCATGCTCTCCACTATTAGTCTCTACTTTAGTCTCTACCTCCATGTAGGCTTGTACTTTTCTTGGAAAAGGGAACCATGGTTGCCCTCTGAAATATTGATTTGGGATTATCATAACACGCCTCTCACTTCCGGGACAATCGGGTCACCAGATACTGCCATCAGCTCCAAAGTTCCAGTACCCAACCAACCACACAATTGACACAACCATACATAGGGTGGGTGATCTGGGAAAACAAACACGAACTGCATAGAAGAAAGGTAGGGCTTATTGAAGGTTATTGGTACGAAATCATGGCAATACCACTTCACCACTCTTCCTGGTCACAGTCATTATTCCAAATAGGAAATATCAAAACAGTTTTGCGATTGACTAGAAGAAAAATGGGGCTACACACCATGTGCTACGATACTGATGCAAGTTTACTCATAACAGAAACATCTGTAGTTGCACTAATAGCAACTGGAACTCCTCGCTACGAAAGATAAGGGTGGCTCTCACAACACCAATCAATGTAGAGCAGAAGAGTGAGGGGAAGTGCAAGTTGTGGCATCTAAAATAATGTAGGAGACACTGTTGCACTATGCTCCAGGTGCTAACGTGCTTTCAATGCATTGACCCCGAGTACTCTGGTGAAGATCCATGCCAGCATGCTCATAAGTTTCAGAAAAGACTAAATTCACCCATCGGCTCTCAGTGGTTGTTGTGTGCTGAAGGGCCCTTACATGGTGAACCGAATATCACAAATAGTCAATAGGGTTTAAGAAATTCCACTTACTGGAATACAGTCTCTCCCAGTGCACTATAAAAGTGTGAATTGCTAAACAACAATTGTTCGTGGGCGTGCTACAGGAACAAAAATCGGAGTGGCCCTGCTAAAGGACTAATTTGTCCACAAAATAACATGTAAGGATGTCTTCAAATCCTCACATTTAGCCACCCAAATTAAAGTGTACCTAGGCAGGAATTTTAAAGCAACTTCCTCCAGAGGCTAAAAGGCTGGAGTTGGTATAGATATAGAACCAACAGGAGATACACCGATGGCAAAAGAACATGTCTTGGTCAAAGTTGGTTGTCAAAATCAAATACCAACTTTTCAAGGAGATGCCACCAGCAACAAGTCTGCCCGAATTCTATGGTCTGTTCTAATTGACAACCTACTGCCAATGTAATATAGATAATGTTGCACCAAAATGAAACACAGCTCACATAAAGTCAAGGATCCTGAATGGCAGCAAAATGTGTTCACATCTATCAAAAACTAGCTTACCCCGCTGTCACTCACTACCTAGACTGCTGACTAATCAAAGTTGTCTCATTCGAGCAACTATGTTTCAGGAATCCTATTAAATCTCCTTCCACACTTGAAGACAAGGGTGCACCAGAGTCATTGAAAAGTGATCGGAAGACGCAACCATACTGCTAACAGTTGCAACCGTGGGAGCAGTGTCATGCTTGGCCATGATGGCACCACTAGTGAGCTGTCCTTCCACACTTTTGCTATGACCTGGAGAATCAATGAGGTAAGTGGGAAGATGTAACCCAGGCCTCTATGGGATGAGAGAGAGACCCCTAGTAATCTTAGAAGGTTGGTCTAGAACAAAACTGACAGAGAGACAAGTTGTCCAGAGAGGCGAATAAGCAGATGTGCTGATGAACGTCTTGGTAATGAATTGGATTACTTCTGGCTGCAAACCATGCTTCAGAGAGAATGGAAACTGCCTAATGATGCCGGCTTTAACTTCGTCTTTTCCTGAAGGTTTCAATGCCGTCATCAACACAACGTGGGACTTAGTCAATATATAGATCCTCTGCACCAGAAACACCAAAGAAGAACAATGGCTCTTTGCTAGTAATTTAAGATGGCCTTTAGTAATGAGCGTCAGTCCACACAATTACAAGCCAACCATTAGCCAACTTTAAAAGCCATGCAGACCATTCCAAATCAGCATGGGCTTCGTCCAGTTAGATCAAGGTGTTGCTCGAGTGACCCTGCACACAGTACAATCCCACTGACTCCCCCCTCCAGCCTTTGGGACTGAGGTCCTTCGTCAACATCAGTGATGATGCTGGATCTAGCAATACCCCAGAAAGATTAAGAGGAGTTAGCTGCGATGCACTATGGATAAAAGTCTTGAGTTATTGACATCACGAGCTACCACTGTCGCATACTCCATGCCCATTCTACACAGAGGAATTGTTGGAAAGAAGCTATTTTTCTGCAAAGAGTCTTAGAGTTGGAAATGTGTGATCATAACATTATTGTCTGATTTCGGGGAAGCGAGATATGCCTACATCTTTACAAAACAGAGTGCCAATGAACTGTTGTTTCTGAGCTGGCACCACTTGAGCTTGTCAAAAATTATCTGATGCTTTAACTGAAATGGAATATGGAGATAAGAGTCTCTCAAGATCAGAGACCGCAAATATACTCATTATGCAAGGGATATTCCACTGGGAAAATAACTCTCTTAAAATTTCTTATCTGCAATGACTGATTAAATAGTTTCAAATCTAGGACTTGTCTGAAATTGCTTTTGGACTTTTGTACAAAGTAGATGATAGAAAACCTATGTATTATTCCCTTTCTGCTACCACTGCAATGGAATTTTCCTATAAAGTCTTCTTCATTGGACTGCAACAAGTGTCTCAGTCATTATATCCTCTCTGTACTTATCCCAAGGTAGAGCAATTACAGATTGCCTACACTGCTGGAACAAGCCATAAACACCTGAACTTGAGGTGGAGGTCACCAGGAATTCCAGGCTGTTGATCATGTCATTCAAATTCTCAATTAGAACAGCCTGCTGGATGTACTTTCCAATTCTCAGAGCTTGTTTTGGTTTTTGTATAATCTACCGCCTCAGCAATGGGATCACACCTGGGAGTCAGGTAACGTTTTCCACCCACCAATGCTTGAGCTGTGATTCATACCCCTGGTTACCGTTGACCACCTGGAGATTTCCCACTGTACTGCTCCAGACGCTAGTGTATAGGGACATCTGCCCTGCTATGCTACCCTCCACGCCCCCCAAAGGAAGGCTACCATTTTCTTGCCAAGATCTACACATAAACAGCATGCATCTTCTAGCACACATTCCCCTGGATCTACTTTGCTAGCTTAAACTCCGAACATGTATCTAAACCACATAGATTTGAACTGCGATATGCACCTTCTGGGTGTTTTGGATTCTCTCTTCAGCAGGGAACATTGGGCTAGTGCTGCCTATAGCCTGTACAGACATTTACCCTATTAAATAAAGACAGGTTGGTTCTAGAGGGGCACCTCACAACCTGGAATAAGCAAGCACAGACATAAACTTTGAATATTATAGTTATCATGGTACCAATATGATCCGTTTATCTATACTTAGGTTCAGATGCCCCACAGAAGTAATGCCACAGTGCATGCATAGGTGCATTGCCAAGTTGAAACACGACCCCATTTCTATTGGGACACATACATACACAGTGCTGTACTCAAGAAAGACAACACCACTGCTTCCAAGCTGGCGTGTATAACCCAAGGGGCTTATTTACAAGCCCCTTGCGCCACCGGTGCGTCACTTTTTGTGACGCACCGCTGGCGCAACCTCCTGCCCCATATTTACAAGGACACGTAAAGCCACTCTGCGTGGCTTTTCCTGACCTTGTAAATATGGCCCCTTCTCACACAACACTTTGCGTGAAAGGGGTGTGACATGGGTGTTTCTGTGGGTGTTCCCACGCAACACCCATGTATCCTGTTGCATTTCCAGATTTACGAGAATTTGTAAACCTGGAAATGCGTCAGAATGCTACGCCAGCCCAGGGGTGGTGTATCGTGGTGCAACGAAGAGAAATGTTTACATTTCTCCTCGTTTTCTCCTCTTTCTAGGGGTGCTGCATTCTGCAGCACACATAGGAAGAGGAAATCACCTCTTTTTAATTTTTTGTTTGTTATTGTTTTTGTGCAGGAAGGTACCCCTTCTTGCACAGAAACAATCTCCCCGCAACGCAGGCACCCTTGCACCATGGCGCAAGGGTGCCTGCGTTGAACATGGCAGCCAATTGTGCGCCAGCGCCGGGGAACGTACAGGGATGCTTCATGTTGTTGTAAATATGACGTATCCCTGTGTTTTGAAAGTGCTGGAGCGTGGCGCAGCAAAGGGCTTGTAGTGCCGTGCTGCAGCACTTTCTTGTAAATAATAAGTGTGTAGACAAATTAGAGTATCTATCATCAAGACTTCTTTGCTTGTCCCTTGCAACTTCAGATATGCGGGGACTTTTGTCTCCATGCTGCCAAAGAACAAGGAAAGTTATCAATCCAAAAGTACATGCCAAACAAGGAGAACCAATAGCCATCAAAAGCTAGTTGATGCAATGAGATCCCAATTTCCAGAGATCAAAAAGGTTTTGGAATCAGCCATCTTTGTTCCTATTTGCTGTTACAACCCAGCATGAGGCACCTGAGTGCGCTTCTAAACATGTTTTTCTGATGCAAGGAGACTGCGGTGAGACAGAGTGCAGTCTGGCCTTTACCTGTTTGCACTAATACATTTTTGGCCATATGTAGGTAAAACTCAATTTGCGAGTTCTTAATAGTGATATTTACCGAATCGCTATTAAGAACTCGCAAAGTCCGATGTAGGTAATAATTCGTTAAAAAATAGCCAATCGGTAAAAATCGGTAAAATGAAATACCAATTCCGATTTACCGATTAGCAATTAGCGATTATGTATTACCGAATCGGTATTAACGAATCGGTATTTTAAGAAATCGCTAACTATTTAAACTGCCATTCCGGTGCATTCTGATGACATCACAAGCAGGAAGTGGCCTGACAACTGCTGCTACACTGTGGCTGAAGCTGTGGGAGAGGCAGGAGCAGACCTTACAACACAGGAGCTGCTTTGCAAGCATCTTGCAGACACACCAAACCAAAAATGGACAACCAGGAGAAGGAAAAGGAGGCAGGAGAGCGAAAAAGAAAGCACAAATTCAGCGAGAGGGAGCTGGAGGTGCTGATAGAGGAGGTGGCAAAGGACCACGACAAGCTCTTCGGCAAACATTCCCTGCACGTCCCAGAATCCCAAAAGAGGAAAATATGGCTGGTGATCCAGGAGAGGATAAATGCAATTGGCGTAACACAGCGCTCAATAGATGAACTAAAGAAGCGCTGGTATGACCTCAGAAAACGTGCCAAAGAGAGGGTGGCTGAAAGGCTCAAGCAAGCCACGCTGACAGGTGGTGGGACATCTACAGCGCCTGTACCAACTGCCCTGGAACTATTGGTGGAGTCCACCCTCCAGCCGGAGAGCGTGAGTGGGATTGGAGACGCAGACAGCTCAGCCAGAGCTGGCAACAGGCAAGGTAAGATGCATGCACAGCATGCTGTGCCCCCACTCCCCAACCCCAATCCACAATCCCCAATGAGCCAGTATGATTCCCACTCCAGTACATGTTTTCCAAAAAACCAGCAATGCATTATGGGAGATGTAGTCAGACGTAACGCATATCATAACAGTCAGTCCACTGAACCCAAAGGCATGTGACACACATCAGTAATTAGCAAGCGGAGGACAGTCAGTTTGATTGGCAGTCATGAAATTTATTATTACGCCAATGCTGCCAGACAAGTGAGTAAATGTACATTCTGTCTCCACAGGCGAGGCAGCGCGCAAGTCTGCTGAAGGGGATACAGGAAAGGCACCCAGGAGAGCCAACACACAGGATGAGGAGGTCTTGTCGCCTGCTGAGCACACACCACCACCACCACCACCACCACCACCACCGTCACCACCACCACCACCGTCACCACCACCACCACCACCACCACCACCATCACCAACACTGTAAGAAAGTGGCTCTGTATATACTATTCCCAACTAGGTACAGTGTGCACAGAGTCCACAGTCCCCAGTGGCTTGGCAGAGGCTAAAGTTAGATATAACCTTACTCTCTAAAAGTGGTAGCTTGGTCGAGCAGTAAGGCAGTATCAGAGGACAGTGTAAAGCATTTGTTGTACACACTCAATCAGCAAATGAAGTCACACACTCAAGAACTGAACTCTAGGCCAATGATTTTGTATATAAAAAAAAATATATATACTGTTTTATTTTAGAACCAAGGAAGCTTGATGCAGGTAAGCATGTAAAATACTTTTCAATTACAGAAGACTGTGATAGATACTTTTTCAAAGACAGTTGTACTTTGTAGTGTTTTACAGGAGCTGTAAAAGAATACAGCATAATTGCAGGAAACTCAATACATTGATCTCAATGGACTGTTTCAGGTAAAAAGCATTTAAATTACTTTTGGATTACTTTTTATATCACAGTATTGGATCAGGGATTCGGCACTGGGGTAGGACCTGAAAACAGTTAAGTAAAATCGTTTTGGTTAAATGTATGATTTTTAAGCAATATTATACTGTTTTAAAAGTGAGCACTTAGTAATATTTTTCCACAGAATCACCAATGTTATCCTATGGAAGGAATTACAAGTTACAGGTAAAGTACGTTGCGATTATTTTTACAACTCAAGTAATGGATCATGGATTCATCACTGGGACAGTACCTGCAAACAGTTGGAAAAATTCGCGTTAGTGATTCGTGCGATTTTTAAGGAATTTCCTTAGATTTGAAAAGTGGACACTTGGAAACTTTTCCGGTGAAAATGTCTCAATGTTATTCAATGGCGAAAAACAAAGTATCGGTTTTGAATGAGTTAATCGGTCTTGTTCGGATCAGTGCTGGAGTCTTTTCTCCAGCACTGGGGTCTCTCCTGGAAACAGGTGAAAATTTTCGGATTCGGACTTCGGTCGATTTTTAAGGAATATTTTGAAGATTCAAAATTGGGCACTTAGAAGAAATTCTGAGTATAGCCAGCCAATGTTACCCTATGGAGGAATTGTGAATGGACGGTTTTAGGGTAAGTACTCGACTGGCGGGATTGAGCTTCTGGGGTAAGACTCAGGGGTCTCCCAGGGTCAGGTTGATGCTGTAGCTGCACTCTCAGCGGCACTGGGGCGGCCGAGTGCAGAGGGCTTGTGGGCCGTCGGGCGCCCAATGGTTTCCTATGGAAGAACTGCCTAACGAACACACACTGCAAGCTCGGGGACGGAGATTCTCCAGGTGCGACCACCACTTCGAGAGGTAAGTTGGGAAGGTAGAGGAAGGGTAGACACCCAGGAGTTGGGCACAGGGGGCCGTGGAGCGCCGGGTGCAGGGGTGTCTTTTGGTGTCGGAAATCTTACCCTCTGTTGGTCGCGGTAGGAGGGGTCACTTGTTCTGAGGCTGCAGGCGTCGTCAGGGTCATCGAGGAGGGTCCGTGGGTGCTGGATACTGGGTCCCAGTCGCCGGGGGTACGTCCTCGTGGTGTTGGTTCACCTCAGCCCGGGCCAGGATCGGCGGGTGCAGAGAGGTGTGGATTCGCGGTTCCGGGCCAGGGCCTGGTCTTGTAGTTTTCTTTAAGCAGTACCACTGCTCGTGGGAGTCCCTGTCTTGAAGTCTGTGGCAAGGCAGTCAGGTCCTCCGGGTTTGGCGAGGTTGCTGACCACAAGGGAAGCCGGGGTTTTGCAGGAGCAGGTTCAGAGGTCGACAGGCCGGTAGGGCTGGGGCCAAGTCAGTTGTCGTCGCCTCTTTGTTAGCAGCTGCACGGCTGGTCTTCTTGCTTCGTCTTCTTTTTTCTTTTCTTCTCGGGATCTCCGGAAGGAAGGTTCAGGGTGCCCCTAAATACTAAATTTAGGGGCGGTTACAGGTAGGTAAGGGCAGGGACCAATGGGTCCCTTCCCTGGGGTGGGTACACCCCCTATTCTGCCACTCTCCAGTGGGAGGGGGGCAGGAGCCTGTCTCTGGTTGGCCAGGTCCCCCCATCCTCAAGATGGCGGGGACTCGAGTTTGTGCTTCACCTCGTCTCCCCCACCTTAGGGGTGGAGTTGGCAGAGGTGGGCACAACCCACTTCCTTGCTCTGGTTTTCCCGCCGGTTCTCCCGCCAAGAGTGGGGGTAGAACCAGTGGGGACCAGTTGCTGGGCGCAGCAAATGGTCTGGGGAAGCTCAAAGGCGGCAGGCCTTTGAAGCTTCCCCTGCCCATCTTGGGGGAGGAGGCTTTGGCACCTCGCCCCAGGATGTGCATTGTTTCAGGCCCCCGAGAGCAGAGGCTCTCGACCTAGGGGTCCAGAAACATGTCTGGTGGTGGCAGCCTGGGCAGCCACTCAGTCCGGACACTGGGGGTCGGGTTGGTTTCAGGGGGCATCTCTAAGATGCCCTCTGGAGTACATTTTACATTAAATCCCACACTGGCATCAGTGTGGGTTTAATGTGCTGAGAAGTTTGATACCAAACTTCTCAGTCTTCAGTGCAGCCATCATGGTGCTGTGGAGTTCGTAATGACGACCTCCCAGCACCATATACTCTTAATGGCAGCACTGCACTTACAATGCCCAAGAATGGACTTGGGCACTGTAGGGGTACAGGGCTCATGCACCGGTACCCACACCACTGGCATAGGGCACCCAGCTAGGGGGGTGACTGATGTATGCCAGGGCAGTGGTTTTGCTGGCATGGCACACAGGGATGTGTGCCATGGCGACTCTTCACTTTTGCTCTGCACCAAAACATGCAGCCTGCAAAGGCAGTGTGTGTGTGTAAAGGTACAGGGTCCCTAAGGGTGGCACAATAAGTGCTGCAGCCCTTAGGGGCCTTCCCTGGTCACAGTGCCCTGGGTACCTGTGGTACCATTTACCAGGGACTTAACCTGTGGCCAGGGTTGCCAATTGGGTTTAGGCATCAATGCAGTTTTAGGGAAGGAACACAGGCCCTGGGTACCATATTGGCAGGAGCCCAGGGCACACTCAGTCGAAGCACATCAGCAATTCAGCAAAAAGTGGGGGCACACCATGTAAGAAAGATGGCACTTTCTCACAAACACCACCATCACCAACACCACCATCACCACCGCCACCACCACAGAGAGCCAGGAGGCATACAGTGGCTAGCCTCCAGGAGATGGAGGGGTCAGAGGAGGCTAGCATGGGAGGCCAACATTCCACGCAGGTAGAGGATGAGAACAGTGCAGGGACACAGTCCCCCACCGAGCGCGCCCACACAGGTGTCAGACGCCGCAGATCGAGGGTAGCCAGTCCTGTTGCACAGGGCGAGGAGTCCAGCGTATTCGAGTGTCTGGAGGGGAATATGCTAAAGGTACAGCGCCTGCAAGGCAAAGCCATCAAATCAGTTCAACGCCAGATGGTGTACATGAACAGACACATGCTTGAAATTAAGGAGGGCATAAACAGCATGAACAACACTGTGGCTGAGGGCATGCAGGACATGTCAGAGGCTGTGAGGCTGCTGTGCAGCAAACTGGATGAAGATCGTGTGGCGAGGCGCAGGGACCGACAGAAATTGGACGGCTACACTAAGGCGGTGAACCGCCTCTCCACTGCCACCTCTGTTCTCAGCAGGCGCTCGGTGGCCATGCAGGAAGAGATGCCCCACTGCAGCCGTGACGTTGCAAGGGGGCTGGGCACAGTTACCAGTGCCCTGGAAGTGCTCCAGACCACCCAAATAGCCGCAACAGGTGCAGGGGATGGGGGGGACAGTGAGGAGGCAACTAGCCGCAGCAGCATCACACCCCCGATAACTGAGTCCAGGAGGCGCAGTGAAAGGCACGGAGCTGCCACAGGACAGACCGCCAGGGAGGACAGTGTACCCAGGGAACGCGGCAGTGCTGCGCGTGGGCGCAGAACATAATGACAGCCATCACCTGGCATTGTGAGATGGGTGATGTAACCCATTTCACCTTTTGAATGTTTAGTGAATATTGGCATGGTATGTTGAGGCCTTCATGGTGTGGCGGTGTGCTGTGCTATTGCCTGAGTTAAGGTTAATAAAACACTGTCACGCAATTACAGTTACTGGCTTTGTCTCATTACTTACTCAGAAATAGTTGCGTGTGATCTCAGCCCGTCTGTGTCTCCCATCTGGTGCTGCTGCCACACCTGCTGCGCTGTGCTCTGGCTGTGGACAATCCTCACCCTCACCCTCTGAGTCTGTTAGTTCCACTGCTGTTCCTTTCTTTGTGGCAAGGTTATGCAGCATGGCACATGTTGCTATTATTTTACAGCAGATGATAGGGCGGTACTGCCGTGCACCACCACTTTTGTGGAGGCAGCGGAACCTGCTTTTTAGGAGCCCAAATGTGCGCTCCACAACATTGCGCGTAGATCTATGTGCCACATTGAATCTCCTCTCACTTGGGGAAGATGGGTTGAGATATGGAGTCAGGATAAATGCCCGCACGGCATATGCACTATCACCTGAGAAAGGAAGAGTCATTAATAACAGTCACCAACACATTCATCCAAGGTATACATCAGGGTGTGTCACATTGATTTACCTAGCAGGTATCCTTCCCCAAATTCGCCACCAGCCAGACGTGTGTAGATCCCACTGTTCCTGAATATGTTGGAGTCATGGGTGCTCCCTGGAAATTTGGCTACGATGTCGGTGATGATGTGGTCCGCATCACAAATTACCTGCACGTTGATAGAATGTGTAGATTTGCGGTTTCGATATATGTACTCTGTAGCTGCAGGTGGGCAGATTGGTATGTGTGTCCCTTCAATGCACCCTATTACATGTGGGAACTGTGCCTTTTGATAAAAATCCATCTTGGTTTTATGCAGTTCCGCCTGTGTGCTGGGGAACCGTATGTAGTGGTGCATTCTTTGCATCATGGCATCCAGGAAAGTGTTGAAAAAACGGGACAGGCAACTCTGTGACACACCACCTGCCACAGCTATCACCCCTGGTAACTACCTGATGCAAGTAGGTGCAGGCTACAAAGCACCATGACATGTGGTGGTATAGCGTGCGCCCTTGGTGTCTGATGCTCCAGGAGTGGGTGCAGGTCCCGTATCAGGTCTAGGATGGTTTGGGGGTGAAGCCTGTACCTCTCATGGATTTCAGCCTCAGTCAGTTGGAATAATGTAATGCGCAGTCTGTACACGCGTTCCTCCCGTCTCCAGATCCTCAGTCTTGCTGCTTGCATCCGAAGCCGCCTTGCGATGACATAGAGGGCCGCCATTGTGTTCACACTGTTGCATTTTGGGGCTGTTTAAATGCAGTGCACCTGATTACTACCTGCTTTGAGTCAGTGGTAATTTGCGACTCCTAAATAACGAATATTTGAAAAATCGGTAATAGCGATTTTTGGTACATCGATTTGCGATTTATTTTAAGGATTTCTTATTTAGCGATTCGCTATTTAGGGATTCGGTGTAGCTAATCGCAAATTAAGGAATTGCTAACTGGTTTCCCTTATTTTTAGCGATTCCTTATTTTGCGATAGCGTTTGCCATTACCTACATTGTACATGGCTATTTACCGGTCGCAAACGCTGAAATTCTGCGAATTTCAGCGTTAGCACTCGGTATTTGGCCACCTACATCTGGCCCTTAGTGTGCATTATGAAGCAGCTTGGTGCTGCTGTACAAGTGAAGCAACAGTTTCTCACTAGGAGAAGCAGAGATTCAGGCTCTGAAATTTAAATAAAACATTGAGTACTAATGTTGGATATTCGCTCAATATTGGAACAGAGTACCAACTTAAGATTTCAGCATGATGTTTTTCACTCTCCAGATCTGCATAGTCTACTCAGACTAAACAGCTAAGTTTAGCAAACCACAGGCCTGCAATGCTGTCAAAATCCGATTTTGTACACAAAATGAACAAGCATTGGCATAGCCAATAGGTCTCGCCTTTGGGACCTTATACGTTTTTAGCCAGAGCTATTAGCTTTGCCGATGTCTTTAAGCTACAGTGTAGAGCAGTGTGGCTGCTGTGCAGCATATTGAAAAGTTATAATAAAAAAGCGTTGTAAGCATTTTTGTTATTTTATATATAACAAAGAAGATGTTATGTAGAACTGAACAACCCTATTAAACAAGTACTACAGTGCATTTTTAAATTTACATGGAAGTACCCACATACTTCCAGCTATTAATGTTTATTTTTATCTATTTCTTTGTTAGTAGACAAGATCCACATGACCCTTTAATAGTAACTTGACACAATTGATAGACAGTAGTGTTAAAAGCAGAATAGAATTGTACTCATGAAACAGAAGTAAGATTAAACACAAATTAATCTTCTTACCAGTTCAGGAACTAGTCAAACTCCATCTTAAAATGTAAAAAAAAGATTTCTGCACAAAATTATCCCCCACGGTAGCAGAGAAACAACAAAGATCCAGCGTGTAGAGCAGACACAGAGATTGTGGTGGGAGCACAGTGCTGAGATGTCAGGAAGAGTGCGGCTGAAGCTGCAAACACAGATGAGGAGGAGGGGGACAGGAAATGGGAGGTCGCGTGCGTTTGACTGTTTCCTGTGCAGTCTTGTCTCACCCGGTACCTCAGAACCTGTTACTGCTACATACATAGAGTTACTGGTATTTGAATATATTTTTAGATAGCGCTTACTACCCCTGATGAGGCATCATGTATAATCACCAGTTGGCTTCTACCCTACTTCTCAGGAGTTATCACTAGGGGCTCAACTATCATAGGAGCAGCATGTGTGGGGGCAACACTGCCTGGGGGTACCAGGTGCTTCAGCCGGAGCAGCCACAATTGCCCTCTCTGTCTGTCTTTCACTTCTGATCCATGTGGAGATCAGACCATGTGTCATACGATAGGTAACGTGGTGAAGAGGTGATATCACACGAAGGAAGCAGTGGCGTAACGAAAGTTGAGGGGGCCCCCCTGCCACGTACACGGAGGGGCCCCCACTCCGGATTTAATCCGGAGCTCTTGGGCCTGAGTATTGTGCTGAGGGGGCCCCCTGCAGCTCGGGGCCCCCCCCCGCACCGCGGGGGCTGAGGGGGCCTGTGTTACGCCCCTGGAAGGAAGGTAGGGGACTCTGAACACTGAATGTCAATAGCAGATTTTGAAACCTCCCAGGCGATCAGTGGCAGCCTCAGCAAGCTTTTGTGGGATTTTTTGGGTTTGGGGGGTGAGGGCTGGAGGAGATGTTGGTGGGGAAAGAAGACAGAAGAGTCTTTCTTACACACTGTGTGGCTTTTTTTTTTTTTTTTAACTTGGCAGGTCAGGGACGTGGCCTATTTTCCTTGATTGCTCTACCACTCGTTATAACTGGTGGCTCACAGGCTTGCAAGCAAACATGGGCGAAGCATGCTTGGTGCGGGTATTGTACTTTCATTAGCTCAAGTTGTTCAGCTCACGCCAACAAGTAACATAAAAGCAGCACATTTTATGCTAATATGTAAAATGCTATTTCTGAATAAAGTGATTTTTTATTCTAAACTAGCATCAAACCAATATCACTTTCATTCACGAAAACAGCAAGGATCTTTCCTTCTCTTTTATACAATAACGAACTGATTTTGCAATTTTTAACTGAATATTCAGCATGTTTGCTGGCTGCCAAATGGTGATATGATTGCACAGATGTCTGAAAAATGACACTTACTGTCCACCACTGTAGATGTGCTTTTGCCATCATCTTCCAGAGAATGGACACCAATGAATTAATTCTGTTAGCTAAGAGGCAGTATAATGTTTTACAAAAACGTGCTCTCTCCTATGAAATGTGCGAAAATGCAACACACTTATTAATGAAGTTGGAATTCTCAAGGCATTATTATGTGCACAGACCTCAAGCTGTCTTATGGTAGGTGTGACAAATTCGCCCGTTCCTCGATTTGACTGATATAATAGTTCAGTTGCTGTCTTCCTGTTATAAATATAGGACTGCAAGTACCAGAATGCAAAGAAGAAAAGATGAGTGATTCTGATACGCCTGTGAATATACTGGGATGCAGCGACTCGAGATCTCTAAAGCGCCTCACAACAAGAGAGGCTGAGCTCACTTGAGAGGAGGAAACAAAGTGTGTGTGGCGGGTAAGACGGGATGTGAATCTGGTCTCTGCTAGGTCCTGAGCAGGTGCAGGAGGTTGCACTTCGGTGAGATTGCACTGTGGTTCTTCTTCAGGGAGTTAAGTATGTTGACATTTGTGTTTTACACAGCACTGTGTATGTTGCATGAGAGCCGAGGCTTTGATGCAGCTCGTCACAAGTGTCTAAAGAATCGTGCTTGTAAACCTGTGGGTACTGCGTGTCCTTGCCAGACGGTGTGGCCCAACACCACGGCTGAAGGAACGTATTGGAGTTCCGAAACGGAGACGGCGGGCTGATCACACAATAAAGCGTACAATCCAAAGAACAGCGGGATCTGTTAGGATTGCATCAGGAGGTTTGCTAAGGGGCCTGATTAAGTGCGGCTGTGCTAATGTGTGCTTTAGGCACGAGATGGCCTACTGGCTGCACTGAAATCAGCTTCCAGTGGTTCTGTTAAATATGCGTGGCATGCAACCTTTGAACAACAGAAGCAGTCGTCCGATCGTAAATGTCAAATACCAAAAGCAAGTAGATGTTATTGCTTGCCAGAAGCGGAATGTAATGTAAAGAACGAATACCACGTTCAGTGTATGTGAATTGCCGTCTTGAGGGAAAACTATATTGTAACATCGTCTCTTTATGAACCACGGAACCGTACATGTGTCGAAGTGACCAGTGAATCAATACCTACTGTATTGGTGCAAAGTATTAGGAAGACGTATTTAAAGGCAACAAAGAAATGGTGTTTAACCGTAACGCGCCGTGACTGTTAGTGATGCCCGTGTCCACAATAGCGAAACGTACCTCCACTGCATTCGGTCCATTGGATCACTGGTCAGGTCTCTGCTCGACGTGCCTCGCTGATCAGCGCGGCTTATGTTCTTGGCCTTCGCCACAGAGACAGGTTTTGACAAGAGGAGTCTGACGATAATTGGATTAATCCTTTAATGATTGAATGCACAGCTTTATGATTAAGGTTCTTGAGGAATAAGAACTTGGTGTGCATACAAGACGACCTCTGAGTGTATTCCCTTTATGTAATAGGTGAACACTGTCTTATCTATCAAGCGGTTAGAAGGAACCTATGAATTTTTTGTGATTTGTATATAATTGTCGTGTATATATATGTATGTAGTTTGATAAAAGAATTTCAAAAATTATGATGAACTGAATCAAGATTACGATAATTAAATTACGTAACTTTGTGTCCTTGGTATGTGATTTTTTTGTTGTGAATAAGGAATTTGAATCAATGACAGGACTATGTACTGTTAATAGGGCAATATGCAGTTCCCTATGTAAATAGAGAGATATATATATATCATTTCCTCCTTGCCACCTTTTCTTCTTTATCTTCGCCACAGAGCCTGCTGGTTTTCCATGCGAGCACATGTCAAGCTGTCTCCCAAAGCAATAATAAAAAGCCGCTCTGGAAGAGGGCAGCATATCCGGAGCGCAGCAAGGTGACTTCACCCATTGTTACCTGTGAGCGCGGGGACAGAGGTTCACAGGGGCGGTGGAGACTGAGTTCCTTTGTACACGTGGATGCCGTCAATTGCCCCAACTGGGGTGCGCTCCGTGTGCCATCCGTCCGTCTAGGCGATAACCTTGTGGGGCAATGAGTTATTGAAAAATAAATAAAACAATGCCGTGAAGTGCGCGCTGACAATAAAAAAAAATACTTAACAGTGTGGCACAGAGTAGTGGCCGGTTTCGCTAAGACTAAGGGGCCTGTCGATTGAAAATGGCAACCTAGACTAGCGGCGGTGAGTAAGCAGGCTAAACATGTAAACAAAAGCGTTACACACAGCTTGAAAAGCCCGAAGGGTGTATCTTCAAGGACTCCAGCATATTAACAATGGCAGACTAAGTGTCACATAATGAGAAAGCAAACATTGCATAACAAGCGCGGCCTTAATCGCTCTCAAAGGGAAACAAGGAGGCACTGCAGCTGCTCGCTCCCGCGCGCACTGCAAGGAATGTCAGGTATGCAGCTGGCACCCGGTCGCGCTGCTGCTCGCTCCCGAGCTCCCTAGGCCAGGGGAGAGAGAAGGCGGGACATGCACCCGCCTTTGGCCAATTGCGTGCTGTCTTTCTTAGAAAGACGCACGCAAAGGCCAATAGCGTGGGAGCCAAAAAAAAAACACACGCACAAGCGTGTGGTCCCAGTTGGAAGCCCTTACAAAAAGCCTCGCAGAGCAATGCATGCGCGCTGGCTCAGGCGAGACCTAAAAACTGCATCAGTAACCAATTCAGACTAAGACAGCTGCTGAGTCCAATAAAGGTACAAGAAATACCATCAAGGAGTTACACGGAAATTGTTTAATGTGCATGAGTTGAGTTGATCACCATCCAATACACTGTATATCTCTATATGTTTGTACAAAACTATCTAGATCTGACTTGATATATACGCACTGCAGTTGTATAACACCTGTAGGAAAGTAGCCCTTTTTGACATGGCCAACCCCACTTTTTCCCTGGTAACTGATATGATTTTGACTGGAAGTGCACTGGGTTCTTGCTAACCAGGTGCCCAGGGCCAGAACTCTTTCCCAAAACTGGACAATTGTTCCCCCAACTGGCAAAACCTTTAGCACCCTCTGTAAGTCCCTAGTAAATGGTACCACTGGGACCTGGGGCCGGAGTTACAAAAGAGGGTCCCTAAGGGCAGCAGCACGAATTGTGCCACCCTAGGGGACCGCTCACCAAGCACATGCAGGGCTGCCATTGCAGGCTGCGAGCGTTTATGCAGACAAAAGTGAAAACACAACATGTCACACATCCCTGTGTACCATGGCCCCTAACACTGCATGTAATATTTGTAAGTCACCCCTACAGCAGGCCTGACATCCCTAAGGCAGGGTGCTGAATATTACATGTGAGGGCATACCTGCATGAGCAGATATGCCCCTAGACTGGTCAGTCTTATTAATGCCAGTGCAAGTGGTCTGGGAAGCCTTTTTAAAACGTGCTGGACACTGGTGAAAACGAGTTCCCCAGCTACACGATGGCTTCACTGAAAATAGGCATATTTGGTATCAAGCAGCTCATAGTGGTAAACCCACACTGATTACAGTGATGGATTTATATGCACTTTACAGGTGCCCCCTGAAAACCTACCAGCCTCTGGTGTGCTCCCTGACTGGTTTCTGCCAGCCTGCCACCAAGACACTGTTCTGATCTCCTAGGGTGACAGCCTCTTGCTCTCAGGAGACTCAGAACAACAGCCTGTCCGGGAAGAGGGTGTCACATCCTCTTCCACAGGATGACCTGCTGATTAGCCTTCCTAGGCTGGCAAGCTTCAAAGAGCTGCTGCCTTTGAAATGCACATTTGACTCCCCGCACAGGAAAGGAAACTGACCCCCTTCGGCACCTGGACAGGCGGGAAAATTAGCTAGTCAGGTAGGCGTGCCACCCCCAGGCTAGTACCACCCCTAAGGTGGGCTAAACTGAGATGGACACAATTTTTCAAAAGTAGCCATCTTTGTGATGGCATACTTAGGACTTTTGGCACAGTATTAGGCCCACTTCCAACAGGAAGTTGTCACATAGCTGGCGTAGTGACCCCAAGGGTCAGTAGCCCATTGGCTACTATCCTACACTCCCCTAACACACCTAAATGTAGTATTTAGGGGAGCCCCTGGCACCAGAAGAGCAGATCCTGACGACCTGAAGAAAGAAAATGGATGAGAAGAGTCGCACAGCAAGAAGAGAAGACCCACAACTGACTAGGCGCCAACCCTGCCGGCCTGCCTGCTGACTTCACCTATTGCACCAAAAGTCGACTTGTCCTGCAGCTGTTGAGTCCCCAAAAACCATGAGACATGACAGTCTTCGCCCTGTAACCAAGACCTCCTGAGGGACAGTGGAACTCTCCCCTGCATCCTGGAGACAGCAAAAGAAGGACCAAGAGGCCTCCTGCCCCAACAAAACCCGCCGCCGCCAAGCACCACTGCACCCGAGCCTTGCAGCCCATGTCGAAGTGGGCTAACGGTGTCAGTGTGGTCCCCAAGACCTCAAGGTACTGAATCAACTGTGGAGTGACTCCTCGTGAACTACCGACGTCGCCAGCAGCCTCTGTTGGCAGGCCTCCTCAACCGCGAGTGTTGCTGGACGGAGGAACCCAACACCCCAAAGACCCTCAGCACCTGGGCACCCCATCCCTGAGAGAAGAGGACCAAAGGTGTCACCACGTCCCCCAACATCGCAAGAACCGAAGCCAGTCATTGGTTTCACTGGACTGGCCTCTCAGTTCCCTCCTGCAGCCTCTTTCGACCGCAACCATTCTCCATAGGATAACATTGGGCACCCAAAGCTGTTTTGCACCTTTGCACTCGGCAACCCTAGTGCCGCTGGTGGTGTTCTGCTGGTGCTGCCTTGGACCTTGCCCACCACTCACCATAACTCCTAGAGAAGGGTCCCGTAAGTTGCTGACAAGAACTAGTAAACCGCATATGATTTTCCTCTCATACGTTAACATTGCAGAAGTCAGTAATTGCACTGTGTTGACTTTTTGAACTGAAAAGTATTTCTCTTTAAAAACTTACTTACCTGAATGATTTTCTTCTGATGCCTAAACATATACATGAAGATATTTGCTATTTTTATGAATGGGTTTGGATCTCCTTCTTGAGTTGTGTGTCTCATTTATTCACCATTATGTGTATTTTCAGATGTCTTACACTCCTCTGTGATAAGCCTAAGGCTGCTCGACCACACTACTCCCTCACAGAGCACTTTGGATTGCATAGCAAGCCCATGTCCACTCATAAGGGAACCCCTGGACTCTTTACACAATATATCTCATTTTGATATATCATATCAAGAGCCAGCTTCCTACAACACCTGATTGCACTGTGATCATAACTCGTATGGCACTGTATGTTGTTTTCTAAAAAGAAATAAAAATCTCTTAAAAACAAAAAAAAGGAGTTACAACATTGAAATTGTTTAGTTCCTAGCAGCACCAGTGGTTCTATCACACTGTCACCTACATTACTAATGACACCTGTGGAATGCTGAAGGTTGAATCTCAGCATAGCATGAAATCTGTCTCCTAGCACATGCAGACAAAAAAAGAAGCCGGAGTTATGGTTTTGGACCTTAGACTGTCTGGTCTGGACACCTTCATAATGATCTTCCTTGTTAAAAGGATGCTGTAGTCTCACCTGAGGAGGGTCTTGTTATGCTACGTGGTTTTGAAATGTGCACAAAAATATTTTTATTACGGTTTTAAAAATGCATACAAATAACAGAAAGGCATATTCCATTTGGCATGATGCAGTAGTCTTACAAAAGGATCTCACAAATAGCTTGTACTTTAGCAAACAGTTTAATCAGCCAAACAATCAGGGAAGCTGCCATTCTTAGAAATTAAATAACCAAAGGAGCTAAGCAGGAAACAGAAGGGTCTTCGAAGCTTTTGTAAATTAAAGATGATCTTCGAGGGAGCTCACAGATAGTGGGAAATTGTTCCATAGCATTGATTTCTGTGTCAGAAAGAAGTAACCTCCTGTGCACTTTTTCAATCAATCAATCAATCAATCAATCAATCAATATTTGTAGAGTGCACACTGTCACCCTTAGGGGCATCTGGGCGCTGAGGTGCCGAGTCTCCTTCGAAAAGCCAGGTCTTGAGCTTTTTTTTTTAACTCCGGAGGGGGCTGTACGGAGAAGGAGGAGTAGGGCGTTCCAGATCTTGGTGGCGATGTAGGAGAAGGAGCGACCCCCGATGAGGCTGCGATGGATGCGGGCTGTGTGTGCGAGGGCAGCAGAGCACAGGTGTCTTGCGAGCAGGTGGAAGTTCAGTTGATGGTTGAAGTAAGCTGGTCCTTGGTTATGTGGAGCTTTGTAAGTGTGTGTGAGGATCTTGAACTGGCATCTCTTCTGGATGGGGAACCGTTGGAGGTCTCTGTGGTGGGGATGATGTGGAACTGTTTGGGGAGGTCCAGGGTGAGTGTGGCTGGGGTGTTTTGTATGGTATGAAGTCTTTTGTGGAGTTGGGTGGAGATTCTGGCGTAGAGAGCATTGCCATAGTCTAGGCAGCTGGTGACGTGACGGTCTTTCTGGTGTTAATGGGGATCCATCTGAAGATTCTTCAGAGGGTGTGGAAGCATGAGGAGGTGACTGCGTTGACTTATCTTTTCATCGTTAGTTGGCTGTTGAGGATGATGCCGAGTTGCGTGTGTGGTCTGTCGGTGTGGTTGTTGGTCCGAGTTCTGCTGGCCACCAGCTGTGGTCCCATATGGAGGTGTTCTTCCTGAAGATCAGTACCTCTTTTTTGTCAGAGTTGAGCTTGAGGCAGCTGTCTCTCATCCATTTGGTTACGTCTGTCATGGTGCTGCAGAAGTTGGTTTTTGCGTTGGTAGGGTCTTTGGTGAGTGAGAGAATGAGTTGAGTGTCGTCAGTATAGGAGATTATGTTGAGGCCGTGGGATTTGATGATGTCAGCGAGGGGGGTCATGTAGATGCTGAATAGGGTGGGGCTGAGGGATGATCCTTGGGGTATGCCGAGGGGATGTCCTTGGGTGTGGAGGAGAAGGGAAGCAGTCGGATGCTTTGTGAGTGTCCTGAGAGGAAAGAAGTGATCCATTTGAGGGCGTTCTGCTGTATGCTGGTGGTGTGGAGTCTATTGATGAGGGTGTGGTGTGAGACGGTTTTGAACGCAGTGGAGAGGTCAAGGAGGATCAGGGCCATAGTTTCTTTGCAGTTGAGGAGAGATCTGATCTCGTCTGTGGCGGCGATCAGTGCAGTCTCGGTGCTGTGGTTGGTACAAAATCCTGATTGTGATGCATCGAGTAGTTGGTTGAGTTCCAAGAATTCGGTGAACTGTTGGTTGATTGCTTTCTTGAGTACTTTTGCTAGGAAGGGGAGCGGGGAGATCGGACAGTAGTTTTTGAGATCGCTGGGGTCGGCTGAGGGCTTTTTCAGGAGGGGTCTGACCTCCACGTGTCTCCATCTGGAAAGGTTTCTGTGGCAATGGAGGTGTTGAGGATGTTAGTGAGTTCTGTGCTGATAGGGTCGGCTCCGAAGTTGAAGAGATGGTGGGGGCAGGGGTCGATGGGCACCCCGGAGTGGATGGACGACATGATGGTAGAGGTGGTCTGCGCCATGAGTGGAGACCAGGCGGTTAGTGTTCAGCTGGTAATTGCTGGTTGCTTGCGATTGTTGAGGCTGGGGGTTGAAGTTCTTGTAGATCGTGGCTATCCTGCTGTGGAGGAAGTCCTAAAGGGAGTTGCAGAGTTCTTAGGAGGGGTGGATGGTGTTCTCTGTGGCTGGAAGGTTGACAAATTCCTTGGCAATCTTGAATAGCTCCTTCATGTGGTTGGCCGCTGTGTTAATACGGTTGGTGGTAGCTGCTGTCTTGGCTTCCTTAATGCGCTGATGGTAGTCGCTAAGGGCAGCTTTGTGGGCGGCTCTGTCAGAGGGGTCCTTGGAAGCTCACCAACGCTTCAGTAGCAGTTGCGCTTGATGGTTCTGAACTCTGGGGTGTAAGCTGGCTTATTTCGAGGCTTTGTTGGTTTTGGCTGGTTTTGGCGGGGCAACTTCATCGGTGCATTTGGTGATCCAGGTCGTGAAGTTCCGGACAGCCTGGTTATGATCTGCTAAGGTTTCCAGTTGAGTGGTGCTGAGGGATTAGGACCATTGCATTTTTGTGACTTTTCCCCCAACTGCGACAGGTGGCACTGTGGTGCTTGGTGGTTGTATGTTGACCTCTGCCAGAGATGGTAAAGTGGACGATGGATTGGCCGGTCCAGGTGAGCTCTGTGACATGGGTGAATTGGAGTCTGTTGCTGGAGGTGAAGATGGCTTCGAGTGTGTGTCCGGCTTTGTGCGTAGGTTCGGTGTGAGGTGAGGCCGATGTTGTTGAGGTTCCCTATGAGGGAGGCGGTGTTGGCGTCGTTGGGGTCGTCGATGTGGAAATTGTGATCGCCAAGCAGAATGTAGTGGTGGGAGTTAATGGCCATGAGTGCGATGAGGTTGGAGATGACGTCGCAGAAGGCTGGCAGGGTCCCGGTGGTCTGTAAGTGTGGGTGCCTTTTCTTGTGGTCATGGCGTCGGTTTGTAGTCGGAAGTTGAGGTGTTCCATGAGAGGCGTGGGGTCGTCATTGGTGATGGTGCATTGTATGGTTTCCTTGAAGATTATGGTGATGCCTCTACCATGTCTGTTTGCGCGGTCTCTGTGTATCATCTTGTAGCTGATGGGTGTGGTGGTGTCGATTTTGGGGGTTGCGGTGGGGTCGAGCCATGTTTTGGTGATGAGAACCACGTCAGGGAGAGGGTGATGATGGTGTCCCAAATTTCTATGGCATGTTTGCAGAGGGAGCAAGCGTTGAGCAGGATGCACTAGAGTGGTGCCGGGTTGTGCGAAGTCTCGTGCGTGTGAGGTTCGGTGCGGACCGGTGGTCATGTGCAGCAAGTGTCAGTGGTGGCAAGTGAAGGGGTCTTTTGGTTGATCGTGGGGAGGCTGTGAAGCCTTTCTTATCAAAGCATCCATGGTCTAGGGCCAGTGGATGGTGGGAGGGCCAGGGGTTCTGGCTCTGGGCATGGTCCAGGTGCTGACGGGTGCACACAGGATTGCCTTTGGCATAAGTAGCCCTGGGGGTGGGAGGGGTTGAGCGGGAGGTGGGAGATTGGGTGAGAAATGGCGAGAGCAGAACAGCGTAAGGGGAAACCAAAACACCAATACTGGGACAAAAGCAGTTAAACTACTAAATAAATGGGAAAGATGACCTAAAATTACCAGGCAAATTAAAATAGAGTTAAATAAAATTACCAGGCAAATAATTAGTAAGAGGCAGTGGGCAGACTGAAGGCACGAACAGGAGGCTGTGGGACTGGGAAGCCGAGTCCCGGTCTCGAGGAGCTAGGCAGGGGAGCAGCGCAGAAACCAGAGGTCCGTGGGCTAATACTGGAGCCACGCTGCAGCCTCCATAAGTAGTCCTGGGGGTGGGAGGGGTTGAGTGGGATACGGGAGACAGGGCCGGCTTTAACACTGGTGGCGCCCTGTGCGACAATGTTTGTTGGCGCCCCCCAATGGCCACCTCTGCCACGGATTCCCTCACTAGCACCCTTTAACAGTGCCCCTCTAGTCTCCATAACCATTGTCTCTCAGATTCATTTAGTTCTATAGCACCACTCATATCAGTGTAAGGTGTTAGAGCACTTTACATCACACACACATTGCACAGAGACAATCATATGTGAGTAAATCAGAGTATAGGAAATGTTACATCAGACAGGACTACAAGGTGTAGTGTAGGAGTCATATGTCATTGATACTGGTAGGCAACATAGTTTAAGAGTCCTTATTCTGGAAAAGCACAAATTCAGAATTTAAAACGTAACACCATTGGTAGGGGTTCCCTTTAATAATAAGAATTGTTTTCTACCCAAATAAACCCTTTTGGGAAGATTAGGATAATGAAAGACTGTGCGAAAAAACATATAGCTCTAACATATACCTTGCAGTTTGCATGCAGCTCTTTGATGACAGTTAATAGCTCAATGTTCTATATAAGGATTTTGACTTATAAACTACAAATAAGAAAAAGAGCTATTTTACAGAAGCAGTAACCCACTGACCTATTTACATTATAGCGCTCCGTCCATCATCCCCTTTGGTATTGCTCTATTTACATTATATGCACTTTGTGATCTGCATGGTACACGTTCTTAGCAGCAGCCATTTTAACCCTCTGCGCTGCCTTTCCATGAGTCAAAACTTCCACTAGACAAACCTCCGGTCTCTTTCCAGGAACACGATTAATCACTGGAGTTATCTTGACGTTTTAATGATGCCTGAAAATTGCTGGCGGCCAGGAAAACAGCAGCAGGTGCTTTTAAAATGTTAATTTACTTGCAAAAATGACGCCCCCACCCCAAGTCAGCGACCAGTGCGGTGGCACCGATCGCACCGCCCTGGAGCCGGCCCTGACGGGAGATCAGGCGTGAAACAGCTGGAGTGGGACAGCAGTAAAAACAGCAACAGTGCAAGGGGAAACCAAAACACCAATACTAGCATAAAAGCAGTAAAACTACAAAATTAATGGGAAAAATAACCTAAAATTAACAGGCAAGTTAAAATAGAGTTAAATAAAATTACCAGGCAAAAAATTAGTGTGTGCCATGGTGCCTGGCTCCAGTGGACACCAGGGGTCGAGGGGAGCACATCTGTGCATTACCCGAGCGACAACCATAAACCATGGGCATCCCACTGACCGACATACCTCTGCCATTTGAAGGCCAAATGGGATAGATTGAAGAGAGAGATTCTGACACTTAGCCTATAGGGGTCTAGTGATTAAGAGCTGCATTCCATAGCCCCATGGCAGACAGGCCTACAATTTAGGGGAGACAAATGTGGTTCAAAGTGAAACACCTTGAACCACCCCTAACTTCAAAGACACACAACATAATAACTAGGGGTGTCATCCTTCAGCACGTGGTGAGATATGCTTGCAGATATGCTTGCAGGGACGCACATTGCCAGAGCAGTCTGTTGTGTACATGGGGGATAACTGCCCTAGACCTTGTGTCGACATATCAACAAATCGAGCTTGACGAGACATCTTAAGATCTTACAGCTTTTGTGACACACAATGCAGTGTTTCGTTTCAGTAGGATGCATTCTGGACTGAGCTCAACTGCTGCTGTTTTCCAAAGGGCCATGATGGGAATCTTAAGGGGTGTTTCTGGAGTAAAATGTTACCAGGATGACATTTTGATTTTTGGGTCGACTGTTAAGGAACATGATCAGAGAGTGAGAGAAGTATTAAACAGACTACAAAGAGCAGGTCTAACACTGAAGGCAGGAAAGTGCAAGTATGGGTTGAGTGAGGTGAATTAACTAGGATACAGGATTTCAGGCGGTGGCATCCATCCATGCACGGAGTTAGTAGACATGATCAAATCCATCAAGGAACCAACATCCAAGGAGAAGTTATCATCATTCCTTGGGATGGTGGAATACTATAGCAAGTTTGTAAGAAACGTTGCTGGTAAGGCTCACAATAAGAGGAAACTGTTGAAGAAAAATGTAGAATTTCTCTGGGGAGATGAATGCTCACAGGACTTTGTGTGAGTGGAAGAATTGAGTCATGCTCCCTGCCTACAAGAGTATGAGCCCTTATGTGACACTAAGGTGGTATGTGATGCCAGTGCTAAGGGTTAAGGGGCTCTTCTCATCCAGACAAAGAATGGTCAGGAAAATCTGATTGCTTCTATCTCACGTGCCTTAAGGGAAGCGAGTGTAATTATTCAGTTATAGAGAGAGAGTCTCTGGCTGTTTACTGGGCCCTCAATAGGTTCAAACAATTTTTGTGGGGAGTGAAATTTATGGTTCAAACTGACCACAAACCCTTGGGTGAAGTTTTTATATGGAAGGGCGGAAAGGGCTTGATTGTATTTCCTCCCGTATTCGGAGGTGGGTTGTGGTATTGCAAGAGTATTGTTTTACCATACAGTATATCCCAGGAGCTAGCAACTTCTCTGCTGACTGTTTGTCAAGAATGGTGAATGTTTGTGCTCCATCTGAGGAAGAAGTGGAATGGTAGACACTGTTGTAGAGTATGTTGTCAATGTTTGTGAAATTACCCAGGGGTGCACTGCTGAGAGTGAATGGCTAGAAGAATTGGAGAAAGATGAAGAATTGAAACGCGTAATGCAGTTGCTACCCAGTGAGAGACCGAATGTGGAAGAGCTAAATATGTGCAAAGGTAGTTGTAGGAAACTAAAACATGAGCTTTCGGTTGACAAAGGGTTTCTTCTGAGAGGGACGAGATTGGTACCACCAAAGAGCTTGAGGCAAAAAGTGTTACAACTTGCACTTGAAGGACGCATGGGAACAGTGAAAACTAAAGGGAGGCATCGTAGAGATTTCTGGTGGCCAGTGTTGGATTGTAATGTGGAACATATGTTTAGGGACTATGTGAAGTGTGTGACATGTGTCAAAGGCAGGAAGTTACCATCATATCCCTGGGGGGAGGTCACAATGGATATTCTAGGACCAGAAAGGGAAGAACATGCCACTCCCAACATGTTGGTTCTCATGGATCTGTATTCCAGATGGGTAGAGGTGTCGGGCCTGCGTGACATTTCCTCTTCTGCGGTCACAAGATTTCTAGAGAACATATTCAAGAGGGAAAGTTATCCTCGTTTCTTACTCATGGATAACGGAGTACAGTTCTGTTCCTGAGAGATGGAGAGTTCCCTGAAAATATGTGAGATAGAACACAAAACGTCACCTTCGTATCATCCGCAGAAAAATGGTGGTATTGAGAGGTTGGTAAAACATTGAAGACAAGGATACAATTGGCTAGAGTGAATGGTCTGGATTGGAAAGTGGAGTTGTCACGGAGAATAGCTGGTTACCATTTGTCTCCTCACTCCACCACAGGCTAAACCCCATTTAAACTATTTATAGGTAGAGCTCTTTCCACAAAAATGTGTCCAGGTCGGATGTTTTGGGGTAAAGGCTGCGTAAATAATGCTGTGTGTGACTGTGAGAATATAGAAGTTAAAGTGGGAGACTTTGTTAAAATAAGGGCACCCAAGGGATGTGCAGAGTGGTCCAGATTCACGAGGAAGTTGGAAGTAGTAAAAACTTTCAAAAATGCAGTTGAAACATGATGGCAGAATCTGGAATAAAAATAGGATGGCTGTTCTCCATCATGCACCTGCAGTTCTTCATCATGAATCAGAACAAGAAGAGAAATGTGGGTCAGATGAGAGAATAAGGGGTCAAATTGACACCAAAACACCTTCTGAGGTAAGCACAGCAGGAGGAAGAGTGGATGGGAAGTACAAAAACCATCCTATCTGAGGGTTTTTCTTGTAAAGTAGACACACTTTGTCTTTCTTGTACATTTATATTGTTCATTATATGCATGCTCTTTTCACTCCGCTTGTTAACATTTTTGTTTCCAAAGGTTTTAAATATTTTCCATTTGTACAATCTAGAGGTGGAAGTTTATTTATGGGAGTTCATTTATTGTATGCCTCATTCTCTTATTTGATGTTTGCTGGGGGAGGGAGAAGTGTGGCATATTAGCATAAATACACAGTTCTGTGTTGGAATGCTATGAGGTAATGGAACTAGAATGTGGGGGCTGTAGAAGCGTCAGTTGGAGGGCGGTGCTGTTGGGCGAGGTGTCTGGAATAAAGGCTTAACTTACCTTGTCTCCTTGTCTGTCATACTTCTGGAGATACCACATTCTCATTTTGGATCATTTCTCCTAAGGAATGCTAGTGCCACCAAACACTTTGGACTAGTAGTATGGGTCCTTCTCCCTCTCTGTTTGCCAGGGTAAAAAAACCTTGGCTTTTCTTTCGACAAATAGTCAGTGGGAGATTATGTAAAGACTCTACTTTTGTCTTCCTTTCACCAGTGGAGGCTCGTGAGAAAGATCCTCCCTTTACTCCCTCAACACCTATGAGCCTTGGTGGTCCGCGCGGGCAGTCAATGTCTCTTACCTGTGGATCCCAGCTGCCAGTGAGAGGGTTTCAGAATATAGCGATGAGGCTTGATTTTGTACTTCACGTTCTTGTCTATGTATCTGGAGTCTAGAGCTCACAACATTAGCTTTACGCTCTGCAGAAATCCATTTACAGACTCTGCATCTGGCTCATTGAGCTTTCTATGTGGACAGGTCTCAGGGAGTTCTCTTGAAACCCTACAGGCATGTTCCATCCCATGTCCTCCGTTTTTTTCTCTTTTCTATTCTTTGCTCCCCCTTTTAGCCGTGCTTGCATGGGTGAGCATGGCTTTCTCTGTTTTTTCCTAAAGGTCTGGAACAGCCTCTGGCAACTGGCATGTCATGTAAGGTTTCATAAAGCCTTGAAACCATGTCTGTTTTGTAAACAGTCTCCACCATTGATTTTTTTCTTTCAAAATTTCGTTCCGAGTGCCAAGAAGCCTTCAGGCATATGTCATGCTCAACAAATACTATCACTTTTTAACACCGCTTTAGGCAATATTAAAGCTGAGGCAGTGTGGGCACTATGCTGGAATGACAGGAAAAGAAATGCCTGTTTCAGGTTTTCGAAACGGGAAAAAACCTATTCGCATCGCTACTCTAATTTGTGAAATCAGGGTGTAATCAGTGATGAGTACACCTTTATGCTTTTTGAAAGGGCGTGCAAGATAAAGTGATGCATAAAGTCTGGCCAGAGCATGGCCCAATGATATAGCCTAGCAGGCCTGTGGCCTTTAAATGCGTTCTGTGGTGTGTTCCCTTCAGAGAAAGGACAATACACTCTTATGGTAGGGAGAAGCCAGAAGCACTCATGCCTCATAGACTGACAGCACCAGTTCGGTCCATACACTGGATGTTGTTTGTGTTTGCAAACCAGTTTACAGATCTCAAGTCATCTAATGAGCTGTTTTTTCTTCTTTTATTTTTCTTTAGTGTTGCAATTCAGATCCACTTCATTGGAGGAAGACGCCAGTGAGAAGAGAGGAGGTTGCTCCTAGAAGTCTAGAGTTAAGGGCAGCTGCACCCAGGAAGAAACGAACACTGCTGGACAAGTCTAGAAAGGCACAAAACCTTATTAAGAACATTCTTTCAGAAATCTGCATATAGTCATTGGCACCTCAATCTCACAGTCGCTGACCCCTGTGTATCCCTTTTCAGCACAACACCCAAGCTGACCTGTAAACTGAAGACTAAGGATAAGGAAAACAGATCATTCTATGCACTTATTTTCCATAGTAAGATAATCCCCACTGAAATCTAGATTTCTATCTCCGTTTACATCTTGGCAACACTTTGACCTCGGCATGGGCACATAGTGACACAACACCAGTGTGACTCGGGTTCAGCATGTTTCTCATTCTTGTGGCTGTTGTTCTGCAGCATCCTGTCACCTGTGAAGCATCTAAGGCCTGCCCACATGCATGCCTCTGCTATGAGTCGTCTAATTTTGTAGACTGCCGGGACCACAGACTTAGCCAGGTACCACAGAATATCCCGCATAGTGCGTGGATGCTTGATCTGAGGCGCAACAACCTATCTGAGCTAGAGGCAGGGTCATTCAGTGCCCTATGGTCAATGAAGATCCTGCTTCTTTCCAGCAATCACATCAGAACTATCCATCTCAAGGCCTTCGAGTCGCTGGGCTTCCTGGAGAAACTGGATATCAGCTGCAACCTCATCCACAAGCTGTCCCATGACTTCTCTAATGACCTTATGTCCCTGAAGGAGCTGAGGGTGTCATTCAATCAACTGGAGCACTTGGGTTTCAAGAGCCTGCAGCACCTGGAAAATTTGGAGAAGCTGGACCTCAGTCACAATCAGGTATCCTTCATTGAGAGGGGGACGTTCCGAGGACTCTCCAAGTTACGTCACCTGTTCCTCCAAGCAAATAAGCTGGAAGTCATTCATGATGGTTTCTTCTTCATGCTGCAGCACCTTGAAGTATTAAACCTAGCGAAGAACAACCTAAGTGTCATTGAGGTGGATGCTTTCACCTCACTTCACTCTGTGACCCTCTTGGTCCTGTCCGGGAACCAACTGAACCATCTGAAGTTTAAGACGTTTCTCAACATTCAAACACTAAGCACTCACCTGCAGGTATCAGAAAACCCATGGATCTGCGATTGTGACCTCCAGAGAGTCTTTGGGAAGATTATGAGTGTAAGACACCTGCATGTGGATGACTACGAAAACCTCACTTGCTCCAGCCCCCTACAGCTGGCTGGCTCCTCGCTCATCTCTGTGGATACCCAGCTCTGTGTAGCAGAGACTGCTACTGTCTTGGTCATTACCATCACTGTCTTAGTAACAGTCATTGCAGCTATTGTGATGGCGGAGAGAAACAGGAAGAAGAACCAGGAGAAGAACTGGAATGAGTCAGAAGGGCCTTTTGACTCCCAGGAGAAATAAGGTGAGGTGTGGAGGATGTGCGATGGAGAAAAAGGGTGTTGGTAATCGCTGAAACTTACACACCAACATTGACATATTGGCATACTGGTGGGGGCTTTTGCAACCATCTTGTTTGGTTCATTTCTCTGTGTTGGATACAAGATGAACACCAGAACAGACTATTGTTGTAATATGTTGAAAAGCAGTGACAACATGGACACCAGTCCTCACCTACCATCACCGACAGGATCACCAGTTTTTAATGCTGCTACTTCACTGAAGACTGTTGAAATCTAAAAGACATGCAAGAACACACTTACTTGATGTCACTTTATTTGTCTTTGAATTGTTTGTTCTTGCCTTGAGGTTTATGGAATTATGGAATTGCCAACTATACCACACCTGGGTGGTAATTTTGTGCAGAGGTGGTATTGGACTAACTGAAACAATCTCTGCCTGGCTCGACATTTTCTATCTATCACCTACATATCCTATGTTGTCTGACATATCTATATACAGAAAATATCTCTTATATATCTCCTATGTATTGTAACACATCCAGGGGCAGAACAACAAATGTGTAAACCAATATAAATCATACAAAAACCTACTTAGAAAAGAAGGGGACAGCTTCTTATGGAGAGGGTAAAGGTGCGAAGTGAAGCAGAAAACTGTAAGAGAGTGAGCAGGTCCTCGTGCCTGCTCCCCTACGAAAGTTCTCCTGTTCAGCTTGACTGCAGTCCACCACCCTCTGCTGCCTGTCTACCTGCTACCATCTGTTTGTGCCTCCTCTGCTCATTCTTTGCTCCATTTTGCCTTTTCTGCTCATTTTTCTGCCCCCTGTTTTGCCTTTTTCTGCTTGTTTTTCTGCCCTGTTTTGCCTTTCCTGCTCGTTTTTCTGCCCTCTGTTTTGCCTTTACTGCTACTTTTTCTGCCAGTTTTGCCCTCTTCTGCTGTTTTGCCTTTCCTGCTCGTTTTTCTGTCTTCTGTTGTGCTATTTCTGCTTGTTTTTCTGCCCTCCATTTTGCCTTTTTCTGCTCGTTTTTCTGCCGTTTTGCCCTTTTTTGCTCTGTTGTGCCTTTTCTACTAATTTTTCTGCCCCGTTTTGCCTTTTTCTGCTTGCTTCTTCCCTATTCCCATCATTTCCCTCCTCCTGCCGTTTTCCTCCTCCCGCCACCCAGCGCCCCCCTCCTCCTATGACCTACTTAATGGAGGCCGCAGCGCGACCCCATTGAGCAGGTCCTTGTGCCAGCTTCCCCTGCGACAGTTCTCCTGTCCAGCTTGCCCACTGCCCGCCACCCTCTGCTGCCGGTCTACCTGCTGCCTTCTGTTTGTGCCTCCTCTGCTTGTTTCTTGCTCTGTGTTGCCTTTTCTGCTCGATTTTCTGCCCTCTGTTTTGCCGTTTTCTGCCCTCCGTTTTACCTTGCCTGCTTGTTTTTCTGCCCTCTGTTTTGCATTTGTTTGTGCCTCCTCTACGCATTTCTTGCTGTTTTGCATTTTCTGCCCTCTGTTTTGTCTTTTCTGCCTGTTTTTCTGCCCTCTGTTTTGCCTTTTCTGGCCTTTTTTGCCTTTTTATGTTAGTTTATTTTCTCTTCCAGCCGTTTCCCTCCTCCCGTCATTCCCTTCCTCCCTCCTCCCTCCTCCCGCCACCCAACGCCCTGCCCTCCACCCCAGGACCAATTTAATGAAGGCCACAGCGCCACCCCATTGAGCAGGTCCCCGTGCCAGCTCCCCCTGCGACAGTTCTCCTGTATAGCTTGCGCGCAGTTCGCTACCCTCTGATAATTGTCAACCCGCTGCCCTCTGTTTGTGCCTTCTCTGCTTGTTTCTTGCTCTATTTTGCCTTTCCTGCTTGTTTTTCTTCCTTCTGTTTTGCCTTTTCTGCTCGTTTTTCTGCCTTCTCTTTGTCCCCCCTCTGCTCATTTCTTGCTCTGTTTTGCCTTTTCTGCTTGTTTTTCTGCCCTCTGTTGTGCCTTTTCTGCTTGTTTTTCTCCCTTCTGTTTTGCCTTTTTCTACTTGTTTCTTCCCTCCTCCCGCCACCCGGCGCCCCGCCCTCCCCCCAGGACCTACTTATTGGAGGCAGCAGTGCAACCCTATTGAGCGGGTCCTCGTGCCAGCTCACCCTGCGACAGTTCTCCTGTCCAGCTTGCCCGCAGTCTGCTACCCTCTTTTGCCTGTCTAAATGCTGCCCTCTGTTTGTGCCGCCTCGGCTCGTTTCTTGCTTTTTTTTGCCTTTCCTGCTCATTTTTCTGTTCTCTGTTTTGCATTTTTCTGCTGGTTTTTCTGTCCTCTGTTTTGCCTTCTTCTGCTCTATTTTGCCTTTTCTGCTAGTTTTTCTGCTGTCTGTTGTCCCCTCTTCTGCTCTGTTTTGACTTTTTGGCTCATTTTTCTGCCCTCTGTTTGACCTTTTCTGCTCGTTTTTCTGCCCTCTGTTTTGCCTTTTTCTGCTTGTTTCTTTCCTCTTCCCGCCGTTTACTTAAGACCTGTGGCAGGGGGAGCTGGCACGATGGAGACCTCGCACCTCAGCGCACAGATACCCCCAGGGTGACAGTGCTGTGCTCTATAATTGCTGATTGATTGATTGCTTGAGTGTCCATGAATGAGCTGAATGCATAGAATATGAAACTAAATCAAATAGTGTAAGAACCCTACTCAGTATATTTGTAATGAAAAGAATTGGTTCATCAAGCATGAAACAGGGGCACAAACAAGCTGGAGGTGTGATTAAAAGGAAGTGCACAAATGAGCATACGATCTCCAGGGTAGCAAGTAGTTGAACTGAATACGAATGGTGCTCATACTTGGGATATGTCTAAGCTTCGTTGCGCGACCCCGTAACAAACCCATAGCCCATATTGATATGTCCTCTCTGTCCATTGGCCCATAAGTGTACTTCTACATGTGAGTTTCTAGGATGCAACAGGAACTTGAGTTAAAGGTTTCCAAGATTATAAATGCAGATATATATGCACACAAAACTCCTCCAACAAAAAGAAAACAGCTTTTTGCATCTTTGTGTTCGGGAATAAGGCATTGTCTAGGGAACCCGAGAGTTCAAGAACGAAACTCTAAAACCCCCCCTCCCCCCCAAAAAACACAATTTAGGTGAAATATATCCAAATATTTGGCAAAAGGCTTTAGGCTATCAACAATTGTTAAAATTGGAAACTTCTGCATTTTTTTATGTATTTCACAATGCACTTTAATGGGGTACTACTTTTTTTTTACATGATTTTCCTTCTCATGTTATTTAGTTGATTAAAGTGGTTAAAAATATAAGTATTTAAGTTATTTGGAGAATAAAAAATAGTTTGTCACTATTTTCTGCCATTGCAATTATCAGTCATCGGCTGCAAAAAACAAAGAAATGCATTTTAATACTTTGTTCTCTATAGAATATACAGGTATGGCAAAGGTGCATCGTTTCCTTTATATTTAACTCTGATGAAATCATATAAAGGAAAGGCTGCCTTCTCACCTCCGTCTAAAAGTCTTTACTGAAGCTAGACCTCAGAAGAGCTAATGGTAGAGCTATGCTGACAGTTCATACTATGCTCCAAAACACCATGGAGGTAGGGGGCTGGACATTATACAGCTGCAAATTACCTCCATGCGGGTCAGGGAGCCATAAGTTATGTTATGAGGTTTGTAAAGCACATAGCTGCCCCACTAACGGGGCTTCCCAGAGCTGGGCCCAGACCATAAACGAACTGCAACTGCCGGCCTACCAAAAGGAGGGGGAGGGGCTAGGTGGAAAAAAAACCCATGTCTTTAGGGATTTCCTGAGAAGCAGGTGGGTCTGGGTGTTCCTGATGGAGAGAGGAAGAGAGTTCTAGGGGGATGGGGACAAGGCAGGGAAGGAGCGGCCACCCGCTCTTAATCTCCTGACTCGGGGAACAATGGCTAGGCTGAGCGCAAGGGTCGCGAGGGCTGGTATAGTGATGTAAGGTTGAGCAGCCTAACTGTAGCGTTTAAGCCTGCATCCTATACATTTTTCCATTTCAAAAGTAATCACGAAGCTGTAAATCAATTATCATGTGCTCTCTTGGAGGAGAGGAAAACAAAAGAGTGTCAGGAGATGTGTGATAAAACACAAGAGTTTGTATTACTGAAGCCCCCAAGTGTCCTTTTTTTGGTCTTCATTGATAGTGCAGCCGTCAAACAGGCATTTTGCATAAAATATGCTTAAAGTGGATGTAGGGAGCATCTGCTTGCACCATTGTTTTTTTATTACCAACCTCTTTCAGCCATTGGCTTGAGGCACTGCCAATAACATCTTTGATCAGCACAGAGTAGTATTTCTCTCTAAATAAGACACAAAATGGGAGATTGAGAGATATAATCCAAAAGACATCCTCAGGATTATCCTATTCTATGATCACCTACCACATCACAGATACTTAAATGTATTAGGAGAAGACATCTCAGCCACAATTTCTAGTGGCATGCTTCTTCATAGGTGCAATCTCCTCACCCCTATAGACGTATATCAAACAGGTGGGCTCGACCCCTTGTAGGGAGCTCATGATACATTTTTAATCTGAGTAAAAGCAGGGATCCAGTTCTTGATTTAAAAATGACTAAGGCATCCAGTTCTTGATTTAAAAATGACTAAGGATATACCAAGATATCTCTTTTATTCAACAAGTATCTTTGCCACAGTTAAAATATATGTGTCTGAATGTTGACTGAAAATATTGTTTCATGCAACCATTGGAAGATAGTTTGCATGTTTCAGCTTTTACAACAGCTCAAATGGGTCTCCGGCTTTCTTCAGGGATACACTAACCCCGACTTAATTGTAATAAAATGTCATGCAATTTAGTAGAGGCATAATGCTCTCATACCTTTTTTCCATGTATTTAAATTACCATATTCAGGACTGTGTTTCCTACTTCAACGGCAAGGGGGAGAGGGTGGCACTTCCCTGTAGTCACACATTCGTCAAAAGTAAATAAAGTACCACTGTCCAACCTATTTGTCCGATGTGAAGTTTGCTGAGAATACCCGTATTCATTTCCATAGACTAACAATGACTTGAAGGCCTCACGTTATCTGAGCTCAAAACCTTATGGCATCAGCACTAATTGTATCTGAAGTTGTATCTCACTCCCAGGTGCTGACATATTTCTGTCTTTTGTATGCATCATTATTTTAACTGCTGTCCCTGTCGTACTCCTAAATAGAGACCTTTTTTCCCAAAGAAAAACTCTGACTTAACTTTGGGTTTATTAAGAGCATTTACTTGTGTCACTTAGCACATGTGTTGCAAACTGCCCACGACTGCTCGAATCACAGTACCCCAGGAGACCCAAGAGCAAAAAATTGAGTAATTAGGGATCCAACTGGACTGCGACTACACGAGCAGTAGACAGCAGTAACCACCACAGACGGTGCTCATAGCCATTCAAGTGCTCCACTGTACTCTGGAGGAGGCAGGCGTGGATGAACAGGCGATCTGAACATTTGCTTTTGATGACAAAGCAGGGGTAAGGTGTGGTATTACTAGGTTGGAGTTTGCGCAATTTTTCAGGTCACACTCATCTGAGAAACCTAAGATGAATTTTGTGACTCTGAGGGTTCACCCTGACGTTGTAATAATTCCTTGAGTGGGGTAGTTTCCTACCCCAAACAATAATCCAATTTCTTACATCAGTGGCAGCGGTAGGATTCCGGGCTTGCAGTACCAAAAACAGCAAAATCTGATTTGTTTTATTTTTTATTTTATTTTTTATTTTTAATTAAGTCATCTTCTATTGTTGTACTCAATTTTTGTGCATTACATTTTTGGGAACATTGAGGTGGATCTAGCTGATGTGGAGAGGCTTAGCATGGCACTGCAGAGGAGCATGTACAAGCAACACATTCTGAAGCAGAACAAGCAGTCAAAGAAGGATGATTAGCACACTGCCCTCAGAGCCTGGGAAGACGTTGTTCAGCTACAATGGACCTGAAAAAGAATGAGGATGGGGTTGAAGAGGGAAATGAGGAAGACACTGAGGAAGTCCCAGTGCCAGGTGAGTGTTATCCCTAAGAAGCTACATTACCTACAATGTCCAGGGCAGAGAAGCACTGTGTTCACCCACAGTTTGTTCCCATAAGAGCTGGAGGTCAGGCAGGCGGAGTGGGCATTGAAGTTGCAGGTGGCTACCCATGCTCTTGTAGAAAGAAGTGTGATGCTGCCTAGAAAAAGGTAACAGCAACTCTTGCACTGGAGGAGAAACTGTTGGGCTTGGCCTTAGAGCAGAAAAAGGCCCTGCTAACCCATGAGGGGAGTCAGCACTAGTTGGACTTGTGGTCCAAACGGACCTCTGAATCTAGTAATGATGGCAGCAGTGGTACTGAAGTACGTAGAATAAACAAAAAGTCCACATCCCAAAAGACCTGCTGCCTAGGTATGTGGTAGGAAGAAGCCCATGGTGCTATATCACCAGGCCCGGTGTTATGAATGTCTACAGACAGGGCACAAGAGGAGAGGAGACTCCATATGTACCCAGAAGCCAATCAGAGGTGGGCACTCTGCAGGGGTGACTAGTGTAGTACTAGGGACAGATTATTCCCAAGAGGAGATGGGAGAGGATGCCCTAGTATCCCTTCGCTGGAAGGTGGACCAAGAAGGAAATAGGGTGATCCCTGAGAGTGGTAGACATCACTTCCAGGAGGTTGCAGTGAATGGGCTCCCCGTCACTGCGCTGTGGGATACCTATCTGTGCCAGACTAAGGCTGGTTTCCCAAGAGGAGTATCCCGGACAGGTCTGTAGGGTAACGTAGGCCCCAGGCAAGACTATATCGTCCCATAGCTATGGTATCCTTAGAATGGCAGGGGGTACTTGCTCAGGAGGGTCATTCTCAGTACCCAGATGCTTATCTTCTGCATCCTTGGCAATGAGCTTCTCAATGTTCCTTGCTTGTCTTCCACTAGAGACTCTGGTGAGATTCGCATGGGGACCTCAAGCACTCTCAGTCGTGACCACTGATGCAGATTTTCTAGTCAATTCAGGTTGACTCCATTAGATTGCCCTTCATCACTTTCACTTTAAAGGACATCAGGTCCTGTATCTCGGTACCTTAGGCATTAAACAATTGTTCCAACGACTGGAGTCTTGTCACAGATTACTCCTGATCCCTCTCAATACCAGACACTTTTTTCATCAACCCCTCCAACTTGTTTTTAACGGCTCTCACTGCCTTCTCAGTGCTGCCTGTTTTCTCAGCCAAGTCACTTCTCAATTCTCTGATGGATCTTAATAGGGCCTATTCCCCAGCCATATGTTGCCCTTCATTATGGGTCCCAGTATCTCCTCTACTTTCCCCAACTGTACTCCTTGACTGAAAGAAGTCCTCTCCATGCCTCTGCCTAGTCGCCACCTCATTGTGTAGGCGAGCAATCAGTTATTAGAGTTTAGAATAGTACCCAACAAACTACTAGTCCATGCTCCCTTTACTCTTGAGTTCCCCAGCCTGTCCTTTACTAATGTGGGATATGGCAACGACCCAGGCCACCGCATGCCCCATAGTGCTCTGTGACCCCGTTTGTTGAACATTCCTCAGGATTAAAGATTAGTCTCCTCTGGCGCAATTCATAACTCGCTGGCTGCCACCAAGGTCTTAACTCAACCATGGCCCAGGTTAAGTCACTGCTCCAGCATAAAAGTCTTCTGGGCCTCTGTCGGATTCCACTTCTTGGATTCATGCCACATTAGTGGCACCGGGCTCTCACTCCTAGCTGTCATCTACTGTTGTATTCCTCTTAGGGTGTCCATACACGGGCTTTCCTGTATCATGTCCTTATATAGGCACAATTCGCCCTGCCCTTATATAGGCATAAAATCCCAGTCCTTATTTAGGCATTAAACTGTGCACTCCAAATACAGGCATGGTCTCCGACATCCGTCCACCCTAACTTCACAACGAGTTCTTGAAGAACAGACCCTTAGGCTTCGGGAGTTTCCCTAGCACAGGACTATTGATTTCTTCAAGGACTCATCTATTATGCATGAACCATTATACCTTAGGGGTTCATTCATGACGTCTTCCGCTGTCCGATTCACGTCAATGCTAACATTCTGAGGTACCTCTCAGGTATAACTATACCTTCCCTAGCCCTTGTAAACTAGAGGAGACCTCGACTTCAGAGGAGCCCGTTTTCCGGCCTGGCGCACTGCGAAGACGCTGTCCTCCATGCACGCAGAGAGTCCAGCTTCCAGTGATCTGACTTCCCTCGCGGGGTGTTGGAGTTCGAGTCTGGCAAGAGATTCCCACCTCTCTCATTCTTAAGGTATGGAGCTGACTAGAACCTAGAGGGACTCTTGGCATACTAGGCATACTAGACTTAACATACTCTTAGTATACCATAGTAAGGAATACTTCACCTACTTCATACCTCTCCCTACACCTAGGTTAGGTTAGGTACATTGGGGTAGAACTAGCTTAGAAACGCATCGTATGAGTACTCGCATTTTTAGTCTGTGTTATTTATGTAAATGAATATCTACTAAAGATCATGCTATTCGCAGTATTATTTATTTCTACTGCTTACGCTGTACATTATTTATCTTGCATACTGTCTTGTGATCATAACAGCACATTTAACTTACACCAGAAACAAGACTGTTCAATAAATCTTTTATTGAAACGCCCGTCTATTCTTTCTGTGTAACTTTGAGGAAAACTAAGTATGCACGATTGAGCTGAGTGAAATAGTTATCTATTGTTTCTACGACTCTGGGACACGTCTGATTCTAAAGAGAAACAAAGTTGTCATGTTTTGCGGCTGCCAGAAACTACTCCTTTCTTGTTTGTCAAGGAGTTTCTAGTGGCCTCTGAGCTAGCTGGCACAAGTAATTAAGTTTAATATACTCGATAGGGACATACTGACCTTAGTCCTATGTCAAACCTATAGAGGATATTATTCCAATCCGCAGAGCCTATTAGGAAATAGGAGCTACACTACACTACATGAGGGTACCACCAAATAACCCAGTGTCCTAAGTACTCGACAAGGACCTCTTCCGCAAAGCCAAATCCTTGCAAGGTACAAGGCTCACGCTATTATCACCCTTGAGAAATCTAAGTCACAAAATTCAAGGCTCCATGTCTACACCACCTATTTGTTACGCTCCCACGGGCCATCTACAGTCTGGGGTGGACAAACAGGAGACAGGCAAGGGCTCTTTAATGGAGTTGCAAGAAGCGTCGCCATCTTCGGCTACCATCGGCCCATCCTCCATTTAACATTTTAAAACCACAAGTTTCCATTAAACTGTACACCTCTGATCCTTAAACACTGCAATACTGGCATAACTAACAATGAGGAAATTAGGGCCAGACTTATAGCTTGGCGGTATGAACACTCTGTTGCAACAGTGTCCATACTTCCAAGACTGTGGTTCGCCTGCCAAATTTGGATGCGTTCAGACCTTAGGTTTAATCATAGCGGAGACTACTCCGTCTCCGCCATGATTAAACCTCTCCGATGGCCCTGTGGAGTAAGGGCTGTCAGAGCAGACCTCTTATTCCGCCCACATAATTTATATGGGCGAAATTAGAGGTCAGTTTTCACTGCCAGGAAAACCCTGGTGGTAAGGGGCAGTGAAAACAGTAAAATGTCCCCCCTCGCCAGGGGAGGGGGCTCCCATGGCGAGGGAAGCATTTTATTTTTTATTTTGAAAAACAAAACCCCGCTTCAGGATTTTCTTTTTGAAAATAAAATACAAAACTGTTTGGTGCAGAGCTCCGTCATGTTTATGGACCAGTGCATCAAACTTACAAAAGCATTGACAGAAACTGGTGTGACGGCTGTTCCTGCCAATGCTTTAGAAATGACTGCCAGCTTGACAGTCATTTCTAAATTTTGTGCATTGATTAGTCTCGGTCTGGAGGATGTTGAGTCCTCTGCCAGACCAATGGAGATTACTTCCTGTCCACCAAAGTATAAATCGGACACATAGTCTGAAATAGTCCAAGCTTTGTTAAATGCTTCAGTGTCTAGAAAAATGTTAATTGTTAGAAAGCCTTTATACTTAGAATTATAGTTTTTTTTAATTAAACAGTCATCCGAATACAGTGAATCTATAACATAAATCATTTTTACCAGCTGACCAGCAACTTGCAAAGTACCTTTTTTCCTAGAGGCATGAATATAATTTGTAGTTGGGACAGCTGGGATATATAAACAGGTTTTCCTCTAAATTCTTTGGAACATACCTTCAAAGTAACAAAATTGCATGGCCATCAACACCAGCTTGCCTTCAACACGAGCCACACCACTAACTATAGCCATACCAGTCACCAGACAAACATATCACCTACATCATCAATGTACAGCTGAACCATTAATATCAGCTGCAACATTCATAGCAGAATCATCATCTACAGCGGCTGCATCAATTATACAAAGCACAATACCTGTACCAGACATACGTTCAATACCAGCCTAACGAGCTGATAATGTTCCAAGTCACCCTTCGCCCCCTGATGCAGGTGACCTGTCTGTACTACTTTGCCCAGATCCTAAGGGATAGCAGTAAATCATTCCCATGATGCAGAACACCTCTCACTGGTCCTGTGAGAAATGAAAGTCTGATCTTACAGGGGACATGATCATGGTAGGTTAAGAACCCAGCCTTGACAGGCGCTAAGTTCAAGGTGATCTAGAACAAAAACCAGACCTCACTAAAACTAACATGATAAAACGCTATTAATTACATTTTCAAAATAAATGGCATTGTACATGTTGCTAATTAAATGTAACTAGTTTCTTTCAAGCCGAAAATGTTATGTGGGAACAAGCACATCTAGGATGTGTGAGGGTGTATAGGTGAACCATGTTACTTTTTATGAAAGAGGGTGTCAAGTTAGTGGTAGGTGAGGAGGTGTGCAATATCTGGCCCCTGGAGTACAGTAGAGGGAGCGTTACTTAGCATGAGCTGGAATGTGTTGCGAAGACGCTATGTGAGTGTGACTGTTGTCTTGGTGAGGGTGTGATTGTGGGTACTGGAAGTATGAGGTGCTGGATGAAGCACATGATTCAGTCTTATCTTTTCAAGTTTCATTGGAATAGGGGTTCTGCACAAGTTCCTTCCAAGTGTCAAAAGGCCCAAGCAAGCAAAGCCCTTGTCTGTGTCTGCCCGTTGCCAGGGACGCCCAGGCAGTGGGAATCCCTGAGGAGTTGACTGAAGTAAAGAGAAGGCAGAAATGGCATCTCCTCTGGAGATGGATGATAGAAAAACAAGTCCTCTTGCTCGGATCCTTCTTTTGAAGATGGTTTTTGCAGAAACCAGAGTTGTCACTTCCTGTGCCGGTGGATGACGGAAAACACAATGATGTCACTTCCTTACAGGTGGGTGATAGGAAATGAAGACTTCTTGACTAGCGGGAAACCACAGATATCACTTTCTGTGCATATGAATGCTGGGAAATTCATTGAATTCACTTCCTGTTGAGATGAATGTTGGGAATAAAATCCTCTTACCTCACTTCTGCTTCTAAAGAGGGTTTTATCAGGAAACCAGTGATGTTGCCTCTTGTGCAGATGGGGGATGGTAAATGATGACTACTTGTCTGGCTTTTTTAAAAGATGGTTTTGGAAGGAAACCAGGGATGACACTTCCTGTGCAGCTGGGTGATGGCAAAAAACACACCTTTCACATAAGCTCTCACACTCAACTCTGTGGTGTTCATCATGTACTCATCATATCTCCTCTCTTATTCAACATCTACCTAACCTCCCTTACCAGACCTGATTAGATCATTCAACCTCACCTGTTAAAACTATACAAATGAAACACAAATCATTCTAAAACTGGATGGCCTGGAAGACCAGCACAACTCAAAACCTGATTGCAATCTCACAAGAAATGCTTGGACCCCAAAGGGAGACAATTGGAAAAATACCAACTTACTGCCCTATGGCCCAAGGACCTCAAAGCACCTCCAACAGCATCAAGAGAAATATTAAACTTATGGGTAACCATGGATTCAGACCTATCCTTGCTACCACATGTCAACAAGGTCACAAAGAGGACTGTTCACACAATGAAAACACTGTCGCATCTTCCCATACCGTGGATTTCAACAAAAGCTCCAAGCTATACTCACACTTGCAGCTCCATCTTGGTGACCGCAGTTTTACCATACGCAAAATACAACTAATCCTCAGTGTGGAGCCAGCGATATGCAAATCAGTTTTGACCCTGCTCCAATAGGAAGAGTCCAGCTCAAAACGCCAGACCAGGTCCTCCCTGAACTGAAACTGGCAGTTCGGGCTAGGCTGTTCCTATTGGAGCAGGACCAAGGCTGATTTGCACATGTCTGAGACTAATCTGAGGTTTAAATGGTGGGCTAAAAAACATAACTGACTGGGATGCAGTCCGAGTAATTACTAGAGATTGAGATTAATTCAAGCATTCCATCCACCACTTTTCTTGTTTACTTCAATGCGACGTCCCAAGTGCGACAAGTATACCCAAACATGTGTTCCATGCTCCCTGTGCTACTGGAACCAAGATGCACCAGACTGAGTAGCCCCAACTAGGGCGAAACCGGTCCTGGGTTGCTTTTGTTCCGGTTGACAGGACATGGCTTTGCAGTTCAGGCTGGACTGTTCCAATTAGAGCAGGACAAAGGTTAATTTGCATATGGCTAGGTCTACTCTGAAGTGGCATGGTGCGCAAAAAGAAACCGATGGATTGGGATGCGGCCCGAGTAATTACAAGAGGCTGAGATGAATTCAATCATTTAATCGATCAATTTTTTTGTTTGCTTCATTACAAAATGGTGGGGACATTTGCACTGACCGGCCTAACCTATGTCTGCATGTTCACTCTTCCTGTCCCTCACTCTAAAACCTGTTTATCTTGTGTGTGGAGAGGTCTACAACCCACGACCATGGTTCCAAATGTAGGTTTCCCCTGCCAGAGAGAAAGTCATCCAGCCCACGTTTACTGAGTGGTAGCCATCTCCGTTGCCAACAGGATCAGAGTGAGTCTCTAGACATGCTGCCTCAGGAATTGAGGAGCCCGTAAACCTTGAAATGTGGAAGCCCCTTTGGTTTGTGTGCGCAGCACTGCCTAAGGGTAGTAAACAAGGGCAGACAGGCCGTACTGGACATCGGGCGTTTCCCCAGGAGACTGGAAGTGAGGTGGGGACGTTTTCTTTTATCAGTGCAACAGTTTTAAAAGCATTGAATAGTTCCTTGTATATCCAGCAGTTTTCCAGGAAACAATAAAAGCGTCAAGATAACTCTGGTGATTAATATACCTGCTGGGGAGAGAGGGGAGTTTTGTATTGTGGCAGATTTGACTCATCTATGGTAGTGTAGAAGGTAAATATACCTGCTGCAAAGAATGTGTACCATGCATATCAAAGAACAGTAATTTACGCGCATAGCTCAGTGGGTTTCTGCTTTTGTCACAGAGATTCTTTTGTTACTGTGCAGTTCATAAGTTACAATTGTAATGTAGCACAGTGAGCTATGAACCGCCATCAAAGAGCTGCATGCAAACTGCATGGTACAGGTTAGAAAGTTATGTTTTTTTCCCAGTTATTCATTCCCCTGATGTTGCTAAAAAAGGTTTGTTTGGGTAGAAATACATTCTTAATATTAAAGTCAACCCTAATCACTGTGTTATGTTCCGAATGCTGAGTTTGTGCCTCTCCCGACCAAGCACTCTTAAAAAATGCCTACCAGTATGGATGACATGTGAATCCTACACCTTGTAGTCCCCTTTGCCTTATGTAACATTTTCAATACTCTGATTTACACACGTATGATTCATTGGCTCTGTATGTGTGTGTGTGATGTAAAGTGCTCGGACACCCTACACTGGTATGAGAGGTGCTATAAAATAAATGAAATACATGTGAGAGAGGGGCTACGGAGAGATGAGAGACACTGTTGACAGGTAATAGTGAGGGATTCATTGAAGAGCTCCAACAAAGATTGTTGTATCCTGGTGCACAGTAACGTCATCACTTACTATGTTTTAAAAGCTAATACAATTGAATATGCCATGACAAAAGTGTTGTAGAATGCACCATTTTGCCCCAAATGTTCTTGGGGGGAGGGAACCCCCCAAAGTCCCTCTTTGTAGTGGTCAGGCTCGCTTGCTGCACTCACTATGCACTGCACGGGGGCTGGTCTGACAAAATTTGGTAGGGCGCTTTGGGTTCCCAGTCCAGCCCTGGTAGGAAGTACTACACTCGTCAACATGGACCTAATTTGCCTGTGTTGACCGTCAAGGGGGCCTGTACACTCATGCAGGAGAGAAAGTTGCAGAACCAGAGGAAGAATTTCTGACAGATTGTCATTCTCCTCCTAGTCTGGAACTAAGTTTGAGAAAGCATGTGCAGTTGCCTATGAAAAAGGACAAATGTAGCAATCTGTTAGGTAGCTGCACTTTGCCTGACAGAAGGAGTGAACCTAATCCCAGGAACATCTTCACAAGGCCCAAGACCTGAGCGAGGACAGCTCAATTGACCGTGACTGCAATGGAGCTACAAGGTTGTCCCCACCAAGGTGTCCATGAAAAATTAAGAAGGACGCATAGATTGATGAGCTGCTCCATTACCTTCACGCAACGAGAAGGCTCATCAATGTCCCCGACATATGCCCTGCCTCTAGGGTGTCCATACTTGCCTTGCTTCAGCATTACAGGGATGAAAAGACAGTCAGTGCTCAGACCTCTGGCATGGTATCTGGTTCCGCAGGCTGAAGGAAGGTGCATGATTATGGAACCATCTGTATCATCGTTCTAGCTTCTACGATTCCAGTTATCGTCAGGTGAAGTAACAATCCAACTTACTTGTTGGCTGACCAGTGGCTAATGGTGTCAATTTGACTTGCTGTAGGCGCACCCAGCCTTTGTGGCTGCCAAGCCAATGTAAGATTGCTAATGAGACTTGTAGATAAGGCACCTGAACTGAAACATAGGGCCTGATTTAGATCTTGGCTATACTCCCGCCGTCCCTCCGTGGCAACGGTTTCAAGTATTTCATTGAGTTTGCGGAGTCCCACCTGCTGTATTTAGATGTGTTCTGGCTGTGATGGCTCCGTCAGGCCAGCGGTATTGCACTGAGCCTATTTAGATGTCCCCGTGTGCTGGCGCTGCCCTTGAGGCGGTTTGCTCACGAAGTGAGTCTCTGGTGGAGTGGAGACTAGCAAGTACTACTTATTTTTGTGTCAATACACATATATGTTGTGTGTGCCTCAAAAACATATGTAGGTAATGTGTTATGCCTCTTTTTTTTTACATATTGCATGCCACACAAACAACATACACACACTATTGAATGCACACCCAAAGGCACCACAAGCACAAAACCCCCAAGCACCACAAAAACATTTTTTTTTTTTAAGTGTCAATACAGGTGTGTTCATTTTACCTTGATAAGTTGGAAAATGAACACTACTGCATTACACATAAGAAAAAATTGTATGTAAGAGCAATGCAAAAAAACACGAGGCTACAGTAATTGTCAACACATGATTCATAGTAAGACAATTGCAAGAGATGCTTGCCTTAGATCCCGGCGACAACTGAGTCATTTGGCGTTGTGGAGTCGTAGCATCATAAAAGGGACCTGGACAATGGGGTTCAAGACGGAAGTGGGAAAGAGTAAAAAAGGTAAGTCCTTACCTCATCCCCTTTGATTCTGCCAACTCTAAGTAGGAGATATTCGCGCCACAGTTACTTTGACGGAAAGGCAAATCGTAATTAGCTCCGCGGGCATCTTGGCTGGACACCCGCCGACAGCCGCTTCTGCCTACAACGTTGTCGACGCTGGTGAGAATTCCTGGCGGAGTCAGCGGGACTCTGCCGGTCTTTCAACCACTGACCTGCCAACATGTAAATATAGCGGGCGGACCGCCAAGTAGACAGGCGGTGAATCCGTCGAAAAAGTGAAAGCGGGACCATTACCACCAAGGTCTAAATTAGGCCCATACTTGGGACCCTGCAGAGGGAGCTGGCCCACTGTTTCCTTTGGTCTCCAAATGAAGCCAGAAGGACCAATTAGGTTCTTAACTGGGCCCTGAACATCATTTACTGGGCAGTGTTTCCAAGTGGATACTGGTGATGAGAGATCAAGGCACCAACCCATCACCAGGAGCACTTAACACTTTTATTATTGGTGGGGCTCCTATTTAAGATTTTGGAGTAGCAGGAAACGTTACTTAACTAAACTCATTGTTATCAAAGAAATCATTATTAGAACACATGCAAACAAAAACTACACATTTTACTCTAAGTTCAGTTGGCAGCTTTCACAATATAAGCGTGGCGCTTCGTTCTTTTTCCCTCTGTTTTTTAGGTAAAATGCACCCCCTTGTGGACTCCATTTAGTATTACAACTAAATGAATCGCTCATTGGGATTATCATTTCAGCCATAAGGTGTTCAAATGTCCAGATACAACTAAACACTCACAGCCATGCCCTCCTTAATCGATTTTGAATTCCACTGTCTTAACGTCAGTTCTCTGTGGCCTCTTCTTATATCTGGGTTCCCAGCACCACTGGCATAAAAGTTTAGATCCTTTCTTGAACCATAACGTATTCCCTTAAAATATTAGTTTTGAGCATATTTTATCTATCTATTGTTAATTGCCCATATGTGCTGTTTTAATGTGTGTTTTAAGCCGTGAATCATTCTCCCTTTATAGACTTTGCCACAAAGGCGATGAAGATGACAAATGCGGTGAAGTAATCGATGGACCATAGCTGCCCCCTAATGCTCTGACATTTCAAGTACTTGCTTAAGAAAGTGATTTGGACGGCTGCATGTCACAAGACCTATCTATGCAATGCACTTGTGTTGAAGGCATCTCACCATAGTCAACATTTTATTGTACACTTCAAATAACGGAGTTGGAGCAGTACTGGCTCAATTTGATTATAAGAATAGAGAGAATCTAGTGGCTTTTATCAGCCATAGACTGCTTATTAGTGAACAGAACTAGGTGGCCATTGAAAGGAACAAGTTACTTACCTTCGGTAACAAATTATCTGGTAGAGACATGGTCTAGCCGCAGATTCCTCAACTTTGAATTCTCCCCAAGCGCCAGACTGGATCCAGAAATGTTTCAGCAGTACCTCTGCATGCTGGGGGGCGTCGTCGTACGACTCTGTGCTGACGTGAAACCAAAAGGTATTGTAAGGCACCAAAAAAGCGACTGCCGTACAGAGACAGAAGATGTCCTCAAGAAGACAGAGAACATCCCGCTTCCTACAGAAAATTATATATATCTACACTTGCATACTAGAGGATCTGGAAAGTAAAAACCCAGGATGTTCTTGAGGAAGAGAAGATCCATAAAAGTGACCATCCTCCGTAAGGAGAGAAGAAAATAATATCCTTCCAGAAAATGCTGGACATGACCATAACCACCAACCTCTCGGGTCTCAAATATTCTGATACTGCATTCCAGACAACATCACAAGCAGTGATCATAGCACAGCCATATTCTAAGAATGATGGCAAGCCTTAGAACCTCCAGAAATGCAGGAAAACGTTAGTAAAATAATTATCCTGAAGAATACAATAAAGCTTGAACCTGCAATATGCAGTGTCTCTCAAAAAAGAACAGACATCTCAAGGAAGGCAGCCCTGTACAAAGGCAAAGAATGCACAGCGTATCATTACAATTACATAATCGTCCTAAGGGGGGGGGGGGTAAAGGCAATGGGACCCCCAAAAAGGGTGCCATAAAGGAAAAGAACGGCTATGAGCCTACAACAATAGCCCTTGAAGAGCATATAACAGGATCCAAGAAGGACTAAGCTGTATAGCTGAGTGATGCCTGCACAGGTAGGGTACTCAGGAAAAGCAATGCAATAGTAACCAAATAGCCCACGTAAGTGGTACGCAGAAAAAGCTGTACAACAGCAAACAAATACTCCACGTAGAGCGAGACGCATACCAAAAAGGGTATAAACTCTTGAGACTAAGCCCCTCACCAGAGTAAAATAAAAGAATACATGAAGGTATTCATGGAGTAACAAGGAGAACAAAAAACAGCTTTACAGCTGAAAAGTGTCGTGGCCTGGAATCCTCAGGATCGTACGTTGCTCAATAATGGTCCACCTCTCGACACCCCCACGGTCTGATTAGATATACACAGACACTATGGAGTGATCAAGCGGGGGAAGGGAAGGAAGGGAACAGCAGGGAGGGAGACCTGTAATATAAGGACACAGGGATCAGCAAACAACAGTGTAGAATTATTTCCTACCCTTACCCCTTTTCAATTGGTATCTATCTAGGGAACCGTACCTGTAAAGAAAAATAACTTCTCCTCGAAATCGGTTAACCTATATGGTATGTGGTGGCACTCAGTCTGATCTAAAAGAAAAGCATATAGTCAACTAGTATAATAACATCCCCTATCGCAGTAGTCTCTGGAGACGGGAGCTATAATTATCTAACCTACCATTTAGGTATCTTATGAAGGCTGAAACAGGGGTGCGGAAGAGCTATCCTCCTGCTCACTCACTGCACTCCTGCTAAAGAAATATACAAAGAAACAGGTATGACTTCATAGACCATAATGCACCACATACACTCAGGCAGACACGCAATATATCCGGCACATTTCCCCAATGCTTCTTGGTCAAATGGCCAAATGAAATAGGTGACAACGAATAAAGAATGGTTTCCCGGTAAGAAACTCCTCGTTTCTCCCTTGGACCCAACAATGTCTTAAACAGTTTGTATCTGTTTTGTAAGGGCGTTTTCCCCGCACGAACCGCTGCTTGCCAGTTCACCAACGAGAGAAACGCTTCGGTAGTCACTATGCCCAGCACTAGTTCAGCGAAGACTTTTATCTCTGGTTATCATCAAAGGGTGAAAAGACATGGTAACGTCTGGGGTGATTCCTCCCTAGGTTTTGTGCTCAACCAAGACAGTTGCTCCGCAATGAACCTGTGAACTTGGTTCAACCAACGGAGCAACGTGAAATACATCACACCGCCCTTGCCACTCAAGAAAGAGCTGCCTCTTCCAGATAACCAACAAATGAAGCGTGGTGCTCGAAGCACCCTTACCAGCCTCTTCTCGTCATCGGCGCAGCTCCTACAAAGAGTAATCGGCACCTCTCCGATGCCCCGGAAGCTATTTTCACGGAATTGTCTCAGCGCGTGTTGACGTCATTGACGCCAGAACCGCAAAGGATCATGGGGGCTGTAGTTTTCTACTGCCGATAACGCACTCTAGCGCATCGCTGCAGTGTTCCTCCTATGGGACGTGACAAAAAGACAATCCAGAGAGCAAAATAGGTAAATCCAGAGTCAAACATTCCGCAGTAAGGAAGAAGTAGTGCTTCAACACCACAAAGTGCAATAACAGCAGAGGCAGGGATTAAATCCTTAACCAAACCTAAAGATCCACAACCGTGGCTATATGAAAGGTAAAGCAAAAGACACTTCAAAATTGGTCCATCAATAGAGAGACCAACAATGCTGAAAAGGAATTGATATTGACCTGAAGGACTTTCCCAAAAGGAAGGCCTACGCCACCTTACTAGTGACCAGCCATGAGGCGTTGTAGCGCAGAATCTGCATGGCTGTCAAATAAGCGGACACCATCAAAAGTCATATCTGTCAAACTCTTCTGAACAGCGTCAGGGAAATTCGACTCATGCAACCAAGCGTGTCTGCGAAGAGCAACAGACGAAGCCTTGGCCCTACCAATAGAATCAGTGGTGTCCATAGCAGATTTAATGGTAAACTTCGCCATATCACGGCCATCTTGCACAAACTGAAAGAGTTCAGTCCTGAGCCCTTCAGGAATGGAAGGAAGCAGATGGGCAAAAGAGTTCCATAAAGCGTAAGAAGCTCTGCCCAAGACACAAGACGTGTTCAATGACCTCAAGGCTGAACTAACTGAAGAAAAGATATTTCGGCCACACAAATCCAACCAACTGGATTCCCTACCCGGTGGAAGCAAGGGAGCAACATCTGGATCTGGTGAAGCCGTAGCAGCTTGCACCACAAGCCCCTTAGTGGTAGGGTGTCGAGAAAGACAGACAGGGTTGTCCGGAGCAGGAGGATGGAGATGGGAAATGGCATGATCAACAGAGACCCCGGTCACAGGCTTCGTCCAAGTTCCAAGTTAAATATCATACAGAGACTCTCCAAAGGATAGTAAGGCTTTAACACCTGTCGCACCCTGATGAAGCAGATTCACTAAGGGATCAGGTGACAAGAGTACGGAAGGAAGTTATAATTGTAAGATAGCAGCAGCTCGATTCACAACCTCTGCATAAGCTGCACTAGCCTCCATCGCCATTTGTGGCAGAGAAAGCAGGTCAGAAACGGGACGGTTGCAGACCACCGCCCTCTCCCAATGCAGCCCAAGGAACCTCCATATGAGGCTGAACAGGACCAACCAAGCGGTCGACGTCCCCGGCGTCACCAACTTCTGAACAACCTTGCAACACTGGAGAAACAGCAACAGAGACGGCACCGACTCCGAAGCGCGCTAAGGAGATGATGCGGGAGCCGCAGTGTCAGCTGTGCGCCGGCGCCGACCGATGTCAGGGTGTCGTCGTCTCGACTTCAACCTCTACGACTTCATCCAACGCCATCACCGTCACAGCTGGAAGTCGCACCGGGCTGTGCACCAACACCATGACGACTCCAGGAACAGAGTTGGGGCTTTAGACTGGCGCCGAGGGCAAACCCGCTGGCGTGGTCCAGTCATGTAAAGCATAGTAGTATGCTTGCATCTGGGTCATACTTGCCCCGGCTCCAGGATAAGGATGGAGGCACTGGGTCGACCTTTTTGCGACATCCTCTGCTATGGAACGTGAGGAGTCGCAGAGACCACGTCGTGACAAGGTGAGGCCGAAGGCCACAGCGACTTTGATCCCTTACGAAGGGATTTTTGTGGCATAGATGAGCGACGTCTATGGGAACAGCTCCTTGAATGGCCCCGGGCAGGAACTTCAGAATGGGAAGGAGACCAACGTCGCCTGGACTCAGAAGACCGGGAGAACTGCGTCATCAGAAACTTCATCTGCCTCTCCCGCAAGACATTTGGCTTCAGTCGCTTACAGGCGTCACACTCCTCTTTTTGTTTGGTCCTAGCATGTGTGCAGAGGCCTAGGCCTGTCCCTAGTGATGCAGGGTTCAGAACATGTTCTTTTCACTGGAGGGGTGCACCAAGCATGTCTTCATAGTGGGCACTAGACTACTGCTCATGCCCTTGGTAGCTCACATAAAGCAGCTGTGGCAGTGCACCATGTTTTGTGAATCAGTAGTATGACTGGAGCTTTTTCTCTGTATCAAGAAGAGGTGAGGCAACTTGTCCCGCTCAAATAGGGTTCTGCAGTTATGTGAAACCCAGAACCTTGCACTGATATTCTGTATGCGTGTCGAGTGCATGCACAAGCAGCACATGTATGGCAGCAGAACTCTATGTGGTGTGAAAGTCTGAGTAATAGGAACAGTGGGATCCATTTTGGATGTCCCTGGTTTAGCATTGAACAAGATGGAGGATAGACATAGCTTCACCAGACAATGGATGCATATTGCATGCATTCCTGGGACTGAAGGCTGGAGATCCAGACAATGAAGTGAGGGGGGTGAAGCCAGAGCTAATTTTAGAAATATAGGACCTGAATCACAAACAGCATTTTGTAGTATGTAAAGTAGTATTAGAGTACTTCTACTTATTTACTACAACATGCAATTCACAAACCTACAAGAGTAAATCTCCCCCTCTCCTATCTTTTCTATCTGAAGATCCTTACAAATATAAGCTTACTACTTAGTAGTAAATGTAGGCGGGATCAGGGGAGTGGCTCTAAAGACTTGTTGGGGAGGAGGGTTAGGGAGGACTAAGGAGGGGCTTACGCAGGGATAGACACCCACCTACAAAAGAGTAATCCCATTGCTATTAACAAACTGCACTTCTAGGTTACTACAGCTAAAAAAGACCCAAAACAGTAGTAAATGTTCTTCATCTCAGACCTGGAGTAAGCACGTGTTGGTACACATGGCCAACCACTGGTACTGCAACACCCTTCCATAGAAAATATTATTGGCAGGGTAAAAAAATAGAACCCCATTGCAAATAATGGTAAAAGAAATTAATTTATTTTGGCTTTTAAAATAATAAAATTTTAATGTTCATTTTTTATATACATGAAAAATAAATATTTTAATATAAAACATTTTAGTAACTTTTTACATTTAGTGATACATGTAACTTTATTTTTTCAAAAATAATAAAATCAATTTTAAATTAATTCTATACATAACTTTTTGTAATTTTTAATACATAATAAGTAAACACACATTTTATTTTAATTGGGATTTTTTAAAATAAATCTTTAAAAAATAATTTTAATTTAATATATTTAGACGAATTAAATACTTAATTCAAAATTAGGTTAATAGCTTAAAGTTACTAGTGCAAACTTTTCACATGTAGGAAGAGTTCGCCCCTGCTATGCTGGAGAACTCCCTATGTCAAAGCATGGGAAGATTCTAAAGTTCATTAAACTTTTAAACAATCAATACAAATATTTTTATGTTAAATATTAATATAAATTAATATTATATAGTTATTTGTTTTTGAACGTAGAAAAAAATAAAAAGCTAGAGCACTATTATTTTTTAATTCAATATGTAATTAGGTCCTCTTCGTCTAGGTCTGAGTCCTTTTTGTCTGTAGTAGCTTTACGCACGTAAATTTGGCTCCACCCATGTTTCAGGGGCAGAGACATGTAAGAAACTTTCACTCTGAGTGGTGAATAGCCCAAAAAAAGTAGTTAGCTTACAACAAAGTGTTAAATTACATTTACACGTGTAGATTTAGTCACGTCAGTTTATCTTTGTGAATTGATCCCCTTAATGAAGACCTTGTTAACAAAAAACTGCTGACACAATCTTCGTTAACACTGCCGTCTGGTAGATGGTAGAGGTAAGTGATGACAATGCAAGTTCTGTTGTTCAAAGTGAGGACTTTTCTAGGCAGGGCCTGTTCTTTTGCTTGCTCCTGATTACTGCTTCAGGAAAGATGATGACAGTCAGGTGCATAAAACTCACATTCTATTGTGCTCTTGTTTTAGATAATCCTGTTCAGAGCTGGCCTCATAGCTACCTGCTGTGTGAGCTATCAATTTGCACAAAGGCTGTGTTTGAGGAGCAGCCAGAAAATGACATTTGAAAGAGAACCACCCCATCCACTTAAGACAGTGGATCTATATTTCCTGTTTGAACATGCTTTTAAAAGTGGGGTTCAGTGTGCATCTGTGGAGAAAATGGTCTTTGAAGCATAGGGATGCTCAAGGAAATACCAGAAAATCTAGGACTTGATGGGCTGGACTGAAAAGTTTGGACTTGGATGTGTGACATCCTTAAGAGCTTAATAATTGGACCTGGGCAGGTGGGGAGCAAATGCAGAGGGGACCTTGGTGTGAGGTGTTTGTGTATGTTATACCATATATAACATCCTGCCAGTACAATACCTGTATTGTTTTTTTAAATAATAAAAACAAGGTACTAAAAAAGTGGGATTCAAACCCCATTCTTTGTTCCAGTTCCTAAGTTCTTCTTCACCAAGGAAGGAATTGCTCTACAGAGCACTCAAGTTGGTGCTGTGTGACCAGGGCTGGTGTCTACCTGACAACCTGTCTCCCAGAAATGAGAGAACATTACCTGAAATCTGCACTTTCTGCTGGAGGAAACGACAGTCTGCCTAAATGATTAGAAACCTGCCTACCAGCTGAGACAGGGAAGGAGATTGCCTGGCCTTGCAGGAGCAGAGACTGTCCAGGAGGAAAGCCATCATACTCCCAGCAAGAAGAGCTCTGTGAGAAAGCTGACTACTACAAAGAGCGAGCCCAGGAGTGACCTGTGAAATTAGAGTTTTCTTAAGTCCCTATGAGCAGTTCCTATGTAAACTGCATCAAAAATCTGCAAGAACAAGCATTACGGTGTCTTCCAGCAATCTGTCATGAGCCGGAGAGACTGGTGTTCCCACTTTCAACTCCAGAAAGAGAAGCTGCGCCGCACCTAAAGTGGAAACCCTGATTGACCAGAGGCCGCAACTACCGATGGCACACCATCCCAGATGACTTGGCATGGAGACCGCAATTGATGTAAAACTACACAATCCACAATGCAATGGGAGACAAGAAAGGGCTATTAAAGCTATAGTACCCAATTAACAGAAACTGAGGATTGTTTGTTGACCTGCAGCCATAACACTATTTTCTAGATTCGAATTTTGACTGGTGGCTATTCACCAGGTAGGCTGTTCCTCTGCTGCACAGTCTATTATCTGAATAGATATTGAAGCATTACACTGTATGAATATTTAGCATGTTATAAACGTGCACTTTTACAATGCTCTGAAAAAATACCAAAATATAGATTAGAGGACTGTTGAAGAAAGGTGTGAGGAAACGTTTACCACATGAATAACTACAATGACAATAATGCATTTGGACATGTGGATTTGGGCTATTGAAAACTGTAATTGTAATGTAACACATGGACTGTGAAATATACAACTGCATAATCCACAATGCAATGAGAGATCAGAAAGAGGAAGCGCTATTACAGCACACTTCTGATGGGATCTTAACACTGTTTTTGGAGTGACGCTATGTGACAGGTTTTTAGATTACAGGCAGAGAGGCCCTTTGAATTTGAGCTGAAGAGAAGATGTTGGAAAGTGCTGGGGAGGTGGGAACAAAAGAAGAGAGGGAAAGAGAAATCTGTGTTGTAGAAATCTGCTCTTACAACTACACAAAGGTCTAAAAATGTTTATTAAAAAAAGAAAAATAATCTATGAATCAAAGAAAATGGCAACAAAAAGATCCCCCATCCCCCAGTGAGTGTAAATGCTAGAACATGTCACACAAGATTTGGGGATCAAAGCATAGACACCCGCACTAGTCTTAACGTCCCAATAGATTATATAGGCTAGAAACAAGGTGCAAAGGGCTTGGGACACAATCCCCTAGGTCCCAAATCGAGTGACCAGAAGAAACCTACCCGTCACTCTAATAAAATGCAATCAAAACAGCCCAGCACACTTTCAAATATTGAATGTATTATACATGCAGTAGTATAAATTTCCAACAAACTGTTGTTCTTTACCGAACAAGATGACCGCATGGAGACGGGTGTGATATTGACCGATACACCGTTATCGATGAGCCCTTGAGCTGATATAATATGTCTGTGGGGACAAACGCATTCTCAAACCGATTGGTCTAACATATTGATAAAAGCTATATGAATGAGCACATTTTATATTCTAAGCCCTGAAGAAGTCCGATTGAGGACGAAACGCGTTGGCGGTTGCAAGTTTTATAAAAAAAGAACATGAATAAAGAATGAATTTCATCATCATATGATTACATTGCTTTTTTCTTCGTTTTGGGAAAACAACAGTTTGTTGGAAATTTATACTACTGCATGTATAATACATTCAATATTTGAAAGTGTGCTGGGCTGTTTTGATTAAATGCTAGAACATACATGTACACAGGAGAGTTTTATACGTTTTCATACACAGGGCTCCAATGGAGATTCCCTCTCGAAAATAAAGCAAAGGGAGGCTTTGCAGGTGCAGAAACTTGATGTGGGGTAGTTCACATTTGACCTTCAAAATGATACAAAAATGTAAACTTTCAGATATAAGCAAGCTATTCAAGAATTCTCACCTCCGATTCCATAAAAGTGAAGCTTTACATGTCAGTGATGGGCACAACTTGATAGCATTGATTTAGCATTGAGAAAGAACATGGCTACAGCTAATACAGTTGCGCTAAGGTAATTCATGAAAATTTTACAATCCCTCCCTTCTGCACAATACTGCGCAAACTTCAAAACAGGTCAATCAAATCAATTTGCATAAGTCTGTTAACTTCATGGGAAATGTCTTCAGGCATCGAAAAATCATAAAAATGTTACTAGACCTGCAGATCTAGTAACTTGAATAATCTACTCAACCTAAATGTGATTTACTTGACCCATAAACTGGTCTCATTATGTGATCCTAAGGCAAATATTTTATTTTGCAGAGCCAATTTTTTCTTCATTATCACACATGACAGCACCTTTCTATATATGAGTTCAGCATTCCTGCTGTTCAAAGAAACCTATTTGGTTTGATTTAAAAGACTTTGGGCCCGATTCCGATGCGGTTAGGAAATCATTCTGACCGAATCGGTTTGGGAATGGTTTCCAACCGACTCGGATCGGGAGAGTCCGACCAACCGAGTACGATGCATCCGGATGCTTCCAGATACGATTTGGTTGGACTCCCTTTGACTTCAATGGGAGCCTTTGTTCCGACCGAATGCATAGGCTCCCACTCAAGAAAGGGGTGGCTGGGGAGAATCGGGCACCCTGTGGCGGGCCACACTGTGCATGGCTGGTAAGGGGGGACCCATGGGTACCCCCACTGGCACGATTGGGAAGGCTCTGGGTGAGGGGGGCCCGCTATGGGCCCCCAAAGTCTGATTCCGACTGCCAATTTGAGTCGGACGGCACGATTCGGAAAGGCTGTCTGAATCCAGCATCGTAATCGGTCGTTCGGAAGCGCAGCCCGTAGAGACGTATGATTCTGCTCCGTACGGCTCGGTCATTCCGAATGCCGTCGGATTCAGATTGGGATATTCCTAACGCCTAACTCGCATCGTACTCGGCCGGTCCAAAACCTTTCCGATTTGGTCGGAAAGACGCGTTTCCGACCCAATTCGGAAGGAGCAAATGGCGTTAGGAGGCCTTCCTAACCGCATTGGAATCGGGCCCTAAATGTTTGCTCCGTGCATAATAAAAATCTAGCCCACATATAGGGTACACATGACCTCTGACTTGCCTATTAGTTCACTAATAACATTGCCATCAGGGCAGGGGCAGGAATGTTTCTCAGTTCATCTTTAAAAACTCACTTTTCATAAATATATTACTAAAGAATGAGGTAGTAGTGCACAAAATAGCACATTCTCCATTGAAATGGCCAAAAATGTCCCCACTAACATGCAGTTTTACTTATAAAACTATGTAGTGTATAAAGAATAATCTGTGAAAACTGGGTTTCAGCAAACATATTTATCATTTACACATCACCAAGTAAAGTGTTCTGATTTGTTTTCATCCTATTAAAAAAAAGATTTCATTACACAGAATTGCAAAACAAGGGCTTTCATAACTACTGACATTTATTTTGAAATGTTTGTACGGTTAACTTTTTAGCTATTTAAAGTGTTTTAGAATAAAACATGACATCCTACAGCTTTTCATTTCCCACTTTTTGTACAGCACGTTTGTCAGACAGTTCACTTTACAAAATCCTTGAAACTTTGCAGTCAGAGAAAGAAAAATAATTGTAGATGTACATGGACTTTTGACCTCTGTCTCTGAACACAGAATAAACGAGATTTAAATGGCATCTTTAATGCTCCTTCACTTTGTGAGTAAACAGAACACCTGTTGTTTGTCATCTCAGCAGAAGGGGAATGTAGGCCCTAAATATAGCTCACCCTGATAAAATCTGACTCTCCATAGCGAGTGGGCCAGTAGATTTCTCATTAGAATATTTTCAAGGATCACACTCACATTTACATCACCATCAATACTGATTTCTGGTAAAGAGAGGAGTAATTACAGAGAGGCCTCTTTTACTTATGAGATGGCAAATGGCACATATACAAATTCTTATAAGTATTTATAGCAGAAAAAAGTATGACTAAAACTGCTAAAAAAGATCACTATTATTTTTATTGCAAACCATCTAAATATGCCTTTCAACTAGGCACACATACTCCATCAAACAAGATTAAAGCCGTCATTCATTTTATGAACTTCCTAACACTATTATGGCTATTATCAAACTAATTGTGTATACTCAATGAGACATGTGGTTTAAATAAACAACATTCTAATCTGATAAAGGTGTAAACTCCCCCTTGGCAGCCTGGGAAAAACTAAGAGCCATTTTTTTGAAGAAGAACAGGTTTTTGGATTGATCTGAAAAAAACACGGCGGTGGCGGTGTAATTTACAACCTTCTCTATTACCTTAGTTACAGTTTGAACATCATGAACAGTCTGTCAGTCAGATCTCTACATAGGGAACAAGATCACAAAGAAGCAGTCAGTTTCAATTATTTCCACTATATAATGGTAGCAGTGGACTAATCAACTGCACATCCAAGTCATGACCACTAGAGCAGGAGCAAACCAATAGCACAAAATGTCAAAATGTAGTTAATGAATTCAAAGTGATCATAATTCATTGAAAAGGGTGCTACATGGGGGCGTGGCCTGGTAAGATCGCCGCTTCTGAAGCTCTCGTCTTTGTCCATCTAAATCCTCCATAATCCTGTGTGCCTGCTGTCTTGGGGGCTGCCTGTAAGGCAGAGAGCAGGTTGACAATGCAGTGGGAGACATCCTGAGTGACGACTGGCCGGAAATCGACCAGCATTGGTGACAGAAGCGGAGACCCATGAGTCCCAACTTGGCGACCTGAAGGTGGCCTGGAGGCGTACTGAGGCAGGGTGAGCCGGCACAGGCCCGAGAACTCCTGTGTTTGCAGTGCTCCCCGAGGTGATGCCGCAGGCGAGCTGGGTCTCCCCAAGGTGGGGGGAGATGCTCTGTTCCCTAGATGGAGGCTGTGGAAGGGAACCTCAGATCGAGCACCGGGCGGAGAGACGCTTGGGCGGCGACAGTGCCGTGAGGAGTGTCGACCGCCTAGAGATGAGAGGCAGTCAACGCGTGGGGGACTCCTGTCCCCTGCAGTATTGAGGAATAGATCACCAAGTCACGTCTGCACGGTGGGATGGGGAGAGGCTGCACTCGTGGCCCTGGAGGGGCCGAGATAATGCCACAAAGGGAACCTGCCAAGAAAGACAGAAAGATCCTGCTAGTTGCTGCTAGTTGCTCTAGTCTCCCCGAGCTGGGAGGAGACGCTCTCTTCCCCCGTTAGAGGCCAAGGAGCAGAACTGCTAGTGCAGTAGCCGGTGGAGTGGCACCTGAGAAGCGAAAGAACTGAGAAGAGTGGCAACGGCCTATAGTGCCGATATAGGCAACCCTCCCCACGCAATATGAACATATCATGCACTGTAATAAATAATCACACAAAAACAGGTTTGTTGGAAAACAGTTTGCTGCAGGTTTATTTCACGGTGGTAACCGTGAACTCAAACTCAGACAAAAGGAGGCACAATGGATTTTTCAATTACGGGCTGTAGATAAAGGTCTTAATATCGACAATGAAATACAGTACTGATAGGGTACCTGATGTTTGTAAATACTCTGTATAATATTATTGCTCTGACCTGTCCGCCCCTATGTACCTCTGTGTTAGAATTGTATTCTGTTATCGGATGTTACTAGCAATGTACGTTATTGATAAGTCTATCCTTTGTGTACTGGTTGATTCTCTTCTTTGAACCAAATCTTTGGGTTTATGCTTTGGCTGTTACTGTACTATTTGGTCTTTTTCCTTGTTTCCTCTTACATTTCCTCCCAGGGCTCTCCTTTGCGGTGACTCTTAACATGAGTTTAAAAGTCTCTTGTATACACTACTGGCCACTCCAATATGGCGTGCGGATAATTATGGGGTTGCAAGACTGATGTTTGCATTGTGACTATCAGGATGTAATGGTAATAATTGAGGCATTTGATTTAGACATATGACTGTTGATTATTTTTATTTCTGCACCCCGTGAGGGGCTGCTTATGGTGCCTTGGTACTTTGTGATGCACACATTTTTGTCCTTCTATAAGAAAGATATACGTTTTTCTACGACTGGAGAAATGTTTTAAACTTTATGCTTAGATACTTTTTTCTGTAATTTGGAACTGTTCCATGATAGCGTCCAACAATATTGGTCCAGACGCATGATCATTTTCGTAAATTGTATAACTTTAAATTTGCGCCTTACTTGGTTGCAATTTTATTATGTGAGTAGTTTTTCACGCTTTAAGAGGATCCTTTGATCTCTTGTTACTGATATTATGTTTTACTTTTTGTCCGTAAGGGTTTCTGTAATATGTAACCATTTGAAGATGGCGTCCGACAATAGGTTTCGGATGCGCGCTGATTTTTGCTTAGACATGGTTGGAGGCAGCGCTTAACATATGTGTTCTGTTTTTGCCTCACTACACTAGGGTATTTAAGGACATGTTAAGATGGCGCCGGTGCGAGACGCCACGCTGCCTTAATTAGTACTCTCTGTTTGGACGAGAGCCGTTTACTTGGTATGTTTGCCCCAAATAACAGGGTTCTTTTATGGGATATATATTGTTTAGGGCTGGGCGGGCCTTCATATTGGATATGTTCTCGCTGCATATAATTGGGCCAAGAGGATATTTATAACCTAGTACTTGCAAATGCTGATACGGACAGGTGGCTATTAAAGCGGTTTTGCGTGATTATTTACAGCTTGTCTATTTTACTTTAAACCTGGGTTACTGTATGTTAAGTGATATCCGGGTAACATGGGTGTGCTGTGAACGTAGATTTAGATATGCTCGTATTGGGACAACGGGCTTTTCATTAGCATACCTTTTGATGTTTCCAAGAGTTACTTATTACTTAGCCGGCCGTCAAAACATGATTAACTAGTGGGATTACTATATTTTTGTCTCTTTAATTCTCATGGATTTGGTTTTACCCTTAAGTATTTTTGTTGTTTTTATCTGTAGGATCACGCCTGGAAATTTGACTGAAGGCGTTACGATTAAATATGAGTGCCTGAGTCGGTACTTGCATTGTTTCTTTGCACTCTGAGTCTATATTATACATATCATCCGGTGAGTTACCTCGACTATATATTACTCACAAAGTTGTTGTATGAGTTGCTTTGAAGAGTGATTCTTTAATTAGTGTGAGCAGGTTTTTTACTCGTAAAAGACGGTGTTAGATGCCATTACTCCAACTGTATTGTCCAGTTCATTCATAGACTTAGCTTACTTCGTTACGGTTACTGTTTTTCTGCATTATGTTACAGGATTATACTTGGACTTTCGCATATGACAGTGGGATTGATTTTGGGTGTTTGAGCCCACACTTATAATAACTTCTACGATATATGTTAGACGTACACAAGTTTGGTAAGCTTATTGGACTGTATTATGTCCGTTCTGGTGTGCGTACGGGTCTGTTTGTTGTTTTCACTTATCAATAAGGAACACCATCTGAGCCTTGTTGATTACCTTTCTTTTCGGATATGGAGCACATTGTGGTGTTTTCTTCCTTGGGTTCGCATGCGTGCTGACAACTTTCACAACTTTGGACTCACGATTTTCATTATTTCATTTTTCTACATAATGGTTCTATTGTACTTGATGGCTTTTTGAGGCCCTTTTGTCACTTGCTCTCTCTATTACTATATTGTATTGTATTGTATTGTATTGTATATGGTATTTATAAAGCGCAACAAACACCCTACGGGTACCCTGGCGCTAAAAGTACATGTATACAAACCAACGTCAGGCAAGAAAGGACAGAACCTAAAGAAAAACATTGCTCAAAAGAAAGACAGGAACATTATCTGGGGAACAGCCACGTTTTGATCCTTTTTCTAAACAAAGACAAGGTACTGCATTGTCTGATTTCAGTTGGGAGTGTGTTCCAGAGCTTTGCAGCAGCAACACTAAAAGATCTTCCTCCCGATCTGACCTTATTGAACCTGGGTATCTTTGCCAGGTAAGCAGAAGAGGAACGAAGGGTCCGGGTAGGAATATACCAGACCAATTTCTTCTGCAACGGTCTAGGACCGAGTCCATGTAATGCCCTAAACCCCATACAAAGGGATTTAAAATAGATTCTTTGCTGCACAGGGAGCCAATGTAGCTCCGATAGGCACATTGAAGCAGAAGAGCTTCGAGGTCTAGACAAGGCCAGTTTCGCAGCCGTGTTCTGGACACGCTGCAGTCTCTGTATCAAATACTTGTATATAATTGTATATAGAGATATTTGTTTTCGCAATACTAGGGGTTATAATATGGGCTTTCATGTTTAATTTCTAGCCCTGAAGAAGTCTGTGGATAATTCCATGTAGACGAAACACATGTTGGCTAGGAGTCATTTTGCTGTTGGTGACTTATGAATAAAACCTGGAATAAATAAAGAACAGAAGAAGAATTCTGTGGCGAAAACCGTGTGGACTTTTCTGATTATGGACTTTCTTTGCTCAGGATATTAATTCTTTGAATTGCAATACATGTTACTCTATCCAGCCAAGATGAAAGTGATACATGAGGACATGGCGCACTTCTTCACTGCACTTGAGGACGTCTGGGACTGGTTGGAAATACATGAGGATGGCCATATACCAGCGCAGAATCCTCGTGAGAATTGAGCCTGAACACAGAGAACACGCTGGACTGAATCAGTAGTGAGGCGCCATGGCAGAAGGGCCTCTTGGTCTGACTCCCGGGTGGTGGTGTGTCAGGACGGCACACTGGACCTGGAGAGCTGACGGACGGAGGTAGTGGATGCAAGAGCGCAGGTGGAAGTAGTGATGGCCATAAACCTCATAGAGAATGGCTCGGACGTGGTGGAGGAAACGCCAGAACCAGGGGGAGTGTTAGTCATGGTACATGGAACTCGAGGTGGCACCCCCCCTTTTTTCTATTCTAAATGTGGTGGGGCGAGGGCTACCACTGCATGCTTGGAGGGCCTCCTGCACTGCTGTGACCGGACACAGGCTTTAGCCGGCCGTCTGGACAGCCTCTAGTACAGTGATACTCAAAGTACGGCCCATGGGGGCGCATGTGGCCCTCCTAAACTCTACATGCGCATCCCACCTAACCTTTACATGCGGTCCCCTGAGCAACATCAGTCCTGGGTTAAATACACCAGTGGAGCAATTATTTAAAGTTAAAGTGAAAACACCTTGCAACAAACATGTAAAAATATGATAGTCTTTTTAAAATTCAAAAAGGGGTACTTTAACATGCGGAACCATTTCTCCGTAGTATATGAGATTATATCAGTGCATTGAGAAGTATTATTTTAAAAGTGATAGTTTTCAAGTATGAATTTGGAAAAATGTATTCTTCCACCTACCCTGACAACAATGCCAGTAGTGAATTAAGAGGCAAGTCAGTTGTTATATGCACCCTCTGGTTGGCCTGGGTTCCTCATATACATGAACACCATTGTAGTTTATTAAATCAAACACAGGATAAGGTTTTGTATAGCACACATCCTGAAGTAGGTAGGTAGCTAGCAACGCGCTCTTTTCACACAATTTAATTATTTGCACCATACCTATCTTACGCTGCAGCGGTTGCAATGCATACACCCTTCTCGATCGGGGGCACGCACTAGATGTGGGGAAATCCTGGCCATGTTTCTACAAATGACGAGGGAATGTCGTGGACTACAGGAGTACTGGTAGGGCAGGGTGCGGGTGCTCCGGACCACTACCCGACAGCAACTAGATCAGTTAATCAGACACTGCCTGCTGGGTGTTCTCACGCTCCCCAGATGGGAGAAAAAAATGGGGCACGGGTTTGCCCTCTTGTGGTTGGTGCCAGGGTCGGATTGGTAACGCGGGCACTCGGGAAATGGCCGAATACCGGTAGCCGAGTTCTAGCTGTGGGCTGTTTTTTTGGGCAGCCTGGGGGCTGTCTGTGCTGTTAAGATGCCGCCAGCGGCCCAGTGGGTGCCTGAGTGGCCTTTCTAGAGGCAGATGGGCGGAGGTATCACTCCCTTTCTCTTGCTGGGCCGGCCCATTAATGTATGCTGTTTGAGCGGGGGCAGGGGGCCTGAGCAGAAGTGGTCTCACTTGCATTCATGTGTGGCTCAGCAGTGTGAACAAATCTGTGCATTTCTTTTATCTAAGTGACGTTAATAAAACATGCCCCTCACCGCCGTTCTTTTCATAAAACTTCGCTGAAGCAGTGTTTTGCGGAAAGGCAATACGCAAATGTGGGCCACTTTTTTTTGGTGTGCCCGGACCGATTTTTGATCCCAATCCAACCCTGGTTGGTGCTTGCCAAGAGACGCCTGGCCATACACTAGGCTCATCACAAGCCACGAGATATTAGAAAAGGCGTGGGGGGACCTGCGGGAATGGGGGATGGCTGAAGAACGGAGACTGAGACTAGTGCGCACAGTCGACCACGCGGCTTAGAGATATGAGGAGATCTGATGGAACGCTTGAAATGCACTGCAGGGGACTGACTCCTCATCTGACACCCAGCACCCCAACTCGGGGGCCCCCAGGAAGCGGGACATAGTCGAGGGAAACCCTAATAGAACGAGAGGTAGTAGATATAGTTGAGAGGGGTACTTGGCCGCGGACCCGCTGTCCCTCTACTTAGGGTTGCAGCCGTGCAGCTGCCCTCAGTCCGGTGCAGAAGCAATTGCCAACTATGGTGCAAATGCCTGATTCATGTGAGTGGGTAGACTGATCCACTTCCCCCTCTGGGGCTGCTGTGGGAGCCGTAGGTCCGAAATACATAGGACTGGGTGTCCCTATTCCCTGCTCAGTGTTATCATTGGTTTTAAATGTTAATGTTGGTACCTGTTGTACGTTCAGCACTTAACGATGATGCATAGTCGGCTGTTTGATAGAGTCTGCATGTAAGAGAGTGACATACATGGCGTACAGTGTCAGCAAGGTGCGTGTCCTCTCCCTTGGGAAGTGGGGAGGCGGGGCAGATATGCCCGATGACTGTATCCTACCTATACGCTGTCTGATACCCATGCTCTATTGTACAGTACTGCTGCCTACACTAAACAAAACTCCATAAAGAAATGTACAAAAAAAGGGGGCTACATCAGACACGCATCTTGCTACCATAAGGATGCATTTTAAGTGGAGAAGAAAAAGCCCCACCAAAGACAATATATATTTGGTCTGGAGCACACCGAAAGGCAGTTGTAATAATTTCTCTAGGAAGCATGTTGCATGGCTGGCAAAATGTAAGCAGGACAGTAGGATTCAGACTAGTCCTAGGGTAACCAGACATAGGCTTGATTGTCACAAACAAAGTAAGTTTCAGGTTACCTAATGGAGCAGCAGCAGAAATAAAGGACTCTTGAAGGTAGTTTAAAACGATACTAAGCAAATTCAAAGTCAGTCTTGACCTCAACAAACACGTCGCAAAAACTGCTGCTGTTTCGAAATTTACAAACCTGTTCAAAGAAAATGGTGACAACCAAGGCGTAAGATGTCTTGAATATGGAAGTATATGTATGAGAAGTCAGTGCACACCTATTAAGCAAAAGATATTTTAGTACTAAAAAACTACCACAGCATTGCGTGCTACCCAGTGTGAGGCAGCCAGCTTCTGATTGCAAATGACTAGTCTGGTGAATGATCACCAGTATACTGGATGCACAGCTTAGATATGTGAGACAATGCTTAAACAATCATAAACGACCAACAATAAACAAAATCTTTCAATTTCTTACACTCAGATTTTAATGTTAATCCACAAAATCCTCAAAGCGATCTTTTGTAGTTACAGCAACACATGCTGTCAAATTAAATACTCAACAGAATTCAAAGCAATTTTTGAAAAAAATCAAAAATCAAAAACGTGATACAGCTCATTGTTAATATCATTGCAAATTACAACTCAATTACCCAGCCCAGCCCAATGCATTTCGGGATTGATTCCATCCCTTCTTCAGGGGCCACTGTAAGAGAAAACATGGTATCAACCATTTTGAACTCAGTATTATGAAAATAAACAATTTATTTCAAGAAACGCGTTCAATGCTCAGTGGAGGAATAAACGTGCCTGCACACGTGTTTGCGCACGGCAATACGAGCAAAAAGAATACATAGATAAAACTTGTGATCCAACATAAAACCGATTATGTTAGATGACAGTGATGTGCAAAGCAAGATCCAAAAGAGTTACGTTAAAAACCACTACACCGAAGTGAAAAAACCAGAGTAAAAGGAATTCGTCAATCACCCGTGATTAAAGAAAAATAATAAGCAAAATATGGTGCCATGAAACTACACCTGTGCTTCAAACCCACAACAACGTGAAACTACCATAATGGTCAAATCGACCACGAATAAAGTGAACTGTACTCACTTACTATGAACTGAGGTATCAAAACCACACTAATCTTGTGGTTTAAAAACGAGAACCGATGAATGAGAAGCTAGAAAAGACAACAACAGTGTCTTACTGACGCAAACCTGGTAAAATAAAGCGCATGTTTCACTAAATGGACAAATTATACAACCATGACAAAGTACTTCAGTCACAACCTCCTATGTTATAAATACCTGCAAACATACTTCCTGCACACTCCCAAACGAAGCTTGCCCCTATACTCAAAATTGCAGCCCTTCAGGTATATTCATTACCACCTTTGAATGTTCACAAAATATTCACTCATCAATGAACATGCTGCCCAGTGTGTACTCCAACTCACGATATAGTACTCAATTGTAAAATATGCATCCAATCACTAAACTTACATGTATTCCGTGTATAACCTTCCCGGATACTGAAGTAGAACCACCTCGTCTCGATACTCCAGAAATATCCCCACCTGCAAACAAGACATGACATCTAGTCTGTATGGAGCTCCTCACTATGTGCCGCAACTGTTCTCACTCGCACTCCTCTCTGCAAACCAAACTGTTGCAACTGAACACGTAAATACCACTCACCTTTGAATCGAAAAACTGAAGCCTGAAAAACTCCACAGAACTATCGCGTCTATCCTACTGGCGCATTGCATGCCGGCTGCCTGTTGTTGTCTTTTCTAGCTTCTCATTCATCGGTTCTCGTTTTTAAACCACAAGATTAGTGTGGTTTTGATACCTCAGTTCATAGTAAGTGAGTACAGTTCACTTTATTCGTGGTCGATTTGACCATTATGGTAGTTTCACGTTGTTGTGGGTTTGAAGCACAGGTGTAGTTTCATGGCACCATATTTTGCTTATTATTTTTCTTTAATCACAGGTGATTGACGAATTCCTTTTACTCTGGTTTTTTCACTTCGGTGTAGTGGTTTTTAACGTAACTCTTTTGGATCTTGCTTTGCACATCACTGTCATCTAACATAATCGGTTTTATGTTGGATCACAAGTTTTATCTATGTATTCTTTTTGCTCGTATTGCCGTGCGCAAACACGTGTGCAGGCACGTTTATTCCTCCACTGAGCATTGAACGCGTTTCTGAAATAAATTGTTTATTTTCATAATACTGAGTTCAAAATGGTTGATACCATGTTTTCTCTTACAGTGGCCCCTGAAGAAGGGATGGAATCAATCCCGAAATGCATTGGGCTGGGCTGGGTAATTGAGTTGTAATTTGCAATGATATTAACAATGAGCTGTATCACGTTTTTGATTTTTGATTTTTTCAAAAATTGCTTTGAATTCTGTTGAGTATTTAATTTGACAGCATGTGTTGCTGTAACTACAAAAGATCGCTTTGAGGATTTTGTGGATTAACATTAAAATCTGAGTGTAAGAAATTGAAAGATTTTGTTTATTGTTGGTCGTTTATGATTGTTTAAGCATTGTCTCACATATCTAAGCTGTGCATCCAGTATACTGGTGATCATTCACCAGACTAGTCATTTGAATATGGAAGTGCCATTTTGTGACTATTATGGGCATGTGGGCAGTAGTTGATCTTGATTTTAAGGACCAGGGAGAGAGCGAAAATTAAAAAAGCAAAAATATATTAGCTGTTTATATGTATAGCAATGGAGAGGGAGGCTGAATAAAGACCTAGAACATTGAACCATTTGGTAGTAGCTGGCATATAAGAGAAAATCGCTGCAGGTTAGGGACAACAGGAAAACTAGGTATCACAACAGCATTGAAAGGTCGCAGGTCTAGCACAAATCTATATGTGTCTTTACCAGGTTTTTTGATCAGCAAAATGGGAGTATTACACACTCTCCCTCGGGGCACAATGGGTACTAAGGGATATGGGAAAGTGTCTTCATTGGATTCACCTTAATCTTTACCGCTTCCACTTGCAAAATGCAGCCTACATCATTAACATGCTCAGACCGTAATGTAGTGGACACTTGGTCAAGTATCAGAAATAGATTTTTCTATATAAGCTTTACATTTCATAGCATCCGCACAATCAGCAGTTTCACATAAGACAGCTAAAACTGTTTTCATTACTTTTCATCGAGTTCCAAAAGACACCACCTTTGGCACAATACACAGTATACTACAATTTACACAAATGTTTTCTCCCTGTAGGGTTTGCAGGAGAGGTAGGGTTCAGCAGGAAGGCATGTTGATTCGTAATAGGGTCTAGGGTAATGGAGACAGGTGATATGGTGGGGAACACAAGTGTTTAAAATGCCAGCTACATTGATGGACAAGTTCAAGATAGGTAATGAGGGGAATTCAGAGGTCTTCAAGGCAGATCGACTACCACCAGCATCAATAGGGCATGAAGTGGGTTTTCCGTCAATAACACATTTCACATATTGTCCATTTTGGCTTACTGGGATCAGGGTATCTATGGGGCAGTAGGCATTTACCAACTATCTGGTAAGTTGGGGGAAGTGCAAGATAAGCCTTTTAGTAGTAGGGTACCTTTGAGAAGGTTAGAATCAACATACAGCTTTCTATTATGCAAGTGGCTTGGTCTGCACTATACAAATAGCTTAATAAAATAAATAAATGATAAACATTGTTGGTTCTTTCAACCATCTTACTACCTCTTTGAACAATTATATATCTTGATGGTCAATGATCACACAACAAGTTAATATCTGCAAAAGCATGATGGGTGCTTCTGAATCATCCTTCAGGAGGAAGTGAAGCATTGTTATGTCATGCCTGTTTGCCTATTAGGAGATGCCACAAAATGGGATTAACCTTTTAAAACTTCTGTTTGGGCAATCTGTGGATGATTGCATCACATTGGTGAAGAAAGATTGGGGGGGGGCATAAGAATTCTAATTCACATAACATGCTACGGCTGAGGAGTAAAGTTGCTCAACTTAAGCACAGTGATAAACTAAAACCTCAAACAAGCCATTAGCTCATAAGAACAGCTATTATCAGAGCATCAACATTACTGGTTAGGAGGACAGACTAGGTCAAGAAGAAGGCGAGTCCTGGATCTCTGAACGCTATGTGGAATGGTTCTTTCACTTACTTAGTGCTCTGGTGGAAAATGCCAGATGTTCCCTGTAAACACCTATCACCAGAAGGTGGAAAATGCTGCTTTAGCTTCAGAAAACAAAACACTGAGAAAAGGGAGCTACTATATGTAGATCAGAAGAACGGCTCGTTGGCAAGAGTGCACCTCACCCCAAGTCAACACCTGCACAGCAGGAAGAGTGTGGAACATTGATGTGTTTAATCTTAGACCTATTCTAACTGACCATGAGATTGAGGCAGTGTTCAGGCATATACTTGATAATGGTGATATTGGTCTTGTGATGAGCAAATCTTACAGGACATTGGGCTAGGCATTACTGTAACCTGCTCTGTTTCGTCGCTAGGTTTGCAAATATACAAATTCCACACATACATACAAAGCAGAGGTGGCCAAGATGCTGAAAATGAAAGTGAATTAAAAATCACAGAGTCCACGGTCAACTCCGATCCTGCTTATTTCTAAGCATGAAACAACAGATCCGAGATTCTGCATGGATGTCTGTGGACTTAACAACTTCACGAAGACAGATGTTCACTCATGTCTCTAGGACAAATAACAGTGGACCTGTCGAGAGCTGTATAATTCTTCAGCATGTTAAATTTAACCAGTGGTTACTGGCATATTTCTCTTGCTGCTGGTACCAAGTAGAATGAAGTCTTCTTCACACTAAAGGAAATGTATCACTTTCAGTTCAAGCACTTTGTATTGAAAAAGACTTAGGGCCCGATTCTGATGCGGGTTGGAAAAGCTTCCCGACCGAGGTCCTGATTCTGATGCGGTTAGGAAGGCCTCCTAACGGCATTTGCTCCTTCCAAATCGGATCGGGAACGTGTCTTCCCGACCAAGGGCCCAATTCTGATGCGGTTAGGAACAAATGTTCCCATTGAAGTCAATGGGAGTTCAACCAAATCGTATCTGGAAGCATCCGGATGCATCCTACTCCGCCGGTCGGACTTTCCCGATCCGAGTGGGTCGGACACCATTTCCCAACCGATTCGGTCGGGAAGCTTTTCTAACCCGCATCAGAATCGGCCCCTTAGTCAATTTCCAAAAGCTGATTAGAGCAGTCCAGGCTCACGCAAAAGGACTCCGTTAATCCTGCTTTGATGACATAGTGATCATTAGTCCTGGTTGAAGGATCGCATTTTCCAGCTGAAAAGAATGCTTCAAGCCCTAAATAGTGGCTAGCTTACTGTCAAGGAACAATGCAATTGGAGCTTCTCGATTAAACCTACCAGAAGCCCTGGTTAGTATACATAACAAACAGCTTACGGTGGTATCAAATTATTTTGTTTATTCATGGTTTTTATAGGTCTATTGTCTTTGTATCTACATCTCTGCACTGATTGCCCTGCACTGTGTAATCACCTGAGCACTGCATTCTGATCTTTAAGACTATTTGTGCTTAATATACATTTTGTCATTGATTGTTGCTGAAGTATTGAGTCATATTATGTCATAATTTGTTAAAATGATACCACTGTGAGCCATTATTGTTTGTTATTTATACAGCTTACAATCAAGGCAGGTACGTGCCAGACTGGGCAGGGCACTGTGTGTAACTGGGGCACAAGACAGGGAGTGGCTTCCAAGGGCAAAGTTCCAGTGTGCGGTGGACTGGGAAGTTCTGAAAACCCAACAAGAGGCATAAGCGTTTCTAAGCTCAGTTGTTATTATAAATCATACATTCTCCTTTGACAGTGCAATAGGTCAGGAGGCCTTTGATAAGCAGAAACAGACTTGAGCCAAGCAGAGCCAGAACGGAAACAAAAAACCAGCTCTTACAAAAATGTTCAAACCAGCCTCAGACTGCAGGAGGGCAAAACTCGAATGGGGGCCATGGTTGACCTGTCTTGCTCTGAAAGCAGTCTCTATCCAAACGCCTACCAAAAAACCACTAAAAGCAGCCGCCTATTCCTTCCTCCGTCTAACAGGAAAATGCTCTGACAGCAGCCTCTTATCCTGCAGCATACCGGGAAAAAGTTGGCATGGCAAAACGCCTATTCCAAACCTGGAACAAAACATGTGTACTACAGACTTCCAACAGCTGTTGATTCTTCATAGTACAAGACAATTCCTCTAGCACAGAAGCTGGTGCCACCATATGACAACTACATGAAATGTGAAAAGAGCAGCCGGTGGCCTAATCTCCTGACCAGAGACAAGTCCAGGGCCATGTTATCTCTGGGCAACAAAAATACCCAGGTGTGGTTGGGAACACCTCCATCGTCTAGATAGACAACTGTCTATATAGTCCCAGAAGTGCCCAATAAATATGAAAGCTAACAACCGCAAGCCCGTGTGGTGGTCCTTTTATTTTTTAGGTGGAAGCCTACCAACCAGCGCATCTGTCTGGTTTGCTAACGACATCTTGGGGACATTCGGAAAGCTTCCCTGTGAATGTATTCCGCCATTGGCTTTGTGGTTTTTAACTCACATTTGCTTGTTTTCTATTTGCTGGCTCTATTTGTTTTAGGCGGTCCAGCTCTAGTTTGTCCCTTCTCTTGCCCAAACCCTTTTTACAGTATTTGTCCACCAGTGCTCGATTTATGTAACCAGGCATTTAAATCTAGTTCTTATCTTGTCACATTTGCTGTGCATTCAAAGACAGAAGTCAAATGTCAGGGCTCTTTCTTCCGGGTAGCTTGGTGTTTACTTTTCTTTCTCTGACTTCAAAGTGAGAGGGTTTATGTGACAATCATGCTGGCACCAGGGAGTGCTTGAGGAAGACTGTACGATGTTATTTTTTTTCTAGCAAACAACAAAATCTAAATGTCTGTAAATGAACTGTGCAGATATTTCAAAATTAGAAAAGCCCAAATGAAGCACATTTTTTAGTAATTCTGAAGTGCGGTGGAAACAAATATTTTATAAAGGTCGAAAAAATCAATACACTAGGTGATGACATTGCCACATATTATCGTTTGTGCGCTGTATACTTTTGTCAGGGAAACTGTATGTCTGTGTAAAGGTAATGGTGATTTCAACTGAAGATGTGTTGTCAGTGATGGAAGTGTGCTACCACACCATGCTTATTCCACTCCACGGCACTCCACTCTACTATGCATCACTCCACTTTACATTTTGTAACCATACTCTGTGCCACTGCACTCTACTCCACTTTGCACTACTCCATTCTACACCACTGCACTCTATGCTTCTCTACTATACTCTGCACCACTCTACTCTATGCCAATGTACTCTATGCCAATCTACTCTAATCCACTCTACTCTACACCACTGCACTCTTCGCAACTGCACTTTACACCACTCCAGTCTAAGCCACTCCACTCTACTCAACTCCATTCTACGTCACTCCACTCTATGCCACTCTGCAATACTTCACTCTATGCCACTGCACTCTATGCCAATACACTCTATGCCATTGCACTCTACTCTGTCCCACTCCACACAACTGCACTCCATGCCACTGCACTCTACGCCATCAATCTAAGCCACTGCACTCTACCCTGCGCTACTCCACTCTCTGCCACCTCACTCTACCCTGCACCACTTCACTCTACTCGGAAACAATCTACTCTATGCAACTACACTCTATGCCACTCCACTCTATGCCACTGCAATCTACGTCACTGCAATCTACTTTGCACCACTGTAGTCTACACCACTGCTCTGTACGCCACTCTACTCTATGCCACTCTAAACCAATGCACTCTAAGACACTACTCTGCAACACTCTACTCTGTACTACTGCACTCTATGCCACTTCACTCTACACCACTACACTCGACACCACTGCAATCTACACCACTCCACTTTACGCCACTATACTCTACACCACCCACCGCTATTCCATTCTATGCCACTCTACTCTGCACCACTCTGTGCTACTGTACTGTATTCCACTCTACGCCACTGCACCCTATGCCACTCTATGTCACTCTACTCTGCACCACTGATCTCCACGCACTGTATTCTACACCACTGCACTCTATGCCATTCTACTCTGCACCATTCAACTCTGCACCACTGTACTCTACTATGCACCATTCTAATCTACGCCACTGCATTCTATGACGCTACATTGTATGCTGCTGAACTCTATGCCGTTATACTCTGCAACACTCTACGCCACACCCTACACCAGCCCACTCTACTCTACGCCACACCACTGTAACCCATTCTATGCTACTGCACTCTACTCTGAGCCACCCTACGCCACTCTACACCACTGCACTCTACCATACTCTACTCTGCAACACTGCACTCTACGCCACTGAACTCTGCGCCACTCTACTCTGCACTTCTGCATTCTTTACCAATGCACTCTACGTCACTTCACTCTGCAGCACTCCACTCTACACCCACTGCACTCTATGGCACTATTCTCTACTCTGCACCATTCTACACCATTCCGCTGTATGCCACTCTACTCTGCTCCACTGCACTGTATGCCACTGCTCTTTACTATGTAACATGACGCTGCATTGTACACAGCTAAATTCTATGCCAATGTACTCTACTCCACTGCATGCTCTACCGCTTTACTCTGAAACACTCTACGCCAATGCATTCTTTGCCAGTCCACTCTGCTCTACGCAACTCTACTGTACGTCACGCCACTCCGCTCTACTCCACTCTTCATCATTCCACTCTACGCCACTCTCCTCTATGCCACTAACTTTTAGTCAGGCTGAACAGCAGCCACGCTGGTGTACAACATGGCTAAAACAAACTGGCAAATCCAACAGCTCTAGCATAAGCGAGACCTATTGGCTTTGCCAATGCATGTTTAAGGTTTGGTTTCAACGTACAGTGAAAGGTTTTGGGTGGTTAACAGTTCAGTACTTTCACCATTTGGGGCACAATAATCACGCAAGATGTCACACATAGAGTCATGAAAAGTCGCTGAGAAGACAGTCAACGCAGAACTGACAAGGTTAATCGAAGACAACGCCATCCTCGACCCTTCTCAATCCGGATTCCAAAGCAACCACAGCACCGAGACCGCCCTACTTGCCGCCACCGACGACATCCGCACCCTCCTTGTCCAAGGCCACACCGCAGCCCTGATTCTACTCGACCTGTCAGCAGCTTTCCAAACCGTCTCCCACCGCACACTCGCAGCCAGACTACACGACGCTGGCATACAAGGCACCGCCCTCGACTGGATCAGATCGTTCCTCACCGGCAGGAGCCAAAGGATCAGACTGCCGCCTTTCCTCTCCGAACCCACGGAAATCAACTGCGGAGTCCCACAGGGATCATCACTCAGCCCAACCCTCTTCAACATCTACATGGCTCCCCTCACCCCCATCGTCCAACAGCACGGCCTCAGCATAGTCTCCTACGCCGACGACACCCAGCTCATCCTCTACCTCACCAAGGACCCCACCACCACCAGACTCAACTTCTAGGAAGGAATGCAGGACGTCGCAGCCTGGATGAGCAACAGCTGCCTAAAACTCAACTCGGAGAAGACAGAAGTCCTCGTCCTCAGAACCACCCCTTCAGCATGGAATAACACCTGGTGGCCCACCGCCCTCGGCAGCCCCCCGACCCCCACGGACCACGCCAAGAACCTCGGCATCGTACTCGACTCCTCCCTCTCCTTGAACCGACAGGTCAACGCCGTCACCTCCAGCTGCTTCAACACCCTCCGCATCCTCCGTAAGACCTTCAAATGGATCCCCCCCGAGGCAAGGAAGACAGTCAAAACACACAAGATGATGGACGGAATGCTGCACATTGGCAAACATTCACCCCCAGTCACAGATCTGGGTTTAATCCATCGTTATTTTGCTTCACCACGCCACCCCAGTTCAGACATAGCCATATGCAAATCAGTCTTGACCCTGTGCCTCATGGGAACAGTCCAGACCGAACTGCCAAGCCATGTCTTCCCTGGACCGGAATCAAGCATCCTAGGACCAGTTTCAGGCTATCAGCCTTCATCAGCCAGGATAGCTTGACTCCAGTGGCGTAGTGAGCACGGGACCCACGTCTGGGCATACCCTTCCCACATAGGGCGAAATGCAAAACACAAGACAGTCACCCACGCACTCATTACCAGCAGGGTGGACTACGGAAACGACCTCTACGCCGGCATCAACAAGTCTCTACTCTGCAAGCTCCAGACAATGCAGAACACCGCCGCCCAACTCGTCCTCGGGGTCCCTCGACACGAACACATCAGCCAACACCTACGCAAGCTCCACTGGCTCCCCTTCGAGAAAAGAGTCACCTTCAAGATACTCACCTACGCCTACAAATGCCTACACAACACCGGACCCCAATACCTCAACGACAGAATCACCCTCCACATACCCAAACGAAACCTCCGCTCCACCAACCTCCTCCTCGCCGAAACCCCGCGCATCCGCAGAGCCATTGCAGGGAGAAGATCCTTCTCCTACATCGCGGCCAAGACCTGGAACGAGCTCCCCACCGACATCAGACGTGTCCCCTCCCTGAACACCTTCAAGAAGGCTCTGAAGACCTGGCTCTCCGACTGAAACGGAACTGCTGACCCCCCCCCTACGCCTTGAGACCCTCATGGGTGAGTAGTGCGCTTATAATTCCCCTGATTGATTGATTGATGAAAATCAGGGCATCTGGAGCCCCAACGACCGCTTGTCTCGCCCAGGGGGGCCCAGGCAACAACACCAAGGGAGCACACAGCATCGCTGGGGTGGGACTCAGTCTCCCAGCAGGCTCCTCAGTCAGCGCGGCGCGGGAGGTGACATCACCCTCCCGGCGCCTTCAAAACAGCTCCTGCACTCCCGCAGCGCGGGGTAGTTATCAGGGCATCAGGAGCCCCAACGACCGCTTGTCTCGCCCAGGGGGGGCCCAGGCACAACACCAAGGGAGCACACGGCATCGCTGGGGTGGGACTCGGTCCCCCAGCAAGCTCCTCAGTCAGCGTGGCGCGGGAGGTGACGTCACCCTCCCGGCGCCCTCAAAACAGCTCCTGCACTCCCGCAGTGCGGGACGCGCGCGGGCGTGCCCGTGCCGCGCCCGGGCCAAGGGCGGGCCCGTCCGCGCCCGTCAGAGTCCGGATGAGACTAGGCTTGGCCACCCCTCTTGGTTTTGACAACGGACTTCCCCGGGTCATCTACTACAACGGACTGTCTATCTAAGGTTAGTGTCACCCACCTGGGCTGTGTGTTTGTCATGACTAAAAAAGCTATAGGGAGTTTCCCTCTTGTGGCCAACACTCCTTTCGTCAGCTACAATTACAAATTAATCAAATACTTTACTCTCGGGGAAAGTTGCTAACACGAACCATCTGGATGCAGCAACTCGGCCAACCTCCTTATATTCCTCAACAAATTCGGATCTACTGCCGCAAGCAGCCATGGGCAAACCAAGAACTATTGCCGCCCCTCAAACTGTACCTTCTTCACAACCTACTTCAATAGACAAAATGCTACAAAGGGCAATTGGAGCTGTGGCCATGGAAATTGAGCGGACGGAAAGGCGTCTTTCACTAACCCCGGTTATAGCCCCATGCTCTATTACCCAGGATCTTGGTAGCCCCTCACTGCCTATACCGTTAACATTGGACATATCACCAGAACACCCAAGGACACGCGCAAAGGTTTGCGCAGTATCTAACACTGTGACGCCCTTGGAGAATGTCAGGAAAAGAAAAGGGACTACCTCTGGCCCAAAGCGGAAAAAGCAAACAGCGAATAGAGTAACGAATAGCAATATGGGGGCAGTTGGATTAGGGGATGGACCGCAGGTTAACTACGAGCAACCACCCTGGGTGACCAACCTGGTGATGGACCTCCAATCTCAAATTAGGTCCATTGTAAAGGATGAACTGAATATTTTAACGAATCGGGTTGACAAATTGACACTATTGGTTGATCATTGGGTGGGCAAGGCAGAGCTAACCCATAAGGAGGTGGAGACAACTAAATCCTTAGTCCTGCAAATAGTACCCCATTCCACCAAGCAAGCCACCCCAGCCCTTAATTCCCAGACTAGCCCTAATAGATCTAACCCAACCAACCAGGATGCGGCAGATTTCCGCCAGAGAATTCCACTGCCCCAGAGACCTGCTCCAAGAAATCATCCGCAGGAGACCCCTCAAGAGAATTCCACAGAGAGCACTTCCAAGCCCCTTCTGGTTGGAGCAATAGGACTAGCTCCCCGGCAACAAGGCCCAACCTCTGGGGTCAGGGAAAGGCCAGCATTTTCTGAAGAACTCCCCGTAGTAGAGATTGCTCTCCCATGTATCAACTTCCCCCCGGCCTCAACTCCATATGTCATTGTGCTTGCAGGAGTACCAGAATGAAAAAGGGGTGTAGGGAGTCTCATTTTGAACTTAAAAATAAATGTATTTTCTGGCTGGCTAAATACACCCAATTCTCTTATAAAGATGCAAACGAAATTATTTTTACACGTAGGGTAAGTTGGGTGGGCTGGAGACCAAAAGATGTCCCCGGGGTTTGCATAGTGATCAATTTAAGAGATCCTTGGACTGTGCAGACCCTTCTAGAGTGTGGCTACCAGAGGGAGAATGGAGGAATAGTTTCCCTCCCTCTGGGATATTTTTTTCCCCCAGGGACAAACCCACACAAAATGAGAAGGATGGTTATTGATAGGGGGACGAGGAATCAGAATAGGCCACCACTCAGACAGAACCTGGATCCCACCCGACCACGCTTTTACAACATCCCTGTTGCAAATAGATACAGCCCTCTAGACTCAATTGATTGACTACCTTATACTGGGCCTCTACCTCTAAGCTCCTGCTGCCAAATAGAGAACAGAGTGAAATTATCGCACCAGGGCGTCTTCTTAAACCAGGGTGGTCCTAGGAAGCAGAAAGGAGATCTTGAGAAGGGATGTGGGGGAAGTGCGAGCAAGGTAACAAGCAAAAATTTGGAACTGACATCTATGGGCCACCCATTGCCCGATCAACCCCATTATAACTTACAGCCAAATAATCCTATCTTTCCCCCAAACGCAAAGCATCTTCCAGCGGTAGCTAGTATTTGCAACTTGGGTAACGACCAAAGGCCGTTGGGGAGGACGGGAACAAATAACCTCCAATGGGCCCACTCAAGGGCCAGCTCTCCACTCCCCACCCACGGAGCCAATGAAATGGGCCCAGTAGGTCTGCGATTATTATCCTGGAACATAGCAGGACTCACCTCCAAACTGGATATTCCAGATTGGGGGTTATTCATAGATCGACACGAGTTATGCATGTTCCAGGAAACTTGGGCCAGGACGGCAACACACAGAGTGGGCTATGCGTCATATAGTATCCCATCTGATCAGGGGGATAGGGGCAGGCCTTTTGGGGGTTTAAGTATTTGGGTAGGCGTCCACCTCGGTTGTAAGGTCAAACAGACAGAGACGCCATCTCGTGACATTCTCTGTATTTTTATAACCTTCACCACAAAAGTCAAAATCGTTCTGATTAACGTCTACTCACGCCCGGTCCGCCATGGTCAAACCTCCAACACCCTCGAATTACTGTCCAACTTCCTTTTAACAATTCCGGAAAACTATAGGGTAATTCTAGGAGGGGAGTTCAACTGTCAGTTCGAACCTCTGAATGGTCTCCCCATAAGCATTTCAAATGAGGAGGACTCAGTTTGGGCTATTCCAGAGCCTAATATTCCGCCCATACGGGCCTGGTCCCCGCTGGCCCTACAGATGCATGCACTTACACTAAGTTCTTTACTAAGGGCATGCAACGGCCGTCTAGCATCAGATAGCCCTGGGAAGTATACTTTCAATAGACCAGGGCAGGCATCGATCATAGATTACATCTTAGTGGACATCAAATCGTGGCATAAGGTTTTAGATTTTAAGATCATTCCCCGCCACGAGAGTGACCATAATGCCCTTGTATTAGATGTAATTCCACCACACGATAGAGGCTCTCTCGGTGTTCCACCACAATCTGCTCCCAGTCTTATTCTGGCCAATGGAGGTAGGAGAGTACGCTGGGGGGAACTTTCTCAATCAAAGGTTAAGACTGCTTCCTTATACCAGCGAATCATCCCTTTACTCACTGTAGCATACTCTGCGATGACTGGTACCTCAACCTCTCAGACCATACTTTCCAATAATCATCAAGATATGTTATCCACTCTGGCTCCCTTCTTTTTTACCAGCAGAAAGACTAGGTCGAACAGAAAACCACAACACCCATGGTATAATGAACACTGTAGAGTAGCTAAGTCAGCGCTCCTAGCTGCCATTAAAACAAATAATAGACCGCAAATTAAGGAAACCAGGGCAATCTATAAAACAGCCACAGCTAAGGCTAGAAGTAGTTGGGAATGTGAAAAATGGATTAACCTTAGAATCGCGCTGGAAAATCATGATCTGCGGGCATTTTGGTATCTGATCAGCACAGGATCGACCGAGGGTAAATCGGCGATATCAGCAAATATAGGGGAGGAAGTTTGGAGAGCCCACTTTAAATCCCTAAACGCAATGACTGAGAAGGAAGTAGGGCTGGTGGCAACGACTCCCTCTTATCTAGAGCCACCCCAACGAGATACGCCCCTGTTCTCCCTAAAGGAGATTACGGAAGCATTGGGTATGATTTTACCAGCAAAGGCGCCAGGGCTGGACAAGATTCCTGGTGACCTTTTTCGCTCCGAACCCTCTGTTTGGGCTCCCTACCTATGGTCCCTGTTCAATGCCATCCTTCAGGGCATGGCGATTCCTACCACCTGGGCCGGGGCGGAAATCATTCCAATTTACAAAAAGGGCTCTCCGCTTAGTCCTGCTAATTATTGCCCCATTAGCCTACTAGACGTAAGCCAAAAAATATACGCACGTGCACTTCTGGGCCGACTACAGACCTGGATAGAAGAGTGCAATGTACTCACACCCCTCCAAGCTGGGTTTAGGGCCAAGATTTCCACTATCAACCACATTTTTAGATCACAGCTCATATACTGGAAAACTGTGACTATAGAGGGTGGCAGCCTCTATCTTAAATTTGTGGACCTTAAATCCACTTTTGATTTAGTTCCGAGGGATAAATAGTGGGGAATATTAATGGAATTGGGGGCTCCGGACTACCTTTGCCATGAGATGAAACGCCTTCATCAAGGCAATTTCGCTCAAATAAGGTATGGCAAAAATGGAGAGCTCTCAGCTCCTTTCCCTGTAGAGAGAGGTATACGTCAAGGCTGCGTCCTGGCTGCGACTCTCTTTTCCCTTTTTATAAATGGCCTAATAGAGTTTTTGTTGGCAGGAAAAGACATTGATGCCCCTAGGTTAGTGAACCATAAGATACCCGCCTTGATGTTTGCAGATGACACTCTCTTGCTCTCAAAGTCTCCCATGGGCATGCAAAGGGTCCTTGATGCATTCAGTGTCTTTTGCAAAAACAGGGGTTTGGAGATTAACTTTCAGAAAACCAAATATATGTTGTTCAACGCAAAAAACAGCACCCGCCCAAACCCCTGTTTAGATGGAAGGGCCCTAGAGAGGGTGTCGATCTTTGAGTACCTGGGGATCACACTAACCGACAAAATGGACTGGGGGGCTCAAATAAAGAAAGCCAGCCTAAAACTGGTTCAGTCCTCGGGGGGGCATTATTAAGGCGTACAACAAGTGCACCCGTAAAATAATAGGCCCTGCAGCTGGACTTTATAAGGTACAGGCCAGGGGTGCTACTTTGTACGGAGCAGAACTTTGGGGCCACTGCTCCACCATCCCCCTAATGCTTACAGAGAACTCCTTTGTCAGGCAACTCCTGCGTCTCCCCGCTAGCTCCCCTTTAACTCCCCTCAGAATGGACCTCGGGATTAGCCCCATTGCGGATGAAATAGCGCTAAGACCTCTCCTATTTTGGCGACGATTGTGGAGTACCCCCGAGCTTGCCCCCTACAGGGACGAGATGAGAGAAGTTATGAGCCTACAAGGTGCAGGAAAACTGCCTTGGTTGGTGCACATAGAAAATACATCAAACTCACAAACAGAAACCGGACGATTTAGCTACTAACCTAAAAGTGTGTGAAGTGGGGTGTAAAAAGCTGATAATTCATTTTGTAAAGACGAGAACCCTCACTCACCAGTAGGTGACATGCTTCATCATTGGGTTCCTTCTGCACACTGTGCCCGCAAGGTGCACAGTGTGGGCTACAACTCTCCCTCAGGAGAGGAGCGTGAGGTGTTTTAATCATCCAATGATGCTGGGAGTGTGGGGCAGAGTGCAAAACTTAGACATAAATGTGAATTAAAACTAACTTACTGATGGACTAAACAAATTTACTAGGGTCCCCAGTAGTTAGAATTAAAAAGCGAAGTGAAAAAAAGGGGATATAGATATTTCCCTTTTTAATTACAAAGCCATACTTTAATAAATGGCATCCACGTCTCTTTATAGTCGTAGCCTACCTCCTGTGTCCCACGGCCTTGAGACACAGGAGGCAGGCTACGACTATAAAGAGACCTGCAGTCAAAGGACCTGTTTGGAGGAGGAGACGGTGGATGAGAAAGTAGCTAACACTACCGATGGATGCCATTTATTAAAGTATGGCTTTGTAATTTTACACATTTTCACTATGACAAGCAGAGTGACAGTAAGAAGGTCCTGACGAATGCCACGAACCTGATGGTCAATAGGCAGAAACATGTTGACCAAGATTTAAAAAGGGAAATATCTATATCCCCTTTTTTTCACTTCGCTTTTTAATTCTAACTACTGGGGACCCTAGTAAATTTGTTTAGTCCATCAGTAAGTTAGTTTCTTTACAAAATGAATTGTCAGCTTTTTAAACCCCACTTCACACACTTTTAGGTTAGTAGCTAAATCGTCCGGTTTCTGTTTGTGAGTTTGGTTTATGTGGAGCGATTCCGTAGACGTTGATCTCTCCGTTGTTGACCCTCATGGTGTGATTATACATAGAAAATACATGCCAACACTGGGGAGGGCAAATTTGTGGAGTTCAGCTGAAGATTCAAGTATTGTGATCCCCAGAAAGGCACTTATTGAGAATTACAGAGAACTAAAACTGACTCAGCTATGGAGGAATTCCCAAGGGCGCCTAACACAGGGGTTCATGGAAGTAAAATTGCAATACAGGCTTGAACTGGCACTAGATGACATCCAGCACTTCTTGCAAAGAAGTTATTCCTCCAGTTCAGGCACGGGGCACTTCAGCTCCGATCGTTCACCACTAAGTGGGCGGGCGACCGCAGTCGGGACTGCCCCGTGTGCCAGAACGTGGAGGAAACTGAAATGCATGTACTCTTTCTTTGCCCTGCCTATAGGAGGCCAAGGTCCTGCTGGCTGGTTCAGCTGTGCAGGAACTTGGGCATCAGACATTGCTTCGAGGCCCTTAGGTTACTCAAGTATGATACCCAAACGCCCATTGTGTTTTCTATCTCACGCTTCTTGCACTCCATGTGGCATACTCGTAGAGCCATACTAAAAAAGAGTTAAAGAGTTTATAGGCCAACTAGCGCTCAACACCATCTATCAACAATTTCCAGAATATGTATCCTTCCTTTTTATTCTCACTTTTGACAGCTGACGTTTTCTTTGACATACCACTATCTTGTAGATAACTAGTTTTATAGGAGTACTTAAATAATTTTTCAAATTTTTATCTTTATGTTTTATCGGTACTGTCATTGCTTTTTTGCAAATGGATAGTTTTTGCTACATGGTGTACTATATACGTGTCTTCCCTAGATACTTAGTTCAAATGAAATAACTCTATGGCTAATACTGACTACTTGATAATGCACACGCACTTTATTGCCTTGCACTCTATGGAAAAAAGTAATGGTCATCTGGAACAAGTATATTGTCCACCGTTATGCCTGGGGACGAGATGTTTTTTTGCAATTTATGATCTTCGATAGACCAGCATACTTATTTTAAACTGTGTTATTTATTTATAGACACCTTAAAGTATGTTGTTATAAACTGTACATATTGTATCATTTTCTATATGCTTTTATGGCCCTAGCGGCCGAAATAAAGACGACTGACTGAAAATGACTCGCTCAAAGGTAAGCATAGTGAAAATACTGTTGCAATCAGAAAGAACATAACACGTCACGGACCGTAAAATAAGCTGTAGTGCCAGTAAAACGTTGAAAATATTATTATTTGATCTAAGTCCCAAGGTGTCTTCTCTATCAGTACCTAGCTGGTTTATCAAGAAGAAGATGCATTGTAAAATCTTCCTTCTCCTATGTTCCTCGTAATTACTTCTCTTGCCCTTAATTCTCCTCCGTTCAAGACGTTCCGCTGTCTATCGCTCCGCCCCAAGCACAGGTCGGAAGCATTGAGCCAAAGGACCGGAAATATCGAAATCTAGAACAGTGGCCAATTCCGGGAGTGATTTTCCCCTCTCCAAGATGGCGGCAGGAGGAAGGCGGCGGATGTTGCAGCTGTTGATGCGTTCTGGTTCGGTGTTGCTGACCCGCTTCCCGTTCTGGAACTGCTTCAGCCTACTTATGTTGTACGCCGAGAGGGCCGAAGCAAAGCGGTAAGGAGCGGTGCAGTCGTACTCCTGCTGCAGGGAGAGCAGTGTCAGACATTCGGGGAAACACTGAGGGATGAACGTCCCATGGAACTCTTGAGCTGGAGTGGATGAGATGGGGAAAGTTGTCCTATTTGGATAGAGGTTGCAGAGCATAGAAGAAGACAGTGAGTGGGTTATGTGAGCTGTCCATGGGTGATTTGAGAGTGAGATTTGCTGTAGTACATTGCTTGCTTTGTGAGAGATGCCCGGTGATATTTACTATTGGGAAAATAGAATTGTTCACATGCAATTGCATAGTCGAAATGCCTGCAGCTGCATAAGTATTTTCGAATGGTCATAACGGGCCAACTCTTTGCTATGCGATTTGGGGAGGGGCCGAGAGCTGCCCCCATGAAGTGAGCGCTAAGGAAGGGCGCCGGTTGGGAGGTGGAGCTGGTTAGCGATGACTGTACTGCTCAGCCGTTTTAATAAGGACCCTATTTTCTTCTGTATGATGTTCAAAATAGTTTTTTTAAGTGACTGTGTGATGGGTGCTCTGTGAGGCATGGGCTGCGGAGTGAGGGTTGCTTTGGACACGTGTCTGTCAGGCTAAGGAGTGAGAGTTGCCCTGGGAGGCACTGGCTCCAGACTGAGGGTTGCCCTGGGAGGCACTGGCTACGGAGTATATGCAGGGCTTTAAGTGGGCCGGGTTCTGCCGGTGCTCAGCATCGGCAGTTCTAAAAAGCAGGTGTCGAGACGGGTCCCCATCGGGCTTTTTATTTTTGCCCTCACACTCAGGGTGACCCTTAATTGCCTTTGAGGTAACTTCCAAGAGACTCCTTATAGTTCTTTCATCATTTCAGAATGGAAGCGTTTTCAATATTCTATACAACTTAGTCATAGTTGATGCCAGGGCTTTAAGTGGGATGAAAAAACGGGGGGGGTCTCTGAAAGGGGCGTGGCCAGTGTAATTAAGGGCGTGACAGAAAAAGATGTAAGATAAAAATCTGTGCTTAGCATAGTGTGTCGCCCACCTTGTATTTTGCTGTTTGTCATTGCATCCAGATATATGATACAACAAATAACATCACACCTACAAGAAGTCAAGACTATTGGTTTGTCAATGGTTGTTAGTTGCATAAGATAAATAAGTAGCAACTACGGCGTGCATATTATATTGAAAAAGCGTCCACTTAAAGCCCTGGTGACACCACGACAATGTTGCTGCTCCGGAGTTGCAAGAGAAGGGAAATCCAGAGAGAAAATTACTCTTTAAAGGATTTCCCTTCCCCTACAACGCTCACCTGGCATGACGTCATGCCCTAACTTCTCCACTAGTGAGAAGTGAGCAGTGTGAGCACGCGCACATGGATGTGCCTGCTGTCACTGCAGTCCGCCTGTGCCAGGGCACAAAACAGAGCCCGATAGAGACCCGTTTCGAGGCCTCCTTTAAACAAGCATTTACAATGCAATAGGTCTCGCAATGACATTATTTTGAGCTATTGACATTGTAAATGGCAATGCCTTTAAAAAAAATTAAAAGGCATTGTTATTTACAATACCAAAAGCAACACCTATTGCATTGCGCGGTGTCCGTGAAGACAGCGCTGCGCTTATTAAAGTAAAAAAAAAAAAAAGTGTGGTTTTTCCCACAATATCCTGTTTGAAAGAACGATGCAACCCACCAATGCTTTGCAAAATGACACCACTTCCTGTACATTTGTACATACTCTTTTAGGACAACAACACTGTCTACGAAACTTTGCGCATCCACACATGACCTGTACTGCTCATGTTCTACTGGTGCTGTGGCCTGCACCTGGTTTTACCAGTGCACAAAGTCATACCTGGCACAGATTTGCCACTGCTGTATGTAGACTGCTATGGTATGTTACGTATGCAAATTTTGACACCCCATTGCATCCATCCCGGCAAGGTACCATGGAGGTCAGAACACCTGTTTGACTGGTTAGAATGCAAAGAAGACTATAAACCAGGAAAACCCCTCTACTCCAAGTGAGCATCTGTCTCGCTTGGGGGGAGCATAGATGAAATTTGTGATGGATTTGGTGGGTCCACTAGCTGTTATGCTATTGGTTCTGCTCTGGTATGGTGCTCTCTGCTTATTATTGGTGAGAACTCCAAGGAAGTGAATTGCAATGTATGTGGTTCCCTTTCGTTATTGGTAAGAGTGCCTCTTGTTGATTTGGTGCCACAGGAGTAAATGACCATGCAGCTTGAGCTTCCGTATTTGCTGCAGCAGCTTGATCCATGCTATTCACCAGTCTGAGAAGCTGTTGTTATTGTGGAGAGCTTCAGGCTCCAGTGCTGACACCACCTGCCTTTCAAGAACATCAAGACCAACTCTTGAAATCAACGCGAGACAAATTTCATGTTCTTGAGTGAGCAATACTATGATGTGCTCACCGGAGGCGCCTTTACAATTTTTGGAAGTAAGAAGTGGTTTCCCTTACCGGATCGTCGCCTACAGCGGTGGTGCCTCTGCAAGCTGGTTCCACTTTGAAGTTGGGTCGCTGTGTGGGGCAGCACAAGAACTCCCCTGAGCTCCACGAGGGATTTCGTTTGTCGCCGAGGACCTGCTGGGTTGAAGTGCGGCATCACAGAAATTACAAGGCCCCGTACCAACGTCATCCCTGCAGCAGCCGCAAGTGTTCGCCCGTGTGCATGGAAGGCAGCACTGCGGGGGACTACAAGGTACTGTTCAGCAGCAGTGTCGGCGGAGTTTATTTTTTTCCAGCCCGCTGCGATGACGTGGCGCTCCAGTCCCCGGCGGCGGAAGTGAGGAAGAGTGCCGGTCGCCCGAGCACCGTTGCCGCCTCCAGTCCCTGACGAGCTGCTGAACACGCCTCGTGGGCAGCGTAGCAAGAGCTCACCAAAAACAAGCTGCACATAAGAAAACAAAAGCGCGGCGTGGTGTGCACGCTATTATAAAAGTGAAAGCGTGCATGGCCCGCTGTCAACAATAATTAAAAATAAATCCTGCGGCACGCCGCACTGCTAATGATCGGGCGCTGCGTGTGGCCGCATTGTAAACGTGAAAGCGCGCATAGTGCGCTATAAATACAAAACAAGCTGTCGCCATTGCGCGATTAAAAAACAAGCTGTGGGAAACATGAGCGCCGCACTGCTAATGATCGGGCGCTGCGTGTGGCCGCATTGTAAACGTGAAAGCGCGCATAGTGCGCTAGAAATACAAAACAAGCTGTCGCCATTGCGCGATTAAAAATACAAGCTGTGGGAAACATGAGCCGGCAGTACACGCCTCCTAAAGATAAGAAAGTGCTTCACGACAGCCAAAAGGCAGACGATCCAGTCCGGATGGGCCGGACGAAAAGGGGAAAGGGTGGCAACCAAAAAGCCTCAGTTTCAAAGGGAGGCCACCGTTTTACATAAACGATGACTCCAGCGAATGAAAAAGAGGGGCGGGGCTTCAAATCCCCTTCTCAAATCTCCTCATCAACAATATGTCTTGCAGAGCGAGCAGCGCATGCGCGCTGCAATGCTAGGCGAGACCTAAAAACTGCTGGTGCTCACCAGCAGTGAGACCCGGCCCACTTAAAGGCCTGGTTGATGCAAATTTTATTTTGTGCAACTAACAGCCATTGGCACAGCCAATAGCCCTGGCTTGCTGTATGCGTAATGTTACTTGTTGTATCTGGGTGCAATGATAGAAGCAGCAAAATACCAGTCGGGCGGCACACTATGCTAAGCACAGATTTTTAGCTTGGGGTTCCCCTGGGAGGAATGGGCTGCGGAGTGAGGGTTGCCCTGGGAGGCACTGGCTCCGAAGTGAGGCTTGCCATTGAGGTACTGGCTCCAAAGTGAGGGTTGCCATTGAGGTACTGGCACCGCAGTGAGGGTTGCCCTAGAAGCAGGGCTTTAAGTGGCATGAAATAACTAGGGGGGTCTCTCAAAGGGGAGTGGCCAATGAAATTAAGGGTGTGGCTGAAAAATACACAAGCTAAAAATCTGTGCTTAGCATAGTGTGTCGCCCGACTGGTATTTTGCTGCTTCTGTCATTGCATCCAGATATATACAAAAAGTAACATTACACCTACAACATGTCAGGGCTATTGGTTTTGCCAATGGTTGTTAGTTCTGTAAGATTAATAAGCACCAACTATGGCTTCGTTGTGTAGAATATTGAAAATGCTTCAGTTCCTAAACGATGAGACTGTGAAAGAACTATAACAGTCTGAATTTACCTCAAAGGCAGTAAAGGGTGGTACTGCTGCAGTGTAAGATTTTTTTTTCCACCCTGAGGGTGAGGGCAAAACTGGAGAGCCCGATAGAGACCCGTCTCAGCACCTGCTATTTAGAACTGCCGGTGCTGAGCACCGGCAGGACCCGGCCCTCTTAAAGCCCTGTCTAGAAGGCTCCAGAGTGTGAGTTGCCGTGGGAGGCACTGGCTCCGGGGTGAGGGTTGTCCTGGCAGGCACTGGCTGCGGAGTGCGAGTTACCTGGAAAAGAGAGCTTTTTTTCCTTCTATTAGTTTGATCAAGATTAAAGGCACTTATTATATGCATCAGGCATATACAGTTTGTTTCATCTTAAGTAGCGGTGACTCCATCCTCAAGGAAATCATTAAAATGAGACACCCATTGTTTCAAGCACAAGGTTAAAAAAGTAAATCGCCCCATATCATTCATGTTATCTTCGTGATGAAGGTACTATCTAACATTTCTTGTTAAGTCATTTGCAAGTCTCAAGGAGTGAAGAGCAGGTCCGGGTTCGTGAACCTTTGTTAAAGTATTGTAAAAGAGACCTCTAGAGCTTTTTAACCCCCACCAAATTGCCATCAACAACCACAGCTTCAAGACTGACTCGTGAGAGCTCGTGGAGACTGCATTCTCCATTTACGGGCGATTAATTGTTTGGCTATTAATGACCCATTGACAATTTATCTCCAGTTAGTGTTAGTCATGTCCTTCAAGGCAGCTGGTCTCACCCCCTGCAGGAATACAGCCGGATTATGTGGAATTGGGTATCCATAGATTCCTTAGTGTGCCTGAGGTGCTCCTTTCAGAACGGCTGCAGTTCGGGCGGGCCCACCAGGCACAGAGCGCGTCTCCATCCTGATGGCAACATTTCCCACTTAAGTTCTTACATATTGTCTTGGCCCTCCCTCATGTGGGAATGCATCACAAAGTCATATGTTTGTATAATGTTTCTTTATTCTGAACACTACAGCACCACTTGGAGATTCCCTCGCACAACTACTGCCAATCACGCAACTGAGTATTTCTCTCAGAAGATCGTATCACAATTTTTCCATGTCTGGCCATTTGGATTGGGGTTAACTTTACACAAAGCGGAGTAGATGTTAGAAATGAGTATTTTGTGGAGGTGAAGGTGGTTTGCAGCTTTTTAACGTGTTAGTTCCCCTCCACCAACGATCTTATTTTCTTGGGAGAGGGCTAGTGTCTAATTTGGAAATAGCTTATGCACACAGATTCGTCTAGTTGAAACTCCCTTTTGCAAACTTTGAAGGGTTTAATGTCCCACTGAAAGAGTAAACCTTTCAGCGTCAAGCAAGCCTCTTTGTGCCATTTGCCAAACTGACTCCAATTTTGTCCTGGGGAAAAGGTGGGGTTCATTAACAGTGGTGTAAAGTGGGAGGGTAATCTCGTGGGATTTTGTGACTCTATCCCAGGTCTCTAACATCAAATAAAGGATGTCGAATACATATCCCACTTGCAGCTTGTGTTCCCTGGGAAACAACGCAACGTCCCATCGGGCTCGGCCTAAAAGGACGGCTGCCCTATGGATCCAATAAGAATATACTTTATTTGCACGATTATTAAAAACCATTGGAATCAACTACAAAAAAAAGAATAAAAAAAAAAAAAGCATAGTCCATGCATTAGGTACATCATAAACTGTAAAGATAAAAAGGAAAAGAGAGAAAAAAGATTTAAAAATCATCAGGGTAGGCTAAACAAGCATTTGCAATGCAATAGATCTCGCATTTACGAGAGTTTAAGCTATTGTCATTTACAATGGCAATAGCTCAAACTCTTGTAAATGCGAGACCTATTTCATTTCAAAGAAGCGGCCGCCAAGTCCGGGGCTGCTTGAAAGTGAAAGCGCACATGGCCTGCTGAATGTAAGGAAAGCACTTCATGCCTGCAGTAGGAGAAGGTCATTAAAGAAAATAGTGCTCAGAGACTAAATAAGACATACCGTGTCGCAACAGAAGTAAAAGGGCCAGTCGCCATGAGAGGTTAAAAATGAAGACCAGGTGGTACTAAGGAGGGACTAACAAGCCTATTAACGAATCAGAAGCCAGCATTTACGAAGGACAATGACCCAAGCCAATGAAAAATATGGGCGGAGAGTGGGCTTGACTTCAAGTACAATACTCCAATACAGCATGCCTCGCAGAGCAGCTCATGCGCTGCCCAGACTCAACCTAAAAGGGGGAGCTGGTCAAGAACCAACAAAAGTAAATTGCTGCAGTACCATGCTTCCGCTTGAGATGGTATGTGGCAGAAGGGTGTATGCTGCCGAGTCCTGGCAGTGTACATTCTGAAATCGTCCCTTTGTTTTGATGCAAAGGACCAAGTGCATAATGTCTGGCGTGCTTAATGTTCAGTGAGTTGCTAAAGTGCAGTGTATTTGGCTTTTGTCAAGTTGTGATTCAGTAATAAGTAAGGGAGAGGGGTCAGTCATGGAAGTAGGTTGAATGCATACTACATTCTGGTTCCAGTGAAATTGTTTTGGACCGTTTAATTAGAGTGTCCGCTTTTAAAAGAAATTTTACAAAGCATGCAATGGTTTGTGGAATCGACCCCTTCAGGCAGAACAAAATTGATTGGGGGCAAGATCTGATGCCGTTTAAATTGAAGATATTTCGAAGATAGATTTTATGCCAAGGCAATAGAACTGGGCAAATGCAAAGAATGTGTGACATCGGCCATGCAAGGCAATGATTGATTATTTCATGCTCACCCCGCATCAAGATTCAGACTTGCTGGGTTAATTGTTTGGATACGTGTACTGTTGCCACATACGAGAGAGTGGAAGTAGTGGAGGGGGGCCTGGGAGGTTTAAGTTGAGCCAGTTTATTTCCTTTGCTGTCCTCCTTTGTTGATAATTTTGTAAAGCCTCAGCACTACTGCCAACGTCACATGCCGAGGGCCCAGCAGTAGGCCATCCATGAACGCTCAGCAGAGACTCCATCACACCGAGGCGCACAAGCCTTCTGCTCTTTACCTACCACCAAATGCCTGTATCACTGTTACATGCAGCACTAGAATGCATCACGCATTTTGTAGTTCCATACTGCTGTCTTCTGTCTTCCGTGTTGCACTCATGTATGACTAGCAATGTAACTGTGTCAACCCCTTACCCCTGTTTAAATGTTAATAAAAAAAAAAGAAAAAAAAAAAAGTGCAGAGTGTGAAGGTCTTCCCGAGGATATTGACAGAGCCTGCACTCATTACTCTGTAAGTTGGTGCCATTTTGGAACGGCGTCGAATGAAGGAAGAAGGCAGAGTCTGGCTTGGAGCACTTTTATGTGTTTTCTTAAGTAGGCATCCATGTAGGACTGCGTGGTCGGTGTGTTGTATGTGTTGGTCATCCGTGCATGGCTGCGCAGTCTGACTTTTGCTTTGTCTAAGCGCTAGGAGAGCTGCTTGATTTCTTTGTACAGTGCGTGCTTGAAAGCCTGTTGAGGTAGAATTTTTTGCCAAAGTTGTTACACCATCAGGTGTTTAATTGATGCCGTTATTTTCTCCGACCAAGAATTTGGATTTGGGGTCTGTTGGATACAATTTCTTGCCATAACAAGGCGCTTAGTGAGTTTGGGAGTGTCTGCCTCAGCAAGGGCGTGTATTTGAGGAAATAACCCTCTCGTACCAGTTCTTGATCCTGGAGGCCAAATTGTAGTCTAATTTGTGGCGGAGAGATGCTTTGTGGCAGTAGGAAGATGAGGCGGAAGACTTTGCTCTGTGCAATATTCAAGAGGCTTGCAAACTTACCGGGGAAGATTTCCAGACCATATGTTAACATTGGTAGAAACTTTGCCTTTATTGCTGTAAGCAGTGGCTGCCAGGTTGGACTTTTCAATTTGTTTGCCAGGACTTTAAGTGCTGACATTTTTGACGCCAACGGACCTGGAGCCAAACACCTAGGTGCTTGTATTTTCCACTTCTGCCCACTTGGCTTTCCCCACAATGCCATATCTTTTACTTGATTACCTGTTGCCAAATACGACTACCTTTGTTTTCTCGAGGCTGATAAATAACTCATTGGTTGTACAATATTGGTGGAGGGAGGATAACTGATTTTGCAAGCCTATGCCAGAGTGGTTTAGTAAGACATGTCTGCATATAGTAGTGAAGTTATTAGTTGTTGACCCAGCTTTGGGGGATGGGAGGTGGTGGAATCCATTTGAGAGCACTAATCAGCCAGGTGTAAGTTAAATAAGGTCTGGGCCAACACACACCCTTGTTTTATGCCTCTGTCTAGCCCGGTTTTTGATGTTCCACTCTTATTACACTCGTGTGAACCTGGCCCAGTTCTCGGTGTATAGAAGCTGAATTCCATTTAGCAGATTTGTAGGGATATTCCATTCGGCTATCTTTCTCCAGAGGCGGTGTCTGTCTAGAGAGTCAACTGCTTTGGGCAGGTCTACCAAGCAGGTGCATGAGGATAGTTTTTTCTATTAGTTTTCCATTAACATTGCCAAGCCTGTCAGTTTGTCAGTAGTGCACGATGTTGAATGGAAACCTGTTTGGTTAAGCGGTATTACATTTGATTTCGTTGCCCAGGATTCCAGGTCCTTGAGTAATAGGCCTGGAAATATCTTTGCTTCAACGTCGAAGTGCGATCATGCAGTAGCTGTCGGGGTTCCCCTATGGGCCTTTCTTTTATATGGGATGTATGATTGGCCCTTCCCATGAGTCTGGGACCCTGTTTTCCTTTAGGTAGGTGTTGTATATTCTACCTAGCTGACTGCTCCAAAATGCTCGATCATTTGTAAATACTGCTGCAGACAGGCCATTTGGGCCTGGAGCACCACTGCTTCTATAGGCCTGTAATCTTGCTTCGATCTTTTGTTCCACAAAGTTTAAGGGCTTTACTCCACTGACTGTGCTTGGAATTAGTTCATCTGCATTAGGGTTCTGATACAGTTTAGACATGTGCTGTACCCACTGTTCTTTGGTCTCTGTGTTTCCTAGGGCTCCAGAGGGCCCTCGCTCGAGTTGGTTGATGATGGACCATAGTGGCATGCTGTTTTTTTGCCTTACAGGCCTCGACAACTCCTACCCACTCCCGGATCAGAGTGCGGCACGGAGGCGGATGGAGAGAGGCGGCTGTTTGCCGTTTGCTGTGGCTGGATCTCGCAGCTCCCCGCCGTCAGCTAACAGCCCCCGCCGACAGCTAATACCCCCCGCCGACAGCTAATACCCCCCGCCGACAGCTAATACCCCCCGCCGACAGCTAATACCCCCTGGCCCCTACCTCCCGCAGCACGCCGCAGTACACCGCAGCTCGCCATCGCTGCGGGGGAGGGGGTGGGGGGCTGCAAGCTGATCATGGAAGATTGCGGGGGGACCAGGGAGAGCTTCAGTCGGCGGTAAGCGAGGAGCCAGGGGGGACAGCGAGCGCATCGCTATTAGCTGGTGGTTGCTAAGAGTGAGCCCGGGCGGTACTACGGAAGCGGCCGTACTAGGTAGGGTGTGGCTTGTGGTAGCTCTGGAGGCCCGCTCGTCTGGTTTCCCTCCGGGCGAACTGGCCAAGCATTACAGCTAGGGGCAGCCTGGGGTTGCCTGGAGCAGCCTGGGGCAGGACTGGATTAGATACTGCAAACAGCGGTGTTGTGTAGTATACTGGACTACCCCGAAATTCACGGCAGAAGGAGTGGCAGGAGTAAGGATTTTTGTTAGAGCCGCGAAGAAGGGGGTCCTGCGCCACGCACTTCGTCACACTTTTTCACATTGTTGCGCACCTGTTGCTGGGCTCTGGACCCAGCAGCAATCTGCAGCTCAGGCGCTGGTGTGTGGCTCGACGTGGATGCTGGTGGTTGTTCCAAAAGCAAACCCTAGGAGACCCAAGAAGACACTAATCACGGGACCAAGGGCAACAGCAAAAGCTAGCATCAGCCAGGAGGTGTGCTCCGTTCTGATTCCCCCAGAACTTCCAGATACCGGTGCATAAGAACGAGCCCAAGAAACAAGCATGATGCTCAAAAAGAAACTGTTACACGATAAGGACCCAGACCCAGCAGAGGGTGAGCATGCAGGGCTTGCTCAAAGGAGGATAACAAAAAGCATAGCTACCTTACAAACACAGGAACTAAAAAACTGCGACACCTCCCACCAAGGGCTCATTACTCATTTCTTCCAGGCCTCCGGTGGCCCAACAGATACAACACACACTGGCAAGCCCCTCGGTAGGGGAGAAAGGCAAGGCCGTGTCCTCTTACATCGTCGGGGCCCCCAGGGGACAACAAGGGTCGGAGTGGCGCTCACACCAGAGAGCCCGCCGCCATACAGATATAGGGAGCCCTGTGAATACCTCAATGCTCGCAGCCAAGGCCAAAAGCCCAATACGGATCACAGCAGAAATCCACCAATGGCCGACAGAGGAGGTGGAGGAAAAGGCCAATGATATCAAGGAGGGGTTCATGGCTAACCCTCTGACAAATACAGATATTACATCTGCTTCAGCAGCGACAGCCCGGAAGGACTGTCAGGCCAACTCTCCAGGTACGGAAGACGTAACTACCTCCTTCTTTCAAAAACTAGAGCTTACCATTGAAAGAACATTGAACGCTACCCCAATATATCTAGGAAGGAATTTGGACGCGAGAACGCACCAAACAGAGGGCTGGAGCCCGATGGGACAAGAAGCCCAGCAACATGCAACGGAAGAAGTAACTCACGAAGAGTTAAACCTGTCAGCATTGAGGGAAACCCAGGATACAATTGCCAGGGCCCTGTTATGGCAGTCTACTAAACTGGAAGTACTAATTGATCTTCTTCAGTCAATTGCACAGCACTTGGTACGCCAAGACGATAAGCTGGCTAAAATAGAGGTTTCCCTCGATACTCACAAAGCTAACTCAGCCCGCACCAATTTTGTGCTGACATTATTAACAAGTGGGCAGGACTACCTGCAGTTCTAAAGGACATCTTGGCATTAGCCAGGGGTCACAGGGAAAGGCCCCCTTTAGAACAAATCACCCCAACGCCATCAGGGGGGGGGGAGATTGTGAAACTAGACAACTTAATAATTCATCTCCCTGAAGAGACCATAGCAATCCAGGATCCTCAGGTAGGGCCAAGCAACAAGAGCAATAAGAACAACCTCGAAGCCCTAGGGAATGAGTACAATGAGGTTTGACTGCGCGACACAACAACCGAAGTCCCCCAACAAGAAGTAGCCCAGGCGGCAAAGGCGGAAGTAGCTGTGGCAGGGGCGGAAACCCCATTGTCAAGGAGGGCCAAGAAGAAGCTGAAAAAACAACTGAAAAAATCCAAAATTATAAAAAGATCATTATTAGCAACAGCATCGAACCTTGGCGGCATGGAGACCACCAACAACTCAGCCACTTTTTCCCATTTTTCATTTCAGACAGTCAACTAAATTCAAGACCAGTGAAGCACACACCAGGACGGGTGAGGATCAAAGCAGACGGAAGTCTCATCCAGAGGAGGGCCACAATTAGCAGGCAAATAACAGTGAAGACCCGAGAAGAGGCCGTTCGGCGGCCTACATCTCAGGAGATCGCTAGTACACAAACCAGGGCCATTACCTCCCCGGGCATGGAGCCTCAATACAGTGCGGAGAAACATCCTATAAGCAACCAGACTGTGCAGCACGATAATCAATCATGGGCAGGTCAGCCTAAAGGTGCAACAGATAGACTCCCGGGAAGTGACGCCCACAACAATCAACTAAGTCTGAACTTCCAGAGGCTCACTCCATGGAAGGACGTCTCGACTCTGCGCACCTCCAAGAATAACAATGATCAAGCAATCTATGAGGTGCTGTTCACCCCCAGATATAAAGCCAAAGGTTCCTATGATATTTTGAATAGGTCCGATATTTTACGACTCTTGGGTCACCTTGATGCTTTGGCATCGATCACCTCAGACAACATAGAGTGGGTAAAGTTTAGAAGTCTGGAGAGGGACACACATGGGGACTCTACCATAGTCGGCTTCACCCAACAGCAAGTCCAACAGGCTGTCCTTGGTGAAGCCCTACATCTTGCAGAATGGGGAATCGAAGTCCCCGCACTCAGCATGCCGAAATATCCACACATTCTCATACCCAAATATGTTCAGGGGGAATCTACATCAATCCTTAAAGGCACAACGAATAAAAATTTAGGTGAGAGAAAGTCGGTCGACCAAGAACCCCGATTTAAAAATCCATATTACACACAGGGACACGCAGCGTAGAGTGCAGCAGCTCCAGCAAGAGCAGGCCCATAAGGTGGAGCCTCGGCAACAGCGTCCCTAAACCAAGAAATGAGAATGCCAGAAGAGAACGTCCAATGTCAAGTATTGGAGATCAAGGTAAACTAACCCTCATTTCATGGAACATTGCCGGGCTAAGCACCATCCTTAAGGACAAGGCTACGCAAGACTATCTCGCAAAGGGGGACATTTTGTGCTTCCAGGAGACCTGGGCCAAGTCATCTACCTCAATAAGTGGCTTCTATGAACATCACATACCAGCTACCAAAAAGAACATCTTTGGACGTCCGTCTGGTGGTCTTTCCATATTCTTAAATCATGCTTGTAAATTCAAATCTAGAGTAATAAAAGTAGAAACACCAGACCTTCTAGTTATTACAATTGAGGGGCTGAGAAAGGGACCACAGCCCCAGCTTCTACTATTAATTGTTACATCAATCGAACAAAACTTCAAACGCAACAGGCAATGGAATCCTTCATTAACATCTTGGAAGATGCACTTATAAGATTTGAGCAACGCAATGTGATAATTGCGGGAGATTTCAACACGAGAGGTCTAGAGCAAGTCCCAGTGTTATCCAGCTGTGGGAAGAAGGCGGGCCTGTTGCTCTCCTTTCTCAAAAACTTCAAGCTTCAATCCACCCAAGGAATAAAAAAAAAACGCTGTCCCGCTTGGAGCCCACTGCCGACCTTCAGGAAAGTATCCACTATAGATTACATTTTAATTAAAAAAGAGGAGGCACACAAACTAAGCGACTTCGCTGTGGATGACGGAGACTAAAGCGACCATAGGCCACTTCATGCCTTCTTCAATCTGGCCCCAGAACCAGCGGATGTCCAGGAATCAATTGGCGCACGCCTAGGCGAAGAACGATACCTAGTACATAAAATATTAAAATGGTCCGCTAACCTAAGCACCAACCTCCTGGAGTACGTAGCCGGAAGGGAAGAGGCACTCCAGACTCTGCACACAAAGAACATCACCAAACTCTGGGAAACGCTGATAACGGACTTACAGCGTTATCTGGGAAATGTCAACGGACTGAACAGGAGCCACAACCCTATCCAATCTTCGCCGGAATATAGAGCACCGAAATGCGTGAAACAACGCAAACGTGCGCTCAAAAAGGCTATTAAGGCAAAAAGGAATGGAGCCCCTTAGTCACAGACGACCTCAATCGCGGCCCTGTGAACCGCATATAAAAAAGTGTGGGAGCTGAAAAGATTCCGGACGGAAAGGAACTGACTCAAAGTGTTCTCACTAATCAAAGGAAAAGACAACGGCAAGTTATGGAGCTATATTAACAGCCTGAGCTCCCGAAGCCCGCCCAAAGAAAATAGTATTGTGGGTAACGTGTGGGAACAGCACGTGAAGGGTCTGTATACAGGCACATAAATCAAGGTGGGCCCTCCCAGCACAGAGTGGGCTCAGGCCGCAGCAAAAGTCAACAAACCACAAAAGGCGCAGGGAGAACCCACAGCGCCCAGTCAGTCCGATGTTTATACAGTGGACGAGACCGCCAGGAACATCAAGGCTACTAGAACCAACGGGGCCCCAGGACCAAAGGGTATTCCCGCTCAGGTTTTTAAATCTGCTCCAGCCTTTTTTGCATCTGCCCGTACTCCATTATTCAATCATTCATATTTCACAGCATCCAGTACCACAATCTTAGAAAGGCTCTATTCTGTTTCCAAGATATAAGAAGGGAGATCACTTGAATCCTGCCAATTACAGGCTAATATCCCTGCTTGACATTGAAGCAAAGATTTACGCCAGCCTATTATTAAGGGACTTAGAAGACTGGGTGGACAAGAACGGCATCCTCCACCCTTATCAAACTGGTTTCAGGGCAAACAGCTCCACTATGGACGACATCTTAGCGCTATCCTACCTCTCGAAGCAAGCGGCAACGAGCAACCAGCTGCCCCTGTTTTGCTGCTTTATAGACTACTCCACGGCCTTTGATAGAATTAATCACGGACGACTATGGGCAAAGCTTGAAGCCTGGGGGGTCCAGACCACCCTTTTAAAAGCGATAAAAGCCCTCTGAGTGGACATGGGTCCGGGTCAAATTAAGTCCAACAACAGTAACCCCAAGAATTGATACTAACACTGGGCTAAAGCAGGGTTGTGTTCTGGCCCCTTTATTCAATCTATACCCGGCAGACCTAGGGCCTGCCCTGAGAGATGCAAGCCTAGTACCACCAAGATTGGGCCAGACGACCTTGGAAACCCTTCAATATGCGGATGATACAGTGATCATGGATCACACTAGGGTGGGGATCCAAAGAGCATTAAAAAGTCTAGCAGCATACAAGCAGGAAAAACAGCTTGCAAATCAATGAAAATAAGACAAAGATAATTATCTTTGGTAAATACCCCCCCCAAAAAGCAAGCAACCTGGTCCCTTGGCGAACGTCGAATTAGAACAACCACAGCCTATAATTACTTGGGGGTATGGGTAACAGAGCGGGCCACAGCATCCAAACACATAAGGCAGCTAAGGCAGAGAATTAACAAAATAACTCAGGCTCTTAGACGACGAAGCTATCAGCTAGCAATTCCATCGATAGAACCCATGTAGACTGTACTCGGGGCTAAAGTAATGCCTACGGTCACTTACGGTCACTTAGCCTTTCCAGGCGCACTAACGAAAGTTATCAACGCAGCTCAGGTAAAAGCATACAAAACTGTGCTGCAGGCGCCCAGACATGCTAGAAACACCGGGCTAAGGCTGGAAATAGGCCTAAACAGACCAGACTTGGAACTTCAGGGGGACCTAATAAAATATTACATCGGACTACTGAAAGCCCCAGAAATAAATCTTAAACACTCTTTAAAGCCGATTTTTAGGACTGAGTGTTCCCCGTGGCATGTCAAGCTGGACCAAGCTATAGATTGCTTGAAAATAGAGGCAGGGAGCATGCCCCTTCTTGAAATTCCTTATTCTGCCTGGGCTAAAGCCGTGAAGCGCTAAGTCCAGACCATCTCGTTCGAACTGGATCGATCCTCACGCCGGTACACTTCTCTCACACTGTCACTAGACAATTCATACACTCCCGGGAAAGCTCAACCTTACATGCGTGACCCACTCTCAGCTCAAGCGAGAAAGAAAATCCTGTTTTTTCACCTCACTGCCCTCAGGATCCTGGACTTCAACCCTAAATGGGCTCGAAAAGATAACATCGTCTCCTGCCGACTATGCAACTACCACAGGGAATCCTGGCTACACCTTTTATGCTGCTGCCCAAAACTAGCCGCGGACCGCCATCGTTTGCTGCGCCCAGCCCTAAATGATAAGGGCTTGAGAACATGCAAGGATGCCTTCGAATGGTGCTTTTCAGAAATAACTACCTGTTTACTTGGTATAGTCGGCAAGTTCACTCATCAAATAAGAATAGCACTTGACCCCCAGCAACAGGTTGTAGACCCCAGGGCCTCAACATCCCAGTCATCAAATCAGCTGGTGCCCCTACCCTGCCGGAAGTTACTCAACTTAGGGGCCCGCAGCGTGGTCAACCAGACTACAAGAGAGTGGGGCCATGAAGGGGGCACAACTAGAACTTGGAACAATGGCTGATGGATTTTATATAAACGGGGATTCTCATAGGACTGGCGTAATATTGGCGTGAACTGGAGCATTCTCACATTTTAACTTACTTTAACGCAGTCTCTCATACTGCTATAAACTGCGCCCATGCAGGCATGGTGCATTTTTTTATTTCAAATTTTGGGAAGTTCCTTGGGGGTGGGCGGACGGGAGGGGTGGGTTTTATTTATGAATGTGTTTTACTAAAAAATTTTAAGTAATCGTACGGTTAATAAAGAATTCACCTCCGAGTCACAGCCACGCAGGTAATCGTAGCCACTCCTGGTCCATGCCTGCTTGGCATCCCTTACTGCCTTTTTATACTTTTATTATTTCATGAAACGTTGTGGGGTAGGCACCTTCCAAATATTGGGTTTTTATGTATCTGGCCGCTTTATTAATTTGCTGCCTCTGTTGCCTTAAGGCCTGGGTGTGCCATATGGATCCAATGCTTATCCGTCTCTTGAGGAACCACTCAGACTGAGTCTGCAACTGGGCAGGTTGGTGATACTGTACTCTGCAGAGAAGAGGCAATACCCCACACCTCCTTGCAGCGAACAAAGACTTAACAAGCCCAGATTTCCTAAAAATAGGAGTTTATTGACCCCTGCAGAGCAGTCATCTCTTCTTAAAGTAAGAGAGCCGGGAGGGTCTGAAGTGGAGGAAGTCTCAGCAGCACATCCATTTTAATGGCAGCTAGTCTGCCCAGTCATGAAATAAAGAGTGGTTGCCATTTGTGCAAGTCTACCTTAATGGTAGAGAAAAGTCTGGGGTAGTTAGCATAGCACAATTCCCCAAGGTTAGAAGTAATATCTAGTGATCTTGTCCTTTGCCCAGTGGAGGCCAGAGAGTTCGGCCCCTTGCTGCCTCAACCCCACGTTTAACATCGCAGATTTGTTCAGGGTGCTTTGGAATCCAGAAACTTTGCTGTACAATATCTAAATCAGCAGGCACTGATAATTCAGGGTCAATGTAGATAAGTTTACATCTGCAAAAAGGAAGGTCTTGTGATGGTCACCACCAAAGGTCATGCCCTTATCTGTACCACAGCCTTTTCTGTTACTAATCCACATATGCAGAGGATTCTACCATCCTCTTTTTGTCCTAATGAAGGATCTATAAGTGATTAGCTTTGGGGGTTGAAAAGTTGATGTACTTAACTAATTGGATGGACATTTATTGTGCAATTTTATAGCCTGAATGAATATTGTGGTCAGCTCTTTCTAATGAACGTTTATGCAGCCAGTAGTTTTTCTTTTTCTAATGTTTGGCTGCGCACTTCCACACCTTTCTCACTGGTCATTTGCAATGTGCCGTCACATAGAGCACCTACTTGTTTTGTGTTGACCCAAGTCAACTGAAGAATACTAATACAAGTTATTCTTTTTTTAAAGTCTATCATTCATATATGCTTATTTGTTTTCAGGGTGGCGAGGGAGTGGGCACAAATAGACCCTGTCTAACTGACCAAACGTTTCTCTTAAGCAAATCAGATGGACCAATTTTACCTTGTTTCCCAGGAAAAAGTGGGGGGGTGGGGGGGTATGAAAAAGTTTACCATCGAACAGCACCTCTAGATTTTTAGGTCGAGCCTGGACAGCGCATGCGCTGCGAGGCATGCTGTATTCAGGTGTGGACTTGAAGCTCCGCCCATCTTTTCAATTGGCTGCTGTGACTGTCCTTTGTAAATGTTGCTTTTGATTTGTTAATAGGCTTATTAGTCCCTCCTTAGTACCTCCCTGTCTTCTGTTGTAACCTCCCTTCAGGACTTGGCCTTTTACTGTGTCCTTACTGTATAGCTTGCATTAGCCCTTAGGAAGAACTCTTTGCTTAATTAATCTAAAGGGCACTGGTGGGACGCCAGCTTTACCAATGGGGGACTTTTTTTGTTTTGGTATTTGCAGCGTGCTTTCGCTTAATGTATAACTTTTAAATATCCCCCAGCTGCACGGACGCCACGCAAAGTGGGCGCTGTTAATTCAAGAAATCTTGGACACTTCCTCCATTGTTCCTCCTCCATCCCCTTCATGTGGCTTGTTTTTATTTCTCTCCCCTCCTCCCACACCCGCCACTGCTTGCGCCCCTCCGAGAGATCGTTGTATATTTATAATTAAAATTGCTAGATCCCGGGCAAGAGATTAAATGCTTTGCTAAGAATTAAAGAATGTTGAGCCGACGCCGAGGCTCGAACGCTGGTCCTCAGCTCCCGAGTCGGCAGCTCTGACCGCTGAACCACAACCTCTCCCTCTGAGGGCAGCATAATAACAAGCATTTGTAATGCAATGGGTCTCTCATTTGTGAGAGTTTAAGCTATTGGCATTGTAAATGACAATGTCTTTTATTTATGTTTTAAAAATCAACACATAAATAAAAGGCATTGTCATTTACAATGCCAATAGCTCAAACTCTCGTAAATGCAAGACCTATTGCATTGCAAATGCTTGTTTTACTGTGGTTACTGGTGCCGGGAAAGCATCAAGTTGTCTAGGCCCTAACTTCCGGGACCACATCTCAGATTCACTTCATGTCCACCAGCATTTCAGTTTTATCACCATTTAGTTTAAAACAAAAACATGTGTCTACCGTTGCCTGGTGCCATATAGATATCCTTTCAGTAATGCAAAGGAGTTGGTTGAACGTTGGTCAAATAAAAAAAATAACTCAAAATAACATAAAAGGAAGGTCAGGGCAAAGAGAACCTGCACTAGTCGTTATCGTGTAATATGGCGACAGTTTATGATTAAGGCAAGGTGCAAAGAGCCTGGAGTGTGACCTCCATACACCCCAAGAAAGTGGTATACAGACCACTGACACAATCTAAACACAAATGGCCCTGCACTCAAAACAGTTAAAATTTTATTATTAATAAAGGTAAATTATTGTCCTTAATCAAACAGCAAGAAGTGAGTAGGCGTCTTCCCAAATGAAAAGAACAGTGGTCGTTTTGATTGTAGAAAGCAGTTCCTTTTATTCTTTAATCCATAGAAAAGCTCTTAAAACACAGCACACAATGGACAAGACTGCAGACGCGTTTCGTCCTCCTAAGGATTTCTTCAGGGCTTAATAAGTCAATAATATATGTCAGAAATTCTTTGCAATATAGCAAGCATATGTGTAGTCAGATTAGTACTATATCACGTAAGTAAATAGGAAATTCTCCCAAAGTCATGACAGTGTCCGGTTCCCAAATTTGGAGAAATCCGAGCACCCAACAAATACAGTGTGTGTTCCTCCAGAAGTGATGGAGCGGGATATGTGTCTCCCGTGCGTTCGTAACGGTGTCCGGTTCGAAAAATTAGATCGATCTAATTTATCGAACTCTGATTTCTCCAAATTTGGGAACCGGACACCGTGTCATGACTTTGGGAGAATTTCCTATTTACTTACGTGACATAGTACTAATCTGACTACACATACGCTTGCTATATTGCAAAGAATTTCTGACATATATTATTGACTTATTAAGCCCTGAAGAAGTCCTTAGGAGGACGAAACGCGTCGGCAGTCTTGTCCATTGTGTGCTGTGTTTTAAGAGCTTTTCTATGGATTAAAGAATAAAAGGAACTGTTTTCTACAATCAAAATTACCACTGTTCTTTTCATTTGGGAAGACGCCTACTCCTTGCTGTTTGATTAAGGACAATAATTTACCTTTATTAATAATATTTTCACTGTTTTGAGTGCAGGGCCATTTGTGTTTAAAAAAAAAAAAAAATAACTGTTGTCATCTGCCTAGGAAAAGGTTTGGAACACAAAAGATTCAATACGATCACAAAGAAGGTAAATATGAGAATTGAGCAGGAGCCCTGGGGAACACCACAGGGAAGTGAAGTCTCCGTGGAGTATAAAGGTGGGAGAAATATTGATTTATATCTGTTGCTCAAAAAAGAGATAACCGGCATAGCGCCTATCCTGTTAACACAAGTATTCTCAGGCTCTCCAATAGAAAGTAGGGGTTGACTGTATCAAAGGGCACAGAGAAGTCCAAGAGAAGAAGCCCTCCACGCTGTCAATCATTCTGCCAGGCACTGAGCTGCTCTATGGCTGCCATGGGTGCTGTTTTGGTTGGAAGTCTGCTTGTCCAATGTAAAGAAATGTTCCTTTCCAAGTGCTCAGGGCGCCATGTCTTTCCATCACTCTAGCCTCTGCTGGTAGAAGAGCGATGGGTCTGACATTTTTTTTTTAATTGTCATGTCCAGTCCTGTTTTTTCCAATAAGGAGGGCAACACCCCTTTTTGATGAGTTCTGGCGTAGTTATATAATTGGTGTTCTTTTTGCATATATGAGTCTCTGACTCGGCTCAGAGCTTACTCCTAGTTTTAGCATAACAGTTGCTAATAATGATTTTAAAAGTACTACTAGATAACAATGTATCCATGCTCATTTACCTATCTAAAAGAGTGAAAAGTTATACCAGACCTCTGGGATTCAAATAAGTGGCATTTAGTTTACAGCTCTCTGAAACTATTGTTTTCAGGCGCATAGCAGCCTTAATTGGTTTGCTAGTTGATGCTGCATTACTTGTGCCACTTTTGTAGGTCTTGATTTTGACAGCATAGCTGTCGAACAGACTTATTACTTGCAATATACATAGAGTGGACTTTGGGTTCCCCCTTTCAACCATTGGCTTTAGACTAGCTTGTTTCAGCTACTGACTGCAGGCATTTTCTCAAACAACACGGTATAACAGGTCTATTCAGTGGCGTGTGGCAAGGACCACGCCTTACCTAAAAGGACGCGAAACACTCACCCACTGTTGTGGCTTGGTTCATCATTGGGTTTTTGCTTCTCACTTCAGGCATGAATTGAGTCTGAGGTGGGCTCTCTGTCATTGGAAGTCCTTTATCAGTCTGTTTGATGGTCTTGGCGTGTCCTCCCAGGCCAGGTGTACAGAGAATTTGTTGTTGGGTATTATCTCTGCTCTGTACATGAAATGCATCTGTGTGAATAAAGTTGATTAAGGTAGACTAATGCCTTCTTTATTGGTGTCTCACTTCCGTAATGTTAAAATCAAGAGGACTTTTTATGTTCCTCTGTCTTGTGTCAAATGTTTTCTTGCCTCTTAGGCAGCGATTTCCTTCCCCCAGTGTATTCAAACACACTTCATGCTGTACAAGTGAACAGTTCTTACTCTGGCCACACGTCGGCTGCTTATCCTAATTTTGGTCTTGTGATGTATTGTGAAAGCAGATACAGGACCTGCTCAAGTTAGCTGATTGCAACAATGAGAGGAATAAGCCCCAAAGGGCACACACATTTCTGAACCCACGCTGGTGACCTTAGCCTCAGTGGCACACATTCAAAAGATCTTATCCAGAGAAGAGTCCTTTAACGCCTGGGGCATTAAGCTCAGTACCTTCGATGAAATGGACTGTCTCGCGGTTCTTGCAAAACACTAGACAGCCCGAGGTGTGCCTAGGCAAGGGGCCTTCGGCGCTCCCATCATACCCATCAGCGAACTAGAAAGGGCGACAGAAGACTCCTTAAGGGATGAGTGGAACTGGCTGCCTTCAGCATTAGCCCGTAGGTGCTCTGATTTGAAATAAGGAAACCTCACCCCTATGCTCTACTGAGTCTTCATCTTTCTCCTTATGCTCCTGGAACATCAGTGGCCTTGTCCAGAAACAGCGGTTCGCGGACCTTCTTGTCTTTTGGAGCGACTTTTAAATCATTGCCCTACAAGAAACATGGTCTGTGATCAACCATCCCATCTTCGGCTTAGAGCACAGCAAACCAGCTCCAAAGAGTACAAAAACAGCAGACCAAAAGGTGGCCTGCCTCTGTACATTTCCATTAAACTTCGGTCAAAAATAAAACTTATAACCATGCAAGAGAACTGGTTACAAGTAATCACATTCCACAATTGGAGACTAAATTGGTCGCTCCTGCTAATGAACACTTGCATTACCCCAAGCTCAAGGGAAAAAGGCCTAAATGAAACCATCTTACATCGACCCTTTGTGACCTGGCCAGGAACCATCCTTCATCTGACTGTATGATAACAGGAGATTTTAATGCAAACCTCTTTCAAGGTCATCACAACGAAATTCCAGAGACCTCCCCTGAGCTGGCTTGGAACATCATAGAACAAACCAGACCCAAAGGATGTCCACGAAGTCAACTGGGGGAGCTCGTGGTTTTGCAGCTTAGTAACCAGGGTTTCAAAGTTTTAAATAGGAGGCTTCCGCAGGATGTTCCACTTAATTGGACAAGATCAGATGGCAAATCTCAGTCTTACCTTGATTATTCTATGTGCAATGTGGCAGGCCTGCCACTGTAAATATCTCTCTAATTGTTAAGTGGTCTTACTTTTTCACCTTGCTCCTTGCGAAATTCCCTCCTACAACCACCACTGTTGCTTCATATCTGAGTTACACTTGGTCCTCCCCCCCCCCCTCTCCAACCTCACAGCTACAATTCTTAGCATAAAGAAATCCTGGAACTCTGACATGAGAAGAGCTCGTAAAAACCCTGGCAATATTGAGCTAGCAACGGCACTCAAGCAGGCACGGAATCGGGATAAGCAAGCTGGCTGGGCAGAGGACACAAGACGTGCAGATCACTTCTGGGCAATTCTATTATATGAAAGAAAAAAAAAAAACACCTGAAAGAAATTCTGGGACCTGGTAAATTAGCAAGTGAATGGGACCCACATATCTGGCTGTGCAAACATTTCTGAACCAGAATGGTCATTTTTCCTTTCCAGGCACTGCACATCGAGTGACCCCGACTGCCTGAACAGATATTCCTCCAAAAGGTTGTGAGCCTTGCCCTACTAGCCCAAACGAGGTTACTATCTCTACCACTTCTCAAAATTGTGAATGCTTTGATTTCTCCATTGCAGTCCTACCATCTTTGACTAGCCAGCTGCAGCAGGTTCTGGTCAAGGCCAAATTAGATGGTGCTCCTGCGCCCAACAGCCTCCCGCTGGCCCTTTCCAAGCAGGTTATTCCCTTCTGGGCCTGTAAGCGCTCTCAGCTTTTTAGCTACTGTTTGAGGAGCTCGGTAATACCAGAGTCCTGGTGTGGGGCCATTTATCCAACCCATCTACAAAGAAGGCTCCAAATCCAACCCCAGCAATTATAGACTGGTATCGCTTCTGGACAACAAAGCAAAATTCTTTGCCAGCCTACTGCTGAAGGATATGCAGCAATGGGTGGAGCGGAGGGGTCTTATTCTGAAGAACCGATCTGGGTTCGCCGAGAAATCTGCCACCTTGACAAATTTGTTAGCCAGATCCAGGCAATCTCTTCGCAAACCTCTCTGCACTCCTGCTTCGTTGATTTCAAGGCAGCATTTGACTGTGTCCCAAGGGGGTCCTCTGGACAAAGTTAAAGAACTGGTGCCTTCCATTAAAACTCCTGGAGGTTATCATCCGGTTGCATACTAACACTTGGGTCCACATTAAACTAGATGACGGATCCTGCGTTTCCAGAAAAATCACAACCTCGCGGTGGGTAAAGCAGGGGTGTGTGTTAGCCCCCCCTCCTCTTCAACTCGTTCATTTCTGACTTGTCCAGCACACATGACCCTACCAATATTTTATTTTTTAATTCTAAAATATATATTAATTTAACATTATTCCCTATGGGACTTTATTTTAAGTCTACCATCATTATGTTCTTTGGGAGGGTGCCACAATTCTAGTCGTTGGCCATGTGTAGTACTGGACTTACTACAAAAGTGTAAGTTACTACAAAAGTACAGTTTGTGAATACCGAAAAATAGTAAACCTACTCAAACGTGCAGTTCGTGAATTAAGCCCGCACGTTTTTCTTTTAAATATACCATTTTCAATTTTAGAAACGTGTCTAATTCAACCCAACAAAAGCCTTTTATGTACTAGGTTTGCCTGCACATATTCGACCTACTCCAAGGTAGCTGAAGAACTGCCAATAGCTCCTGAGCTGTTCATTGGAGAACCCTGGTATTGTCCATATTATGGACTGCCATGTACAAGTATATCTAATTGAGATACACAAATGGGGCCATGTTTGTAAAGTATCACAACCTGTGTAAAGGGAGTTCCGAGCATCAGTGGTTGGAGATTTTCTTGCTCCGCTTTGTAATATTAGTGAAACGTCTGTCTATATTGAGGGTTTGAAAAAACAGAGCATAAGAATTATAAGTATCACTGTGTTTTTACAGTTGCATTGATTCATTGGCATTGCCTTGTTTGGGTATTTACATGAGTATGTGTTCGTGCCATACCCGCACCCCTTTATACAGGGCGGGACTCGCCGCAAATTCCATTAAAGAGTCGTCATCTATATTGTTTTCGATTTTTATTTTTGTGTAAGAAGAATTAATTTATGGTAATATTTTATAAGTCGGTGTTCCATATTTAGGTGCCTTGCTGTTCTGTGTCCTGCCCAAGACTTAGTGCTTTGATTTGAAATGTAAGTTTCATTTAAGCTTATTTTTTTCAGCAGGATTCTCATCCAGGATTGCTCTCTCTCTTGTTAACCAAGCTTATTGTACTAATAAAAATGGCAAATGCTTTAAAGACCTAATTAAAAATATGAACATGTAGTACGTGGAATCCTTGAAACTGAGGACCAAGCAATACTTTAGCTGTGTCATCTTTCCTGAGTTCCTTGATTCTTCATGTGAATTTCCTGTCTTCGCAGGAAGCCTGATATCCCTGTCCCGTACCTCTACTTCGATATGGGGGCAGCAGTGCTCTGTGCAAGCTTCATGTCCTTCGGAGTGAAACGTCGGTGGTTTGCACTTGGTGCTGCTCTTCAGTTGGCCCTCAGTACCTACGTATCCTACACCGGCGGCTATGTGCACTACAGTGACTGGTTAAAGGTAAGAGCCCAGTCCAGCACATTTACATATGTGTGAAACTAAATTCAGTACAAAACACCCATCGGAGGTTCCCATATGAGTCAATGTGTGTTAAATTCTCTCCTGATGTATTATAACAAAACCTGTACCTCATCTAAAGTAGCAGTTTTCAATCTTTCAGTATTTCTAAAAGGATTTTATTTGCCCTAACCTAAAAATGGTGAAAACGTCTAATATTTTCCTGACATCAAAGTAATTTGTTTTAATTATTTGAGGGAAGTATGGTAGCAGAGTTAGAGCTTTGTAGCAGAGGACTTGGGTGGTCGTGATCCGAGAGATGTAGATGGGATAATGATATTAATTTCAGCTGTAAAAGAATGAGGCAGTAAATTGTAGTTTCATTTAGGGGACAGTGTCCACAGTTCAAGTACTGCTCTCCCAAAATGTTGTTCTGTTGCACTTTTTAGGCCTAGCACTCTTTCACCATTGGTCTGTTGACATGTCACTCAAATTATACTCCCTCCCACCATAGCTAAATATATAGATCAATAGACCAGCCCACTCCAGCCATTGGATGCTTTCACTTTGAGTACTGCATTTTTCCCTTGCACACATACACATAAAAAAAATAGTTCCCCAAAAATAGAAATTGTTTGACGCTTACACTTCCTATAGTCCCTATGTATAGTAGGATTATATCAACTATTTTCATTACTCTCAAGGTATTTATTGTACATTACAGTGTTCATTCCTCACTATAAATCAGCTTTGGTATATTTATTTATCCCACTGAAAATTAGCACATGTCATTAGCATAGCTAGAGTGTATATGCAGATTTGTAGGTTGAAGCCACACCCCTACAGCATTGTGATTGACATTTCATCTACTTGTATCAGACTTGAGAGAGCCTCTCTAGTAACTACTTGTGGAGCAGCATCCCCCTATTGGAGTATTTAACGCCATTTGCCCCTAGAGGGAGTGTCAATAAGGCTGCAATAACACTAGTCACTCTTAGAGGAAGCTTCATAAGCCTGCACTAACAGGGAGCAGGTGAAACTTTCCTGCCACCAAAACATAAATAACCAAAATAAACTATTTGATTGTGTTGTGCTCACCAGTCAATACAAATTCCTATAAATAGTAGTGTGCGATTACAAACTTAAAAAAAATAAAATCAAGAAATGGATTAAAATCTGTAAATGAGACTCCTTATTATGAACCAACTTTGGCAAATAATTAACTCTATGGAAAACCAGCACTACTGGTTGAAGTAGCAAAAGTGTGTAATCAATTTTATATGCTAGAGACACACCCCCGCAGCTTGGTGCGGGTCATTCTGTACAAGGCTGCAGTAACACCATTCTCCCCTAGAAGGAGTGTCCCTAATGCTACATTAACACGAGTCACCCCTAGAGGAAGATTCACAAGGCTGCAACAACACTGCAATAATCACAAACTCACGGAGCATGTGAGACTTTTCCGTCACCAAAACCTACACAACCAAAATAAACTATTTGTTATGTTTACCAGTGAATAAAAGAAATGAAACTATCTGTAATTTGAAATCATTATTTTGAACCTGCTTTGGCAAATAATTAATCCTATGGAAAACAAGCTCAACTAGTTAAAATAGCAAAAGTGTATATGCAAATTTATGTACTAAAACTACACCCTCTCAGCTTGTGCAGGTATTTCTTCACATGGCTATAGTTAAGCCATTCCCCACTAGAGGGAGCTTTGCTGCCTTGCGTTATTCTGCCCTGGAAGGTATTCCATGGGTGGAGTGTAGGTTTTCCCATGCATCCACCCATGAAGTTTGGTGCATTCCCATATTTACTAAGACTAGTAAACTTCGGAATGTGTTGAAATGCTACACCTTCCCAGGTGAGGTGTAACAAGAAGAAATATGTCTATTTTGCCTAGTTTTTTCCCCTTTCTAGGTGTGCTGCATTCTGGAGCACACGTAGAAAGAGGGAAAAGCCTCAGTGCATGTCCCTTCCAGCACAAAAATAATCCTAGCTGTAACGCAGGAAACCTTGCACCATAGCGCAAGGGTGCCTGTGTTGGCGCTAGGCTACACTCAGTGTGCCAGCGCAGAAGGAGAGCAGGAGTGTGCCATATCATAGTAGATATGGCACATTCCTGACCTTTCACTGTTTCGCAACGCAGCAAGTTGTCTTGTTGCGTGACTTGTTATTAAATCTGCTCACTTAGTCATAACATGAGCTATTGCAGCATTGTAATAGACTTGTTAAGCAGTTGCTTCTGATTTGAGAGATACAGCTATTAAAGTTCTGAAGGGCTGCAGTCTTATTAAAGACTTTGAACAGTTTTTTTCTGATTTGGAAAGGACATCTAGTCATTACTTGAGGTAACTGTGGCTATGTGAAAGGCCAGACTGATTGGCTTTGCCAGTGCTTATTATATTGTCCAGCTACGTGAAATTTGTGAACTTGTAAATGTTAGAAACGTGGTACAAATTATTGTCTCACAGTTTACATGTAGAAGTGAAGAATTTGCAGGCCTAACAAGCAAGCCAAAAGTTCTTGTTTCCTGGAGGGTTGTGGAATATCCAGCCGGATTGTTTCAAACGCCGCAAATAATTTGAATTAATTTTTTCCACCCTAAAATAATCTACTGTTTCAAACATTAAAAGCTTACTTATTCCCACAAGCTGAAATCTTAGTGACCTGTGCGAATGCCTGCTATCAGTTTAATTCACTGATGAGGACTGGAGTGGTATACTTGATTCTCAAAACAGCAAACTAAGGGAAGCTAGGCTGAAGTTGGGCTATTTACAATCTTGAACCAGTAGCAATGGTCACCACGCCAGTTACATTTAGCCTGGCGGAGCCCATCCTCACATTGCTGGAGGTGTGCCTTGCCTGACTGCATTGTACATTTGGGATTGGAAGAAAATAAGCCACTGTTGGGGAAGCAGCTTGACTGGGAAGAAGGCAGAATTGGAATTAAGAAACTCTCACACAGCTTCAGATTTACTCTATACAGCGGACATCCCAGAAATTAGAATGACAATTTCCAGATGGTTTTCAGCCTCGGGGGGGAGGGGGGGGGCTTTGGAATCTAGAGATTGTGGACCACACAGACATATGGGTGTTGGCCATGTATGGCATTGTATGAGGAGTTGGTATTTAAACTATATGACCAGCTTCCTAAATTTGAAGATGTTTGCGGTAATTTTCTCAAACTGATTTCATAATGGTTGTTATACTGCTCATGTTCTCTGTCGTGTGTGTGGAAGATAGCTGAGTAATAGGTAACAACTGATCAAGTTCTGCAACATATCAGAGAATTAGGAGATCTGTTTTCAGTTTAATTACTTCCTTCATGTTTTTCCTTTTTTCTAATGGCTCCTGATTTTCTATATAATGTCCAACTGTATTGATTACTCTTGTGTGGCTCTGCGTTGTCTTATTCACTCCGACTCATCTTGCACATCAAATAACGTATAAATAAAGCAAAAAAAATGTACCTTTGTTCGGCCTCCTAAATACTTCCAATGCAGTACATATATTTAGAGTGGGCTTTGGGGTAGCCCCTTGGTCATGATAGAGCTGCAACTACCATTTCTGAATGACAGATCGCAGGAAATTTGGACACCCCCCTTCTCATCTCTCATGCCAAATCTGAGTGTAGGAGTGCCACAGGGCTCCATTCTTAGCCCCACGCTTTTCAAAATATATATGTCACCCTTAGCAGCTCTGGTGGAGGAAGGAGTCAAGATTATCTCCTACACCGATGATATACAATTGATCTTTACTTGTGAAAAAGGAGCTGATTTTGTTGGTGATAGCATCAGACTCTGCCTCAGGAAGGTTTTTAACTGGCTTAAATTTAATCAGTTAAAAAGCAATCCGGACAAATCTGAGATTATTTTCTTTGGACAACCGGCAGTGGGTAACTGGAGCGAATGGTGGCCAATGGAGCCGTCTCCCCCTCAGTCGGCCCAAGAAAGGGTTAAAAACTTGGGTGTTGTCATAGACAACGTCCTTTCCATGGACCCCCAGATTCAAACACTGATTGGCACATGTTTTGGCATAGTCCGCATGCTAATAAAAATTCTCCCTCTGTCGTCAGTGGACACAAGGAAGACCGTAGTTCAGGCCTTAGTGACATCAAAATTGGACTACGCTAACAGCCTGTACCTTGGCCTACCTGACTATCTTATTCAGCGTCTACAAGTAGTGCAGAACGCAGTGGCCAGAGGGATCCTTAGGCCAAAGCCTAGCTCTCATATGACTCCTATTCTCAAATCTTTGCACTGGTTCCGAATGAAAGAAAGAATTCAGTTTAAAGTAATGGTGATATTCTTTAAAGCGCTCCATGGCCAAGGTGCCAAGTATCTCAGGAAGCTCATTATCCGCTACATTCCAACTAGGACCTTAAGATCCTCTACTGCAGATCTCGCACGCCTCCCCAAAATACGCTTAGTGCGCATAGTTGGAAGATCCTTTGTGTTTGAGTGCCCAAACATGGAACAGCCTACCCACATCTTTGAGAGCCTCTGCTGACTTGGCAACTTTCAGAAAACACCTTAAAACCTGGCTTTTCATGTCGTAGTTCAAGCTTAGTATCCTACCACTATGTTCACCTTTTCCCTGTTACTCCATCTTAGCGCCAGGACACTCTAGCCGGAGTAGCTGTTTGCGCTATATCAAATCATTTCATTTAATTTACCTGATTTAATGTAGCAATGGTTACTTATTTTCAAACTCCTAGACCACAATGGTTTTTTTTTTACTTTCACTTTTCTCCTTTAACTTTAAAATAAGGTTGTTTTAAATATCTTGTTCTGTTCTCGTTAAAGCCATGGAGTTAATCTTTTAATGTATAGTCTTAGATTTTGTATTGTTTTGACATGTACTCTAAAGAACGTTCTTTCTTATGCATGTGGTACACACACTGATAATCCATTTCACTTGGTCTCTCTGAAGCGGTTTTTCAGTGACATTTTGACAGTACTCTAAATTTAAAGTGATTAGCAGAATAATATAATTTTAATGTTTCATCCTTCTCTTCATCTCGAATGTGTCAGTGTTTGACTTGAACCCTACCCATTTAGCTTTTTAGGGATTTGCCTGGAGAGGATTCAGTTTATACAATAATGGTGCAGAGGGAGGGGGTAAAGTGCATATCATTTCCAGTGGGTCTTGTAAGCTGTGGCTTTACTACATTTTATTTTAGGGCAATCTCCCTGAGGTAAAACATGTTATGTTGCCATGTTGTTAAATTCTTTCCCCATTCCTTTGTGAGTAATTTGTCAAATGGGCTCATTGTTCTTGTAATGCATGCATTTTTCCTTTAGGCAGAACTTAAACTGCCCTGTCAATGACTGTCCATTTGCTGATGTATTACGTTATTTTTTCACAGGTCAGAATGTATTCTCGAACAATCGCCATCATCGGCGGATTGCTGATCCTGGCCAGTGGTGCTGGTGAGATGTATCGACAGAAACCACGAAACCGATCTTTGCAAACAACTGGACAAGTCTTTCTGGGCATCTACCTGATTTGTGTGGTATGTAGGCATCTACAATCTGAAAAGACATTCTAAAGATTTGAATTCTTTGTTGCAAAGAACAAGATCATACCTCTTAAATGAGCAGCACGCACTACTTGAAGTTACGATCTACATGCATTATTGATTTTTGCAGCTTATTTTCTGTGATGAATTGCAGTCATCCATGAACTGTAGCCATCAAGGGTCTTAATTCTAAATAGTGTAACATTTTGATTAACCATATGTTGGGTGTCAACAAGACAATGTTGGGAACTAGGCACTGATTAACTTGACAGTTGCCCAAAACACTTTGATATAGCTCGGTCCTCCGATGTGATTTTTAGGTCGAGCCTAGCGGCAGCGCGCATGCGCTGCTCGCTCTGCGAGGCATGCTGTAGTAGGGTATGCTGTGGAAGCCTCGTCCACTCTCCGCCCATATTTGTCATTGGCTTTGTGTCATTGTCCTTCTTAAATGCTGGCTTCTGATTTGGTAATCAGCTTTTTAGTCCCTCCTTAGTACCGCCTTGTCTCCATTTGTCACATCCCTCGAGGACTGGACCTTTTACTAGTGTTACTCAGTATCTTTTATTTTAGTCTGTGCGCACTATATTCTTGAATGAGTTTTCCTACCTGCTGTTGCAGGCACACTTTACAATTCCCGGCTAACACGCACAGCATTTCTTTCCTGCTTATCATCAGAGGGCATGTTTTAGAAAACAAGGGTACCCCAGAAATACGACCGCGGGCAATGTAAGCGGTTAAAGAAACAATGGTCAAGGTGAGGCCCAAATAGGTCCTCGGGTAGCCTAGGCTACTGTTGATCAAATAATGGCTTTCGTCTAGGCAAGAGAGAACAGTATATGCAGGGACACAAGGTTGTGGAAATGATAACACATTTATTAACATCATAAATGGTATATCATCCACATTATTATCAAAGGATCTAGTCCTGGTGCTCACACATCAAGTGGGGTTACGTGAAAAGTGCTGGTGACTTAAAAGTTTCATCACATTGACAACGTTATACAAAACTCATGAGAAAGTTTATACACTTTGAGTTTTGGTTGTTAAAGGTCGACGGCGTTTCGATCTCTATTAGTTGAGACCATCATCAGGACGTAAAACATGTGAGCATGTAGAATCTGAGGACTTCAAGGAGTGGTAACTGCAGCACGGGGCTGGAATCAGGGGACAATCAAGGGCAGTAATTGAGCAGCCGTGGGGTCTGAAAACAATATTGAGCCAAGTAGAGGGTAATTCCGTTTGGTTGCCAGTTGGCTCAGACGAGGTTCTGCGAGGTCCGGGTTCCCTCCGGTCCCGTGTTGGGGCTGAATCAGGCTCGGATGAGTAGACCGCCTACTCATCCGAGCCTGATTCAGCCCCAACACGGTACCGGAGGGAACCCGGACCTCGCAGCACCTCTTCTGAGCCAACTGGCAACCAAACGGAATTACCCTCTACTTGGCTCAATATTGTTTTCAGACCCCACGGCTGCTCAATTACTGCCCTTGATTGTCCCCTGATTCCAGCCCCGTGCTGCAGTTACCACTCCTTGAAGTCCTCAGATTCTACATGCTCACATGTTTTACGTCCTGATGATGGTCTCAGCTAATGAGATCGAACGCCGTCGACCTTAACAACAAAACTCAAAGTGTATAAACTTTCTCATGAGTTTTGTATAACGTTGTCAATGTGATGTAAACTTAAGTCACCAGCACTTTTCACTTTTCACGTAACCCCACTTGATGTGTGAGCACCAGGACTAGATCCTTTGATAATAATGTGGATGATATACCATTTATGATGTTACTAAATGTGTTATCATTTCCACAACCTTGTGTCCCTGCATATACTGTTCTCTCTATCCTATCATCAGAGGGCGCCTGTTCTGTCCCATGTGTAGAGAACCACCCGGGCTCCCCTATACAATGTAACTAGTGCATGCACTCCTCGGGGCGGGCTCGTCCAGAGGAGATAAATAAACGGCGAGAAGACCGCTCGGGGTCTTCCTGCCAACGTACTAGCAACGTGTGTGGGCTCCCGCAATTTACTCGGCTTAGTGCGACACTAGGCCGCCAGCGCCCACTGCAGCAGGTCAACACATTGGCGACGAGGACGGTAGTGGACCCGCACCTCGCCCCGTACCTGTTCCTGAACGGAGGCTCCTTCTTCTGCGCACCATCAGCAACGCGCCGTCCGGCCCCGGCGTCCCTGGCGCACTACACGGGTGGGCCCGCTTCACAGCCCATCCATCTCTCCTGGCCCGCGGCTCCTCCACCGGTGATGTCGTCTGCCTGCCGTCGGCGCCTGCATACTGGATATCTCGCACCGGGAATCGCCAGCAACGCGACAGACGAGGCCCCGCCTCCTCCCACTTTCCCTGGCTGATCGAGGCCGTTTGGCAGGACACGCTTCCACAGCGCCGCAGGTGAGCGCGCATCAACGCCGGAGGCAACCGGCTGTTTCGTGTTTCCGATACTGGGGACTGCACTGCCCCTAGTGGCCACCAGTCGCCATCGCAGCCTATAGCGAGGCCATAACGCTCTCCAGCCACGTGGCACCTCATGCCCAGGGGGCTCAGTGACTCAATAAAAAAAAAAGAGGAGGAAAGGAAACAAAACAAAAAAAAAAAAACACAAAGAAAGGAGTACATTCTCCTGAGGATTTGGGCCCTTTTTTTCCCAGGCAACAAAAAAAAAAAAGAAGAAAAACACACAGTGCCCAGCCAGCAAGAAATAAGACAGTAAGCCTGCTCCAGAAGGCAGCCCGGTCCTAACAGTAAAAGTCACCATGAGCACACCCTCACAAGCGGGTGCTGCGGGCCACCAAGCGGGAGCTGTAGCGACACCACCGCCCCAGGTGCATAATCCCGCCGCGGTGTCCCCGCTACCCCCCTTCAGTGAAACTGCTGACCCTGCAACCGCAGCCCCGCGCTGTAAAGCATGGATCGGACGCCTCAACCACTATTTTAAAGGCACAAGGGAGACCGACGGCACAGTGAAGAGATCCCTGCTGATATACTACGGAGGCAGGGAAATATATGACCTGTTTGAAACGCTTCCAGACACGGGAGACGACGACGACTACGAGGCGGCAGTCGCAGCCCTCAAATCGGCACTTCGATCCCCAGCTCAACCCCGACTTTGAGCGATCCAAGCTGCAGCAGGCAAAACAGTCTGACACCGAGTCCTTGGGCATGTTCTACGCGCGCCTGAGGCGACTGGCGAGCACCTGCACGTTCGCCGATCAGAGGAAAGAAATCCGAGCTCAAGTGATTCAAGGGTGCCGCTCAGTAATGCTCCGGAAGCTGATTCTTCGACAACCAGGCATTTCACTGGACAAGATACTGGTTCTTGCCAGGTCCCATGAACTGTCGGACGCCCGAGCAGAGGAAATGGAAGCTGCCCTACACAGAGGTGCCACGGCGTCCCATACCTCCAAGTACCCTCCCATCAAAGAGGAAAGAGTCGAAGCAATCCAACAGCATCCGCACCCCGTGCGCACCACTTCTAGGACACAAGGGGGCGGCAACTGTGGAGCAGAACATCCCCTTGCTGGTCCCTGTTTCGCCAAAGGGAAGACCTGCTTGCGGTGCGGGAAGCCAAACCATTTTGCGAAAGTGTGCCGGAGCAATGGGTCTAGGCCACCATTCACGAAGCAACGTGGGGCCACGTCACAAATACGTCAACTATCAATCGATGATCCTCATGTCCAAGAGGAGGGTGTCGCACAAGGGCGTCAATTCACCCTGGATGAAGATGATGACGATGCCTTAGTCATATCATTTGTAAGTCGGTCGTACAAACACAAAAGGCCTCCTCCCATGTGCGCTGTCAAAGTGGCAGGGTCGAACGTCCGGGCGCAGATTGACACCGGGGCGTCCGTGAACGTCATGGACTCTGAGCAATACGAACGCCTCTCTCCACGACCAACACTTGCTCCCGCGAAGGCACGAATATACACGTATGGAGGAACGCACCCCTCCCCCTGAGAGGGGTGATTGAAGCAGAAGTTTCCTGCGACAAACACACGACCAGACCCGGTTCCACATCACTGAAGGGAAGAAAGGATCTTTTTTGAGCTGCCACACCGCCGTATACCTTGGCCTGGTCTTTTTCACAAATCAGGTGCACGACTCGCACGCCGACACCATACTGCACGAATTTCCAGAACTGTTCGAAGGTCTAGGCAAACTCAAAGGCAAGCAGTTCAAACTCCACATCGACCCCTCCATCAGACCGACTGCTTTGAGGCATCAGAGAGTGCCATTTCATTTGCGTCCGCAGGTGAAGGCCGAACTAAAAAAGCTGGAAGATCTCGACATCATCGAGAAGGTATCGGGCCCTACTCTGTGGGTGTCTCTGTTAGTCATTGCGCCAAAGCCGCCCGGTGCCATCAGGCTCTGCGTTGACATGCGTCTCCCCAATCAAGTGGTCAAGCGGGAGCGTCATCTCACGCCCACGATGGATGACATTGTGGCGGATCTCAACGGGGCCATGTGGTTCTCAAAGCTCGACCTGAACGCTGGATACCATCAGCTAGAACTCGAACCGGAGAGTCTCTTCATCACCACGTTTTCCACCCATGTGGGGCTACGCCGGTACAAGAGGCTGAGTTTTAGGGTATCTTCGGTGGCAGAGGTCTTCCAAAATGCCATCCGGGAGACCCTGTCTGGCCTACAAGGCGTCATCAATCTGAGCGATGACATCCTGGTGTTCTCACACACCCTGGAAGACCACCACACATGTCTACGTGCCACCCTGCGACGACTGGCAGACTGCGGCCTAACACTCCACAAGGTCAAATGCTCATTCTACCAAGAGTCCGTGGATTTCTTTGGCTACACCTTCTCCAGGGAAGGTTTGAAGGTGGACCCCAAGAAGGCTACCGCCATCCGGTCAGCTCAAACCCCTACCTCGCCCACGGAAGTTCGCATCTTCCTAGGAATGGCCACTTACTGTGGCAGATTTATTCCGAATTTGGCCTCGTTCTCTGAGCCACTACGAGTCTTAACACGCAGCGATCGCCCGTGGGAATGGACCGCAGAAGCCAACACTGCGTTCCACGCCATCAAAGCGGCCTTAATGGACAAAATGGTCATGGCCTACTTTCATCCAGGAAGGTGCTTCGAATTGGTGGTAGATGCCAGCCCTGTAGGGCTCGGACCAGTCCTCCTCCAAGAGTGAGATCAAGAAACGTGGGTACCTGTTGCATACGCCAGCCGCGCACTATCTGATACTGAATCGAGATACTCCCAGATCGAAAGGGAAGCCCTAGCCATAAAGTGGGCGTGCCAGCACTTTCATCTATATCTTTATGGCCAAGAATTTCAAGTGGTGACCGACCACAAGCCATTGATCCCCCTGTTCGCGGGGACGTCGAGATTGGCTCTTCCCAGGATAGAGAGGTGGGCGGTGCAGCTACAGGCGTATAGGTTCAAGGTAATATTCCACCCTGGGGCACACAACCTCTTGAGACACCCAGAAACGATGGTCACGCAGCACTCGCATCGAGACGAAGAACACACCGAAGCCCTGGTCCGGATGAGCACTCGGGAAGCGTGCCCCAAAGCTGTAACACTTGCAGAGTTCGGGCAAGCCACCGCCATGGACGAGACGCTAGCCAGGGTAAAAGAAGCCCCCCTCACCAGAGGGTGGACCCATTTCTTGGACAGTGTGCAGGCACTCACCACAGAAGACCAACTAGCGCGGCAGCAGCTTTGGAGAATCCGCAGCGAACTCAGCGAGGGAGAGCACGGTGTTGTGCTGCGAGGTCATGTGATCGTAGTCCCGAAGACGCTGCAAGACCAAGTCATCAATCTGGCACACGTAGGTCACCAGGGTATGGCAAAGACTAAGTCACGCCTATGGTGCAAGGTGTGGTTCCCTGGCATGGATACCGCAGTGGAGGAGAAAATCTGAGGCTGCCACTCATGTGCTATCACGGTAGGTGACCTTGCCCCAGCGCCAATAATCACGGCGGAATCCAGCAAAGCACCCTGGACCAAAGTCTGCATCGACTTTGGCAGTTTTCCGGACGGACGCAACACTCTGGTGCTAATGGACTCCTACTCGAAATTTCCAGTAGTGGAATTGGTTGCGTCCACGGCATTCACTCATGTTCAGATAGCCCTCGACAGGACCTTTGCCCTTCTGGGCCTCCCGGAGGAACTAAGATCAGACAACGTACCCCCCTTTCAAGGGCGGGAGTTTCAGGAATATCTGGAAAGGAAGGCCATCAAGCACCGGAAGATCACACCCCAGTGGCCCCAAGCAAATGGGGAGTTTGAGTGTTTCATGCGAACGCTCAATCGAATACTGCGCATTGCTGTGGAACAGGGAGAAGATGCCGAAAAAGCCCTGCATCAATTCCTGGACGCCTATCGGCAAACACCTCACAGCACAACTCACTGCGCACCATCTCATTTGCTCTTCAGGAGAGCCCCGCGAGACAGCATTCCGACAGACCCTGCTTGGAGGACCCCCGAGAGAGACAATGCAGCAGTCCAGGCCCGGAGAGAAACAACTAACAAAAAGGCAAGCCTCACCCGAGGTGCTAAAACACCATCTATCAACGTGGGAGACTACGTGGTGGTCAAAGACAGACATCCTGGCTGGAAGTTTCGGACACCCTATGAACCGGAGGTGTGAAGAGTCAATCACGCCCGAGGTACCATGATCTCGGCGAGAAAAGGACAACGAACGGTCACGAGAAATGTGTCGTGGTTCAAGAGGGTGCCAGGACCCTGCCAGGCAGTGAGAGATCCCGCTGCGCTGGATGAGGGAGGAAATCCAGCGCATGATGAGCCACCAATGCCCTCCACTCCTGATCGAGACTCTGAAGAAATGCCGGCTGGTGCAGCTGTGCAAACCCCAGGGGATCCCCTTCCACACTCGCCAGGCGAGACGAGAAACGACGACTTGGAAGTAGCAGGGACAAGTTCCAGCTCCCGGAGCCAGAGGTATGTTCTCCGGCCGAACCCAGCCCCCAGTCAGCGGTTCAAAGACTTTGTATGTGCATCACCCTAAATAAAAGTTTGTAATGTTCATGTGAGCTAAAGAAAAGGAGGGATGTAGAGCGCCACCCGGGCTCCCCTATACAACGTCCCGAGGAGATAAATAAACGGCGAGAAGACCCCTCGGGGTCTTCCTGCCAGCCTACTAGCAACGTGTGTGGGCTCCCGTAATTTACTCGGCTTAGTGCGACACTAGGCCGCCAGCGCCCACCGCAGCAGGTCAGCACACCATGCACTCGCCCAAACATACCCTAACATCGCCGTATTTTCACTCCACATTTTTGCCTGAAAATACATTTTCCCCAAATAGTTGAGAACAAGAGCTAGAGTAGTAAATTAAATCATCTTTGGATATTTGGGCCAATTTTATAACCTCCACATATGTTTTTTTAGGGAAAGCACAGATATACGACAACGTTTGCGAGGCGAGGACATTCAGATAGCTGCAATATTTAGAACACCGACACCAACTTAAAATAACCCATAGCAAAACCAAGAATGGTGGGCGAAGTATTGCAGGCCATTGGCCAAGTCGCATATGCTGTGAGATCCCATTATGAAATAACATAGCACAGAAATGTAACAAATTAATGACAAAAGCTGAAGGTTTAGTGAACATCACTGTTGAAAATTTATGGTGGAACAAATTATTTCAAATACAGTGAAAAACTAGGGGACTGAAGAGAAGTTGACAGATCTAGATGGAAAGTTTGGGAAACTGAGAGGTCAGCGGGCTTCAAAGGCAAAAGGAAAAATGTCCATTTAGTAAAGAAGCTTCTTGCACAGGCTGTGATACATATGCCAAGAAAGTAGCTTAGGAATATTGGAAGTTCACACTTAAAAGAGAAGTCAGTTTCTTGACCGTCCTCCAAAAAATATAGATTCTGTACTTTAGGAATCTTTGCTTTAAGTATTATTGACTTGGAGAAAAAAACGGGATATTTTTTCATCTTTTGAGACTGTGGACGAGTCAGTCAGTGGTACTTAAAAAAATTAAAAATAAAAGAATAAAATCCTATGCACCTTTTCCTCACAAAAAAATAGGGACACAGTTTAATATAATATTCATTTAGGAATTGTTTAGGCAGTTCTAAAATACTTTAGAAGTACTTCTCAAACACAGTTTCCAAACACTTCAAGCTCGACTAGATCTCTACTCGCTGACAGTCCATCATTTAACAGTATGCGAGGGATCTAGTTTGATTTTCTACACACAGAGGTGGGTTTGTGGATCGAATACAAACTCCTTCTGCTGAACACTGCTACATGGACCAAATGAGCCCCCACCCCCCTTTTTAGTTCAAGCCTGAGCAGCGCATGCACTGCTCTGCGAGGAATGCTGTAGGGACTTGAAGCTCCGCCCATATTTTTCATTGGCTTGTCATTGTCCAATGTAAAATGTGGCTGTTTATTGGTCAATAGGCTTAGTAGTCCCTCCTTAGAACCCCCTTGTCTCATTTTGTAACCTCCCATGGCGACACCCCCTGTTAAGTGTGTTGTTGCTCGGTAGGCTTTAATTACAGCCTCCGAGCACTATTTTCTCAAGTAGCTGTGCCCTGCCTGCTGTTGCAGGCAGGACATGCTCTCTCCTAACTCTTTTTTGTTTTTTAATAGCACGGGCACTGGCATTTGCAATGAAATAGGTCTCGCACTTGCAAGAGTTTAAGCTATTGGCATTATAAATGACACTGTCTTATATTTATCTGTTTTAAAAACACATAAATAAAAGGCATTGTCATTTACAATGCCAACAGCTCAAGCTCTCGTAAATGCGAGACCTATTGCATTGCAAATGCGTGTTGGTACTTAGATTATGAGTTGTTTAAATTTCTTTAGATCTATTGGATTCTAAAAATGTTTTTAGATGCATGGTTTGTGGCAATATTCCTAGATTTTGTTTCATAGTCATTTACTTAGTCTTCGCCCAAGCCAAGTTAACAATTTTGTTCTAAACCTGTATGATGGTGGAGGAGGGCAAGGTTATTTTTTGGATACCTTTTAATGCATAACTCTTTGTGTCGTCTGTATAGCTGATTACTGATCAACTTGTCTAGCTGTTGCATGAAAATATGAAAAGCTCCTGAAATTATTCCTTGCAGGGCACCAAAAAATATAACGGAAGGCTTATCTTGATAACTGATAACTTAATACTCTGCGATTATTTATTTTATTTCCTCAAAAAAAAGAAGTTAATCACTTTCTTGCAAAGATCATTTTAATCTTTACACCTTTATATGGAAGTGTTGGTTTAGGATATCACAGGCTGTGCTTTGCTCTGAGGGAATCATGTCTGACTTTCTACCCCTTGTTCAGAAGGTTAAATATTTATCCAAATTCTGGACTATGCCTATGTATGTTTCCTCCAAGAAAGTGGGAATTGCGTTGATGGATTCACTTTTTAGTGTCTCTTTGCCAGAAATCATGGTTTAAACAGGGCATGGTCCTGGGGAGCGTTCTTTAAAAAAAGTGGTACTACTTTGAGTTCCAGCTGGTCGAAGTAAAGCTTAGTCTCTGCTGCTACTGCCCGCTACCATTAATGCAGGCGCCGTAAATGTCCTTGCACTATCTCTAGTTGGTGTAATGCTCCCAGAGCCTTTGCTGTATATATTTTTGTCTTGATCTCTTGGAGAACGTCAAACACTTGGAACCAGACACAACTGTGCTATTAGAAGGCTTGCTTATCTCATTGGTTAGAATTCTGTGCTTTAATTCAGAGATTCTGTTACATAACATCCCTGTAGAATAGCTTATGTTGTTGGTTGCCCGATTACATTTTCCCATACATCCAAAACAGCGCACTCCCTTTTTAAGGCTGCTGTTTGATGCGACTTCCCCAATTTTAATGTGTGCCTTCTTGCAGGAAAGTGATAATTGGGCTTTTTCCTCTGCATTCCCCATCTGCAATATTTTGAGTAGTTTCTAGCATCTCGTCTGTAGTATCTCTTCTACCTTTAGAGGCCAGCTGGTGTATTGTCCACCTGAAGGGTCCATCTGCAATATCTAGTTCTCAACACTTTACCGTCAGCATTTGCACTTTTAGAGACCATATCTAGTGTTTTGTGTGCAGTACTGGTGGCCATATCTAGAGAACTGTCCACCTGTGAAGTGCCTATCTGGAATATTGTCTACCTCGCAATGCTTTACATCTCGGTATTGCCACTATTTTTAGAGGTTGTGTCTAGTGTGTTGTAGTCTTAGGTACTTGACTAGAGGAATTGAAAGCAGCATGCTAAGTATCTCAAAATGATTGTACTAATCTCTGCTGAAGAATGGCAAATACCAGGCAGCACATGTCTCCAGCACTTGCTGTGCATATGGTGGATAGTGAACACTTTGTATTGTGAGTACAGACACTACAGTGGCTAATATCACAATTTATTTGGAAGGACTGAAGCTAACTTGCCAGCAGTACGTTGCCACCCATTATAATGTAATGTATTTTATCTGTTCTGGTGACCCCATTTGAGGCATTGTGTTTAGATCTTGAGGCCACATTTAAAGTAATGCTTCCTTTTTTTTTTTTTCGTGTGTCAGAAGTAATATTGCTACTACTAGGAAGATGCTTCTGTCATTTTTGATCCCCATCTAGAGTCAATTTCTGCCAAATTGTGTTTGATACTTGATTCCCCATGTGTGTACTATTCAGTATGCCTGAAATATTTTCAGTTTTGTAGGGTTTTTTTGTTCTGCATGTCATCCATGGCATATATTGTCTCGTGGAGGGCACCACCGTATTGCTATTCCCAGTTCTGCTGAAATACTGAAATTTATGATTATTAGAATGTTGGAAAGGAAAGCGGCTGTAAATGCAAAGCTGTGAAATAGCAGTACTACAAATCGGATTCAGTTTTACATTCAACACACAAATATGCCGTATACGTTTTTTGTAAGAGTACAGGAACAGTTTCATACCATTATCCAATTTGCCAGATGCCTTTCTTGGGTTTCTGACAGGAAAGGTGTTTTCATCACCAAACGTTATGGTGACTCCATGGCATGAAGTAGTGTGACTCTGTAAATGTTCATGTGTATGAATATTTGTAAGTGTGGTGAGACAGAAGAGGGCAGCGAGAGGAAGTTAGTAGTAGGGGTAAGTTAGGATTCCTGTTGAGAATATAATGAGAGGAGAGGTTTAGATGATGCTGAGGTAGGTGGAAGGAAACCTAAAGGTGAGGTTAGTGGAAAAGAGCAATCAGGAAGAAGATAGAGGAAAAAGGAGTAAACCTTGTGGTGGTAGTGGCTTTTAGAAGAACAATAATTATTGCAATTGTATGTTGTGGATGGCTTGCCTTAGGCGACTGTCGGGTAGGAAGAATGGGAGCTGGAGAAGGCCGTATGTGAAAGCTGGAGGGAGTGGTAGCAGCTTGTTGCTCACCACAAAGGGCTGTAGGGAGAGTTATGTGTAGTGAGAATGGCAGTGAAGGCAACAAAGTACTGAGGTAAGGCACTAACACCCGAGAGGTGACATTGGTGCTAGAATGCTGAACAGCCTCTTCTTGGGGTCATGGGATCGTGATCGGTTACTTGGTGGTATTGCGTATTGCTCTTTTCCACTAGTGTCTCTGGGACACAGTACTTGAGCACTTAGTGGATATTTGTGCTACTTCATTTAGGCACTTTACTCTCTCAGGGTGGCGAGGCTGAGCAGGCAAGGCTTATTCATGGAGGTGACTTGAATCTCTGGTTCATTAGAACACCATAAATATTAATCAATAATATCATCGTTCAGTCAGGGCTTTGCCTCATTATTCAAAAAGGAATGTATTATGGAGGTAGATTAATGGTTAATTTAAATAGAAAAGGCACACAAAAAATAGATAGTACAACCACCTTTTGTGCAAAGATACTACCCGAAATGTTTTTAGAGCCCATTAGAGTTGGTTGCTAGATTTCTGCTTCATCAGCAGAACTCTAGTAAGAAATGAGGATTGGGTGGATTTCACCCATGGCAATAGAAACCTATGCTGGACTAAGTGAAAGCATTCCGCTGTGATGTCTGAGAGAAACATAGCCATCCCAAAACCACTATTTTATATCCCTCATGATCACACAACATACATGTAAATAAATGGGGATAGGGCCACATGAGGCACAAATTTGGTAAGGCCTGTCACAATTTATAAATATGAAAACTGACCAATATTGCCATTATCGTTTTGATTCAAACTCACACAAAGCTTCCAACTTCATTAATTATTTTAAATATTTTTACACAATAGCGCACTGTGAAAGATCTAATACTTCACACATTCAATTCAGATTATAAAGCACATGGCTACCTCAACAGGGTTTTCCAGCGCTGACTGAGACAAAAACAGATTTGAGATGTAAAAGAGCCCAGTTCTTGAGCATCTTTCTAAATATCACATAAGAGTTGCATAGGTGGAGATTGAGTGGCAATGCATTCCATAAATTCGGCCCCAGGAAGGAAAAAAAGCGACCTCCCTGTCTTGCCAGTCTTACTTTGAAGATAATGGGCAGGTTCGAGTTGCCTGATCAGAGTTCCCGCTTTGAGATAGTGTCAGATCAGAGATCGTATACATAGAGGACCAGCCAGATGCATTGCTTTATATACAAATCACAATGCATGAACTTTGTGCATGTAGAGATAGGAAGCCAGTAAAGTTGGCGAAGATGTTGGGAGACTGAAGCATTAAGAGGAGTGTGGCACAGTAAGCGGACCTCAGCATTCTCGAAACTCTGCAGCTGCTTAAGCCGGAAATGAGAGGCACCCAGATGTAACACATTACCGTAATCCAATCTAAAAGTTATTAAAGCCTGCACTATAGTTTTTTGAGTGTCCAAAGGTAGGAACCATAGAATCTTTCTTACGCATATAAGCAAGCCGAAATGGCATGGCGCTAACATGGTAATTTTCTGATCCATGGTCAATCTGTAATCCAACCAGAAGTCTAAATCCTTAATCACCTGACTAGGAGTGGGGCAGATATCCAGCTCCTCTGGACAACAGCGGGGGCCCCTCAGTTGGGGGTTGATTGCCCAGTACCAGCACCTCTGTCTTATTGCCATTTAATTTCAGGTAATTGTTGCATCCAGTCCGCCACTTCCTTCAGACATTATATACCCTCAAATACACAAAAAGAAGGGGGGAGAGGTTACATTCCTACCCCAGCCTCCCCAGTCATCATCTATAACACACAAAAAGGAGGTAGGAACGTATTTTCTGGTGGTGGCACGTGCTCGGTGAGTAAAAACTGCCCTCACTCACAAATTTGTGACATGCTTCATCATCGGGATTGCTAACTGACACCCCTGCGCAGACCAATGCTTGGGGTGGAGCAAAAAGGGATGGGGAGACAATACACACACAGTTTTTGGGGTCACCAAAGAAAAAGTGCAGCTTTGTGAAATCTAAAACTAGCTCGGATGTGTCCCTGCTTAAAATTTTATTCCTGGGCCATCCGGCCAGGGTTAAAAACGTGAAGGATGGTGGTGAATGGAGAAAATAAGGATCACTTCACCCCTCCTAACCCCAAAGGTGTCGACATGTTTCTGCCGATACAACTGCACCCACAATGTTGGGTCACTCCGGCATTCATCAGGACCTTCAGGATCCCAAGACACGCCTTCTCTTCCCAAATAGGATTCTCAGGGTCTTTTACCCTCCAAGATAGGGTTTATAGTGATATACACTCTCTTTCAAACCGAGTTTCATCAAACGAGTAGCTTGAGCGAGGGAGAGGAGCGACTCCCTGTAGTCACACATTCATCAAGGTGAGACCGCTGCCTGCCTATTACTCGCCTCTTGCCGTGCAGGTGATTATATACCATGTTAGGAGTGGTGCTGTTGTCCATCGTGGAGAGTGATATCGCGATTTGCTCATCATCTGCATAGGAATAAAGGGAGAGAAGATTTATAGGGTTATGCAATTACCTGAAATGAATGATCTTCCAGAAATGACTGAAGGCAGGATAAAGCTAGTCCTTGAAGCCAGATACCTGCTAATCTTTTTAACAGTGATGTGACATAGTGTAGAATGCGGCACTTAAACCCAAGCGAATCAGAGCCACAGTTCCCCCTCTATCGAACTTTTGCTGGAGGTGTTTAGGGATGCCTCGGAGCACTGTTTCAGTTCTGTGCTTCGGACGCAATCCAGATTGGGAAGGATGCAGTACGTTATGGGCTTCTAGGAATGCAGAGAGCTGGCCAATAATGCTCTTCTTAATGATCTTTTTCTAGAGAGACAGTAAAGAAATAGGGAGATGGTTAGACTAGTCAGATGCCTCCAAACTATTTTTTTTTTTTTTTAATAGTGGTAGTACCATAGCATGCTTCCATGCCCTAGGGTCCTTGCTACAAGCTATGCAAGTATTCTGCAGATCAATTCGGATCGGAGAGAGTGTACCACTCACTGTGCTTAACTTACCTGGCAGTAAAGGTCAGAAGGAGAACCTGATTAATAGCTTTTAAAAGGGTCCGAAAATGTGTGGTTTCTAAAGGCTGAAAGTCAGTTTCTTTGTTGGGACACTAATTGTAGTAGTATCATCTAAGATGACTGAACTATCAAAGGTGGCATAGATGGTAGTTACCTTTTTCCAGAAGAATTCTGCTAGTTCATTGTAATCCTTGAGATGAGGAGAGTCAATATGCTACATTAGAGGGATCCAATAAAGATTTAACAATCTGAAAAGCTTCTTTCGAGGAGTTACTGCTGTAGAAATTATTTTCGAGTAATAAGCAGCATGTGCAGATCTATAGGCCCCATGGTAGATTCTAGAGACCTCCTTCAATCTTAATTTATCTTGTACTAAATAATGCTTGCGTCCAACGCGCCCAAACGCTTGCAGTCCTCCTTTAGGGCTAAGACTGCGTCTGTAAATCATGGGGCAGGAGAACAAGAGTTGCCTTTGCTGCTAAGTTGCAGCGGAAGTACTAAATTCAAAGTGGATCAAAACCAATGATCCACCATACTAGTGCGCGAATCTACCAACCCCTCTAGCTTAGGCAAAGTATTCTTAAAGTGAAGATTAAGTTTGTGGGATCAAACTTAGCCCAGCTCCTAGAAAGGGTTGCAGGAGTTCTGTGCCTTTCTATCAATTCATTCCTTGATCAGAACAGGGATTGCAAAGTGATCCAACCAGCTAATGGGAAATGGGCAACTCTACAAGGGCATTGGGTAAATTGATGACTACCAGTCTGGGTGATATCTGGCCTTGTGGGTGGGTCCCTTAACTAAATGTTGTAGCCCCAGTGCTTTAAAATCGTCAACGATGACTAAAGCTTTATAGCATTTGCTGTTATCAAATATTAAAGTCCTCTAAGATGATAACATTGACACATTTGAGGATATAGGGAGAGAGTGCCTCAGCCACTCTGGAGCTCCAATTGCTCAGCAGGAATGGGTGGGTGGTAAATTGGAGACCAAGAAACGGTAAAGTTAATAGTCATACCTAGGGAGAAGAAAGCACTTTCACTGTCCAAGAAAGGTCGGGTATCTGGCAGGAAAAACCAGACTTGAAAATGATGGCTAACCTGCCAAATGCAATATAGTGCGTAGGATGCTCATGGAGCCAGGTTTCTGTAAGGGAAACTACATCAGGCTTGTGGTCCATTTAAAAAAAAGAAAGACTTACGAATGATGCTGCGCCAGAGAGCGGCAATTAAAACTGAAGAGGTGATGGGGTGCTTGCTTATTCCTCTCTAGGCCGTCTGCTCGGTGAGAGGAATCCGACTCCTTGGCTCTGTGAGAACTGCAATGTTGACATCCTTGAGTACCAGCAAGGGGGGGGGGGGGTCGGGTCGAAACTAGCCCTGCAAATCAGTGCTGTAGTCTGACTGAGTAGACACAGCTGTTCTCTTGGCTATGATATCCTCCCTGGAGGTGTAGGGCCAGGGTTTGTTGCCCCTGGGCCCAGTCGGGCACGGACAGGCTTGCTTTTGGCATGCCAGTGGCACACGTCCGGCTCTATGCCCTCCCTTAACTAGGGCATTTAGCTTGTTGGAGAATCCACGAGCTTAGAAAGATCTCCCCAGGAACTGCATTTTCAAAATGGCCACCTGGATTGCCAAACACTATCCATTTTATATACACATTATCTTACTGACATAAAATAAAACATGTAAAATTGAAATTGAACACATTTGCACTGTTCAAGTGAAGATTCAAAGTACGCCACCACCGTTTTCAGTTTTAGATCTCCCCGACGGCACCTGCGCTATCGCTTGCAAAACATTTTGTTTACTTACAGGGGGCTTAGAGGCCACCCATTGGTTAGCTTCATTGTCACTTTCACTTGCTTTATTTTTATTAGTTGGCATGTGCAGCATTCACGTCTGTTTTTTGTGTATGTCTGTCCCCTGGAGCATGGCCCTAGTACTTGTATCCTTCCCCTGCTCCCTTATTGGGCGCTACTGTTTCTTCTGGCTTGACAGCACAGCTGTTGCCAGACAATTATGTGAGCATCACTAGAGGGGGATTTTTGGCTCTTCCAAAATGTTGGGAACCAGGAGTACATTTTGATTGGGCAGAAGTTGTGTGCTGCCACAAAAAAAGTGCTTGCCCTCCATGCAGCTGTAACCATTTTGTTTATTTATCCAACTCCCTGGGCTTGAACTTTCAGGGGCACGCACATGACATTAGAATGCTATTACAATGTCTTAGATAACTACATATTTGATTGTTTTCTCTGGCAGCCGCACATATGGGAGGAGGGCAGTCATTAATCTACATTGCGTCTTAGGTCTGGCTTGGCAGTGCAACCGTCACCTGACCTTTTGACCTCCACCAGTATTATTTTGCAGTTCTTTGCTTCCACACAAATACATATCTATTACCATGCTATTTACTTGTAATGCTGTTGCAGGGATTCTGCACATATACAGAACTATGCGCAGGAAAACGGGACCTGAGTGAATAGGGGTGTACCAACCTACTACATTAGTACCCAAAATCCCAAACCGACTAGCTATAGTGTCTCATTCGTTCTCCGACTAACCGCGAAGCTACCAATGATTAGAAGTCCCAGAACACGACACTCTCAAGAATCGCGGGAGCCAGACAACTTTCGCTCACTCACTCATACTTGTCCACAATGCGAGTAATCAGAGTCACGGTATAGTTTAAAATGTTATTTCAACTAACTCGCTCTATGGTACAGTACACGTGCCATTACTAGCAGCAAAATGCATAAACACAATATAGTCAGCATTGTCACAATTCCATAGAATATAAACGGGGATATCATTTTATAAAGACAGTGGAAAAGGTCTACAATACCTAACCACCCTCCCCGTGGTAAGAAATAGTTTATTATAAAAAAGACCTCTGGGCTTTGTCAGCAGACCCCAAACCTCAAGGCCTAGATGAAAGGTTTACATCTCAGGACAAGCACAGCTCTTCTCTCCGGAAAGGAATCTCTCCAAGTGCCTGCACCACGTGTGTTGCTTGCAATATTAAAGCATACGATTTTCAGTAGTGCAGCTGTGTCATGTTATGTCTAGGTGCGAGGGACTGACGAGAACAGAATAACAAGGGGCATTGTTGATCGACCTTGTACATCGTGTGCAGACTAAACCTCAGAGCACAGCAGAGAACGCGAAAAGCAGACAGTTCTCATGTAAAAGAGCGCAAACAGAGTCTTGCGAAATCTATGCATGCAGTGTCGTGCGCAAAAGCAGCCTCATGGCAGCGAAGCTCATGCTAACTTAGCTGATGTCAACAATGGACCTACAATACATACTACAATGCTTCCCATTACCAATGTGCTGTGCTGTGGAATCATGTGGATAGTATCAATCAATCAGGAATACTTTATTCGACTCTAAAAGGGCCATAAAAGATTGCACATACATATTTTCATTTAAAAGACAGCAAATCCACATACACAAAGTTTACAGATTTTAAAATAATTAGTATCTACTTCGAATCTTAAAAACAGTAAAAAGATCATTTAAAATGCGGTATATGATCTAATTTGTTCCTAGGGAGAGTAGATATTCCATTGCCAGTTTATAATTTCTAATCCCTGCTGCCAATAATAGTGGGCGAATGAACTGCTTCCTCTAGGGGGGTATAAGATCTACAAAAAAAGATAAAGTGCGTAGTGCTTTGGGATGAGCAACTGTCACAAGGACAAACAGGGAGTGATGCAAACCACGGTGCTTGACTAGGGAAAGCAACTAAGAAGTGTATAGTTTTTAAACGCAACCTAGTCAACAGAAATTTCCTCCTTTCATGTAGATCGATTTGCAGATAAAGGGCAGGTTCTCTTTGTGGCTGAGAGGGAGGCTCTGAATGACCAGTCACATTACTTATAGGGCCTGCCCGCACATGACTTTGATAGAGTGATTTAATAGTGGCAGGCGATACATTTTTTTAATGTATCAGGCTTTGTATAGTATTCTATGACACCCCTTTTAGAAAAACTCGTTTTGACATACCTTAACCAGGGTATGTCTAAGCTATTATCCAGCTTCAGGCAGTCGGCCAGTATTGTCCTGCAGAGCGCGGCCTCTGGATTCTTCCAGGTTTTTAGCCAGAGCAACAATGCTTGTATCGCAATATAATCTTTCAAATGGCTCAGACCGACTTCCTCATGCCAGAAAGAAACAGAGGAGCTCTGGGGCACTGAGAGAAATCTTCTTAGAAACTTGTTCTCTATTATTTGTCCCCACACCCCGGCCCCAAAAGTTACCACTGAAAGGCTTTTACTCTTGTAAATACATAAAGTCTCTTTAGTTGGTTTATATCCCAATCTTTTAGCAAATCTAAAAATAGCATCAATCGATTTTTGAAATTGCATGGTTCTGATATTTAAGACATGTTTCCAGTTAAAATCAACATCAAAAGGTACCCCTAGGTAAGTAAAATGCGGGACTTTCTTAATTTCTTCACCCCCCAATAAAAAAATTCTCGTTTTAGATTTTTTTGGACCACATTTCATGATAAATTATTTAGTACGATTAACTTTTAGCCCCAGATCGTTCATAAAAGCATTAAACGAGTCAAGCAGTAATAACCTGCACAATAACTAGCAAAATAGTTGCAATGTATTTAACTATTACCAAGATGTGTCCAAAGTGTTATATGCCCCCAGCTTTTATCTTTTTAAATGTTTTAACTGATTTTATATTTTTAGTGTAATCTATTTTCATGCGCTACTAATTAACGGTCATGTGTTCTCGTAAGTTTTGTACATCTGCTTTTATGACTAATTGTCGAATAAAGCTAATATGACTGACTGAGTCGAGCAGTATTTGTAGGCCATTTGCTGTCCTAGCTATCAAGTCAGCGTCGTCAGCATATAGCAGTACGGGGATTTGGCACGCGTTACATCTTGGGGTGTCCTTCCCCACCTTACATAGTTTGTCTCCAAGCCCATTAATATATAATAATAAAAAAAAAGGAAAGGGGCCAGGACACAGCCCTGCCTACCCCTATATCAGAGGGGAATCTTTCGGTCAAATCTCTCTTACTGCTATAGCGTACTGAGGCGTGTTCATGAAGCCTACTGAGCAGGGTGATAATTGCTCCATCAATCCCCATTTGTGACATTATGGACCATAGTTGGCTGCGATTCACTGTGTCAAAGGCACAGGTTAGGTCCATAAAAGCTAGATGAACACATCCCCTTTGTGCTTTGGTGTACTTTTGGACAATTCATGCCAGATTTAGTGTTTGTTCCACAGTTCCGAGTCCTGGCCGGAATCCGAATTGATAGATCAAGAGCGCCTGGGGTTCAAGCGCCCATAGTTCTAGTTTGGCCAAGATTACCCTGCCCAAGAGTTTAACGGAACTGTCAAGCAGGGAAATTGGACGATAGCAATGAGGTTGCGTTTTGTCCCCCTTTTTAAAAATCGGCACTATAATGGCTTCTTGCCAGGTCTTGACTAGTGGGCCCACTTTTGCCGCTTTTAAAACGTTTGTAATCAAAGGGGCCCAGAAATCTGGTAAATACTTATATAAATCAACCGGAATTCTGTCCGGGCCCGGGGCTTTCTCTGGGCGACTGTTCTCTATAGTTCTCTATTGATTTGCTTAAGGCCTGGGCGGATCTTATATCACTGGGTGTTTTTTATAACTGAAGATCTATTTACTATCCTTGGTTCCGGGGAAAAATTTTCCAAAAAGGGATTAACCCAGGCTTCAGCTGGAACAACGGTATCTATTTTGGGCGTTCCATCACCGGACATAGAGAATGAGTTTACCACCTCCCAGAAAGCACGGGAGTCTTTTAGGGTCGAGCCAATTTTGAGATCTTCCCAGGCCTTATCCTTCAGGTACCGTTTTCTGTTCCCAATTACTTTTTTATAATCTTTCCTTGCTTTTGTTATTTCATCCTTATTCCTCTGGGTCTTCTTTTAAGGCCGACCATAGCGCCTTATGGGCTTCAGAGCAGAGCTTGTTAAACCATCTTGGATTTTCAGGGGTTTTTCTACTACATTTAGTTAGTTTATCTGCCATGAGGCCATTTAAATTTGTAAAGGCCACTATGACATTCTCCGATGGGGCGGAGTCTGAGAGCACTGTCTCGATATCGGCCATATTATTTGTCATAAAGTCTGTGAGAAAGGCCATCTTATCAACCTTTTCCCATTTAATACTGATGACCTTATTTCTGTTATGTGCTACCCTGTTCTGAATATTCTTGTCCTTTTCCGCGGTCACAAGTAGATTTAATGTTAAAACAATGGGGTTGTGGTCACTCATACAACTAGCCTTAACTACACATCCCTTAAAGATCTTCGCTAATGAAAATATGGTCAATAGTTGAAGACGATAAGGGACCCACATATGTTGGAATTTGGGGGGAGATAACCACATCCAGGTCTTGTGCGAATTTCAAATTCTTAGCAATGGCAACTCTATTTAATGTATCCCCATAAGGAGTATGTTTGAAATGGTTCACGGGCTGTTCCCTCTCATCGCAGATACCACAAGATTCCTGGACCCTAGGGTCACAAGTTCCTATTTTGAAATCCCCCACCCAAATTATTTGCAGATCCTTTATATGATTATTCTGAGCTTCGATTATTACATCCTCTAGGTCATCTATGATATTTGTCACAGTTGGATCAAAAACATTGTATTAATAGTTAATTAAGAGCAGATCAAATATCTTTTGGCCCAAGAAAACCTCATAAGAAAAGTAGGCACCTCAGAAGAGTAGAGGAACTTTAATGGGTCCCGAGGGGCTAACTCTGGGCCTGTAAATAACACATGCTGACCCACAGAGTCGAGAATTAAAACAGATACCAACTTTGAGGCCTGATACATTACTGGGCACAACTTGGTAAAAAAACAGGAAAGAAATAAACAGAGCAATTAACAAAAGATAGACATAGCTATGTGCTATTTGAAAGGGGACTGCAGTCTTGAAACACGAGCAGCAAACTAACTAAGCGGTGTTATGGAGCACACTTCTGAAAGCAAGCAGGCAAGTAATTAAACAGAGAATTAGCTCTGGCAGGGAAAGAAAACAGTAGGCCGTCCGGTCCACTGGAAGCAGATAGCCGAAAAAGGATATTCAAGTAAAAGGGACACAGGCATTTTGAAAAGATACACAGCACCCTTTATCGATGCCTTTGTGATAATGTAAAGAGGACGGCAGCCAGATGCAGTGCAGGGCTGTTTCAAAATCCAGTCTAAATGTTGGTGCCTTAGCATGATTTAAAAGCGGTTGGCGGGCAATATATGCCAGTGTCTTGTTTTAACAATAAGTGGCGTGCATTCGCTGCATTGCTTTCTTGAGGATGTTGCAATTAACGGACATTAAAATAATCCACAAACCAATTAAGTAACACACTCCGTTTTATAATAAACAAACAGTAACCATACATATGTTAAACACACAAGCGCAACATTAAAAAAAATATACTATTACAATATAACATACATAAAAGCAATTGGGGAGGAGGAGGCAGCTGCAGCCCATGAGAGGAAGTGAAGAGCAGCTACTCAGAATACAAACACGCTGCAGAGTGCGGGAGGTGGTGTTCTGAGAAGGCCCAGGAGATGAAGTGAACTGGGAGAAGCAGCGAGGACAGAGCGAAAGACAAAGTAGTGCACTGAAGCAAAACATATGGCCCATAGTGAAAGGATTCATGTAGCAGGGGCAGTGTCCAGGCAGAACAAAAGGAGGGACTATTAAGTGTTTACCAATAATAAGCCAGCATTTCTGAAGGACAGTAAGCGGAACCAATGAAAAAGTGGGCGTTTTTTTAAAGCCCATATCCTGGATATACTGCATGTCTCTTGGAGACAGCGCTCCTAGGCGAGACCTAAAAAGCAATGTGACACCGTCAGCACTGGCCGCCTGATAGTGCTTTTTTCCACCATACCCTTCATCCCTGTCGTCACCATATTTCCTCCATGTTGTTGACTCCCAGCAATAAAAAACAAAAAAAAAAAAATACTATGACGTGGCCAGCATTTAAAAAATAAAAAAAAATGTAGTATCAGCCATGCTTTTACAAAGCCAATACCTTGTGTACACAAGACCTTTTGAATTTGCCTTTGCTTTTGGTGGTGGGTTCTGCCTCCTGGATGGAGAGGTGGCTACAAGGAGAGTTTCTATGTCTCTCTAATTGGTTTTGCATGATGTGGAACACGCCCGGATTCGCTCTTTTTGGCAGTCTATCATCTATGAGCAGTTGATGTGTAGACCATAAACATTGCACTCTGCTGTATTGGACAGGGTATATGTGGGTGGCACGCTCTTGCCATGCATCCCAGTCTCAAACCCCCCCCCCCTCTGAGAAGGAATCCTGCCTGCTTTCTAAACCTCGAATTAGCCATTTTAAATGGAAGTTTTTGCATGTCTTTGCCTTTTTGTGTGTTAGCATTTTAACCTTTTCACTGCTAGGCCTTTTTTCCTTCCCCCAGTGCTGATCCCTTTTTTGTATATTTGGGGTTGTTTGCGCTTAGGCCTCTAACTTTTTTTCCACATAAGCTATCCATGCCAAATTTGCGTCCTTTTTTTTCTTTCCCAACATCCTGGGGATTCTAAAGGTACCCAGTGCTTGTAGATTCTCCTGTAGGGGACCGAGAAAAGAGCCAAAATACAGCAAAAGTTTGAGTTTTTTTGGAAAAACTTGAAAAAAGTTCTCTGAATAAAACTGTCTCCTTTTTTCATAAAAATTGCATCAACGAACTGTTTGATGTGGTCAAGTCGCCATCTTCCCAGCTTTCAGGAACATGCAGAGCCGAGTCAAAAAATACAAATTGTTACCACAGTTTTGTCATTTTTCAAAGAGGTAGTCCATTTTCCCTTTTTTTTTTTTTTTTTTGTGCATTTAACCTATTTCCAGTTCGTGGTGCAAACCAGTGTGAAACACATGGTAGATCCAGGAAAGCCATATATTTCTGAAAGTAGACAAAATTCCGAATTCAGCAAGGTGTCATATGTGTAGATCCCTCAAGGGTTTTCCAAAAGGAACTGTTGAAATAAATATTGAAAATGAGTAGGAAAAAACAGCCATTTGTGACAAAATTATCATCTGTAACTTTTTGTCTTAATGGCCTATTTACAAAAGCAATGTACCATTACCTTCACTAGACCCTTTTTGCCGTGTGAATAAAAAATGTTTGTAGGTTCTCCAAGAACCTGAGGTACCCAGAGCCAACAACTGAGCTGCACTGTAAAATGGTTTTTCATTTTTGTACTAAGTATAGAACAATTCATATGATGAATGAAATACGTTGAGTGAAAAATAGCATCAAGGTAACCTATGTATATCTGAAATGGGCACAATATATGGAGTTTAGGAGGAGTGCTTATTTGTACATCTCTGAATTTGTAGATGCCTGTAAGAGAATATGATTTAGAGGGTATTTTTTAAAATTTCTTCTTTCTTACACACTGGCTTACATTTGGAAGGCCCAATTGCAGCAAAATCCAAATGTTAATAATAAATATCCCACCATTCTATGCTCCCACATGTCTTCTGATAAAAATGGTACCTCACTTTGCAGATAGGACTTGTGCCCACTACAGGAAATGGCCCAAAATGCAGCATGGATACATCACATTTTTCTACTCATAACTGACCAGCTTTTTGCAAAGTGGGTAGCTGTGGATTTTGGGCCCTAGCTCACCCGGCACCTAGGAAAACCTGTACATTGTTTTAAAAACTAGACACCTAGGGGAATCGAGGATGGGGTGACTTGGCATGGCTCTCACAAGTATGTTTTACCCAGAATCCCTTGCAAATCTCAACCTTTGACAAAACAAAACCAACATGGGCCTAGTGCATGCAAGAGGCAAGCATCAAACCAACGTCTGTCGGAGTCTTGCGGAGCGACTCTCATTGACCTTGGTTCAATTTGTGCCTGTGGGGGGCACTAGGCCAAGTCACACAAGTGGGGCAGCATTTTCTTCAGGACAAGTGGAGGAACGCTGGGTGGTAGGAATTTTGTGGATCCCTGCTGATTCTGGAAGTTTACGTCACAGAAATACAAGGTAAATGTGCAATTCTAGGCCAAGTTGGAGGTTTGCAGGGCATTGTGGGGAAGAAAACTTTGAGATCCACACAAGGCATACCAACCTGGACTCCCCTGTATGTCTAGTTTTCAGAAATATCTAGGTTTGGTAGGTTTCCCCATGTAGCAGCTGACCAGAGCCTGAAAAGTGCAGCCATTCAGCATACAATTAGGACGATATTGGGACTTACCCCAGCTCTGCTACCCATATGTATAAATAAAAATTAATTACCCCGGGTCCCTGTTGGTTCTGTAGATTTCCTAAAAGGTTCCTCTTTCTTTTTATTTCCCCAAGTCCCTCACTCCGGAGGCTCTACCACATTTATTTGCTGTCTCGTAACACTATACATTACCTCTGTTAATACCCAAAGTCATAGTATTTTAATGACTGCAGGACGAACATTTGAATATAATTCTGCGAGACTTGAACCAATAACTTGCAGTTCACACAAAGAACTCCACCAAAAGCATTCAAATCTCTAAGCTAAATTAACTGGCGTTTTTGAAGCGCATACTTGTTATTTGAGGCATTTTAAGCACTAATCTATGTACATGCTAGAAATGTCTATGCACAAGTAGGTTCTCTTTGCTGAATTATCTGTATTTATGAATGGTAGTGAGCTGCATTTATGCCTGGCTAGTAAATAACATGTTGCAGTTTTAACACCCTACCTGAAGATATATTGTCTTACTTGCTAATGCTTTCCTTCTCCCTAGGCCTATTCTCTGCAGCACAGCAAGGATGACCGCCTGGCATACCTGAACCACATCCTTGGGGGAGAGTTCACCCTGCAGCTACTCTTCATTCTGTACGGTCTACTGGCCCTCTCCTTCCTGTCTGGCTACTATGTCACTACAGCAGCACAGCTCCTCGCCATCATCCTGCCTCTCAATATTCTGTTTGTTGATGGGAACCTAGGCTACTGGCACGACTCTCACCGGGTGGAGTTCTGGAACCAATTAAAGCTCATTGGGCAGAGCGTAGGCATTTTTGGGGCAGTCGTTATCTTGGCGACAGACGGTTGAACCACTCACAAGAAGTTAGCCTGCCTGAGAAGTAGTGTTTTTATAAAGTAAATTATGCATTTTGGTTTCTTTTGGAGGAGGAGGGGTGGTTTGTCTATGAGCCACTACCCTACTGATCTCTTTGTAAATCATACTTTATCATGATGGACATTTTAGTGCCTTCGAATGTTTACATCCCATGCTCAAGGATACACCTTGTGGGTCCAAGATTGCTTTTTCACCCTGCTTCTAATTTGAGACTGCAGACCAATAAGAACGGACAGCACCCTCTACGTTTAGTACCCTTCACTTAAAAGGACTGCTTTGTGAGGAGGACATTGTACTGACTTAATCTAAATATTTCTTTTTTATCTTAAGAGGAAGAACCACAGAAAAACTGTTGTGAATGAGTCTGTGTTTCCTTATTGGAAACAATGTCTTATTTTACATTTTTGTGATATTTCTTTTCAGGTTGCATGCAACTCTCCAGCCTTGTCAAAAAATTGAGATTTGAATCATACAGGAGAATTTCCTTAATTAAGCGTTTCTGTTCCAAATGGCCGAAGCAGTAGTGTGCAAGTCACAGACTGTCTGAGTTGTTTTCCGCCCTTGTACTGCTTACTGCCTTCATTAAGATGTGAAGGTGAAACAGTTCTAGCATTTCTAGCCTGGATCGAATAGCTCTTGGTAGTCCGCTTCACTTGTCCCTTTGCCACATGAAGCAGGCATTCAGTTTAGCCCACATGCCACCTGACTACATACTGCTCATTCGTCAAACTATAATAAAAGTTGAGCCCTGGAAAGCCAACGCGATGGATGTACTCATAATTTTCAGAGTGGGACAGTTTTTGAAGGCTTGTCTAGACTTCGGAGGACAGTAGAAGTGCACGATGAAAACTGCCCCTACTGGATCTGGCTTTTGTCGGTTGTTGAAAAGGCACAAGCTAGTCCACCAGAAATGTGAACGATGACAAATTAATAGTGGAACTGACAATAAATCATGTAAAACTTTTTGAGGTGCAGTTCTTTTGTAGGTGGCGGCTTTCAGTTCTGGATGTTTGGCGTGGCTGCCCTAGCCATTATGGTAGATGCTGTTTCATTCTGCTGCAAGTGGCTCTCGCTACAAAGAATTGAGACCTGCACGGAGGTTCTTTCGCCTGTTCACCCACTTGCCCATGTCCCTTTCAGGAGATTCTATTTAAGCAGAAGTGCTTTTTTATTCTGTTGTGGCGGCAATGATGATTATGCATTTTATGTGACCAATCCTTGAATTAGACCATACTCACAGATGGTGCTCTGCATTTCTTAAATTATATTATTTTCCAGAGATGGTTTTATTGCTAGGAAAAACTTGGCGTTTTGGGAGGGACACTAAAGACATGTATGACTAGTCGCTGAGCGAAGTGGTCACAGCTTGGACCAATGACAGTTGCTGAATGAGGTAAAAAATTCCTTATAGGCCAATCTTTGCCTATGGCAAACATTCCTGTGGCACCCAGATTCAGAGTGGAAATGCATCCATATCCTAGATCAGATATTCCATACTGCTTGGATGTAGAGTTCAATAAAAAAGGAATATCCAGCTCTGACCCCTATCCCCCCCCTCCACCCCCAATACTCTGGCGCTGTTCTAAACCAGATGATGGGGCAGGCTTTGACAGGAGGATATTTTCACCCCATGAACAATGGCAGCTAGCTGAAAGTAGCCTGGACATTCTCAAGCTGTTCCCTACTTTCTACGTGAAATCTGCTCTTGCAGTGTTTTTGGCCATTCGGTGAAACAGACTTCAGCGGGGGGGAGGGGTCACAGAAAAGCTATTGCTTGCATCCTGAGAGACTGTCTGCCATGCCAGGGTGGGCCTCAGGCAGGTTCTGAGTGAGGTAAAAACCTTCAATTAGTCCAATACAGTCAACTGTTATTGCTAATCGGTAGATGTGTATTGGAAGGTCTTGGCCACTGTGTGGCTGTTTGTGTGATGCTTCACCTCTAAAACCCCTGCCCTTTCTCATCGCTCTTCAGTTCAGTCAACTGTGTTTTGCTTGGGTGAGACTGCTAATAAATTAATGAAATCCATAAGTTCATCTATGCGTCTTAATTTCACGCCACATTTGTGTTTTATATGACCTACTCGTGAAAAGCCGACCATTCTGCAAGTAGAAGCTATCTCTGTGGCAGATTTATTTTCAGGAAATGATGGAAGCCTGGTGAGGACACTCGGAAGAAGAACCACCCACAAACTGGTTCTGAAAGAGAAGACCTTCAATCCACATCAGTTGTTTGCATTAACTTTATAAAAAATATGAGCAGCTGACCCACTTGTTCCAGTTCTAAGTTCTCTTTGACCAAGGAAGGGAGTGCTCCACACAGTATTCAGAAAACTGCTGTGCAACAAGAGCTGATGTCTGGCTGACAGCCAGCTTCCTAGAGGTGAGGGGCCCTTACCCGGAGTCTTTCCTTCAAAGAAGCTGCTCCTCTGTCCTGAAGTGCCTGGAAGCCAACTTGGCGCTGAGGGAAGAAAGGAGCCTGCCAAACCTGCAGGAGGTGCACATTGCCTCGGGAGAGCCAGAAGCAGCTTGACCCCAGAAACGTGAGTGTCCATCCCCACAGGAAGACTGAGGGAGTGCAAGCTGCATTATCAATGAAACCTGAGTGCACTCTTTACTGACAACCATCTCAACTTGGAAACTGCACAATCTACGAGCTGTACCCAAGTGGACTGTTCTGTGGCATCTGCAGACTGCCCAAGCGGACTGTGCTGCTGTGATAATAAACTGTGCCAGAGCGTACAGTGGCGCTGTATCTGCGATTTGTGTTGTGGCGGGGTTGTGCCGCCCAAAGATGGCATCCAAGCAGCCTGGAACCCTTGGCCCCATCTCAACCAAAGTCCAAAAGCAAGTTTGCCACGAGACAGAGACCTGCAATGCCACTGGAACCATGCACGCCTGCACAGACTTCAGGTGCCTGTCTACACGATACTTCCTGCGGTCGCAGCCTGAGCGCGGGCGCGTCTCTTCCCAGAAGAGGGAGTGAGCCAGGGGTGCCGCGGGTCCATGACAGCTACGCTAAGTTCTGAGCTTGAAGCACCCCCACACTATCCACCCTGAAGAGCCCGTGGCTGCTCCCCATTGCTACCACAGAGATTCAAGTGCTGAGGGGGCTGTACTTGGTCCATTATAGGATGGCTCCTAGAACATCAGAGGGAAACGATCCCACGCCCCATAGCTGTGGCCCAGAAGCCCCTGCTGGCCCTCCATGCGGGTGTGATACCAATGTTTTTTCTTTTCAATCTTTATCCTTTAAAGGTCTTGCTTACAGACCGCTTTTAGTTTGTGAACTGTAAAGAATATTCCAAATGCAGTATTTATCATATATATATATATATATATATATATATATATATATATATATATATATATATATATATATATATATATATATATATATATATTTTATTGGAGCTCAGTATCCCTGTTACATCAGCTTCTAATCCCTGCTCTAAACTGAATTGGTATCCCTTGAAAGACTCTCAACCTTCCTTTCTAGAACTTCTGCCCTTATGCTTCTAAATGACATCACAGTGTCATTACATCATTACATTCTCCCCCTTCCCCCTAAAATGAGTAAAATAAAGTAATAAAAAAAAAAATCAACAGTGTTCAATTAGTCTCTGAGGTCTTTTTGAAATTCTTTCAGATCTTCTGTGTATCCATGCACTTTGTTGGCCATTTGGGTGTATAATTTCTTGTTCAATGTTTGGTCTGACTTTTCTGAAGAAAGTTTTGTTTCTCGTTATTATTCTGTCGTCATTTCTTGCAGTCATTGCCGTGCCTTGAACTTTTGTTACTTCTAAAGGTACAGGATGAAACCTACTCTGTGACTTCCTCACTTGCTGTTGTCGAACTAATACAAGATCACCAACTTGATAATCTTGACTTTGACATTTTCTTCCCTTTTCAGCATATTTCATTTTTTCTTTTGCCTCCTTATCTTTTTCCACCACTTGCTTATGAACTCTCGGAGGAACTGGTGGTAGATGTGGCAAACGAGTTTGTCTTGATTGTCCAAACATTAGGTCTGAAGGACATTTTCCAGTTGATACATGTGGAGTATTTCTATAATCTCTTAAGACTTGAGACAGTGCTTGATTTATTGTAATTTGCGAACGTTTTGCTCTTTGTACAGCTTTTTTAATTGTACCCATCAGTCTTTCCACCATTCCATTGGCTCGCGGCCACATTGGAGTTATCCTCCTATGCACTATTCCTAGATAGCTCATAATTTTTTTAAATTTATCTCCATTAAATGGTGGTCCGTTGTCTGTTTTTAAAACGTTTGGAATTCCCCAAGTTGAGAATACTTCATCTAATACCGGAAGTACTGCTGACGTAGATGTTGACGATATCAACTTCACAATAGGAAAACGAGAATACTCATCTATTATTGCTAGTAAGTAATGTCCAGAGTCTAATGGTCCGTAAAAATCTGCTGCTACGTTGGACCATACAGCATCCGGTAACTCAGACATGTGCAATTCTTCGATTCCTTTTTCCTTTGAATTACATTGACATATATAGCAAGACTGAACTACTTCTTCTACTTGTTTGTCTAATCTTGGGAACCACAATTTTTCTCTTAGAAAATTCTTTGTTGCAGAGATGCCCCGATGACTTTTATGAGCCAAATAAATTACACGACGCTGGAGGCTCTCTGGTATTACTATTTTGTTTCCTCGAAGTAGTATTCCTGAAGAAGTCCCAGATAATTCCGAACTTATGTTTTTAAATGCTAATATATCGTTTTTCTTAATATTTGGTTGAAATCGACTTCCATTTCTTATTAAGCTCCACTTATTTTCATGTATAATTTCTTTTACTTCCTGAAGTGTCATCTTTTTGTGTTTCTTCAATTAATTAATTTTCTTTTACGATTCCTGGAACTGCTGATCTGACTATGAAGCATATGTACTCCTCCACCTCTAATTGTTGCTCAACATCTGTCTTAGATGGATGCCTAGATAAATAATCTGCCGGGTTATATTCTTTTCCTGGTTTATGGATGATTCTAAAATCGTAATCCATTAGTCTCATTCCCCACCTTTCGATTCTTGGTGGCATTTTTGTTTTGGATTTCCAAAAATAGAAACTAGGGCTTGATGGTCAGTGATGATTACAAACGATTTTCCATAAATGAAATCATGAAAGTGTTCACATGCCCAAACGACAGCTAAACTTTCCTTCTCAGGCTGAGAATATTTCTGTTCCACCTCGGATAAACATTTGCTAGCATGGGAGACTACATACCTTGGGGTTTCTCTTCCAGGTTTATGCTGCACTAAATTTGCTCCCAAACCTACAGGACTGGCATCAGTACAAGTTCTGTACATAGGTGTGGATCAAAATACTTTAAGTTTGCTGCATTTGATATTTCCAATTTTATTTCTTTAAATGCCTGTTCACATTCATCATTCCACTGAAATTTCCGTCCCTTCTTTGTCAGCTCTCTGTGGCGAACTTACAGTTGCAAAATTGTTTACATATCGTGCGCAATAACTCGCCATTCCTAGAAAGGATCGTAATTCTGTTATATCTTTTGGTCTTTGTATTGCATTTAAAGCTGTTATTTTAATGGGATCTGGTCTCATTCCTTTTGCTGAGAATATATGTCCAAAAATGTTAACTCATTCTTATTTATTTCACATTTCTTTATATTTAAGGTCAATCCAGCCTTTTGAAGTTGTTGACATACTCCATCCAATGCTTGATCATGTTCTTCTTGTGTCTTTCCAAAGACCAAAATATCATCACTGTAATTCATACAGTTTTGTACTGGCCTTATGATATTCTTTATAATCTCCTGGAAGATCTCAGCTGCTGAACAGATCCCAAAGTTTAATCGTTTATACCTAAACAATCCCAAATGCGTTGAAAAAGTTGAGATGTACCTGGACTGATTATCAATTTCTAATTGGTGATATCCTTTGCATAAATCAAGTTTTGAAAACACTGTTGCCCCATTTATAGTACTTATCATATTTAAATGAGGGCCTGGATATCGCGCTCTTTCAAGAGCTGTATTGGGAATTCTCATGTCCACACATATCCTGATGTCATCAGTTTCTTTTTGGAACAATAACAATGGGACTTACCCAAGGTGTTGGACCCGTTACTCCTTCGATTTATATCATGTTCAAGTAACAATTTAATCTTTCTCCACTTTTTCTTGCATGTGAACTGGGACTCTCCTATGTGTTTGTGCCACTGGTTTTATCGTTTCATTTATATGCAAAGTAATTTTCTTGCCTTTTAATTTACCTAATCCATCAAATAGGTTAGGATATTTCTTCAGAACTGGGTGATCTGTTGAGATATTGCTATTCATTGCTATTAGACTCATGAGTTGAGCAGTTACATTACTTAGTAAACATGGGCCTGGAACTTCACCTTTTAATACATGTATCTCTTCTTTACTTGTTACATTTCTATATTGTAGTGTCTCTTCAAATTTACCCAAGCATAGAACAGGATGTTTAACGCCCCACTGAAAAACACTAACATTTGACGGACTCAATGTAGGTTGTTCTTTCATTTTCATGTATTCAGTTATGCACATTATATTGCATGTTGCTCCACTATCTAAAATAAATGGAACCTTTTGAAGTCCAACCATTAAATCCACAGGCGTGGTTTTTTAAATATTTTCTCTCTTAATCATGTTAAGCTGCTGAAAATCACTATTTTCTTGCATCATGTAAAGCTTTTCTGATTGTTCAAATTCTTCATCTGAATCTTCTTCAATTCCTTCCATATGTCTTACATACTTTGTATTTCCACTTTTTTTGGTATCTAAATTAATTTGCTTCCAATTCTCTTTTCTTGTTCCGAATTCTTTCTTCTCTCTCTCTTGAATCTGCATACACTTGCAAAATGATTGTATCTTCCACATTCTTTACATTGTTGTCCTATTGCTGGACATGTTTTCTGATGTGGGAACTGAAATCCGCACCTGTAGCATAGTCTTTTTTCTCTGAATTGTTTCTATTTTTCCTCCTATATTCACTTTTTTTGACATTTCTCTGATTTGTTTAATTGCTTTGACTCTCCCCTCTTCCATGTTCGTAGCATGTTTCTGAGCTTGCATTTCTGTTTTTGCCATGCGCAATATTTCTTGTAGGTCATACGTCTTTTCTAGAAGTTTTTTCTGAATTTTATTGAGTTACATCCTTGTATTACTCTTAACCGTATGGCTTCTTCATTGCTAAACTTATTAAATTCACAGAATGTCACTAACTTTTTTAGTCTAGTAACATAGTCATCCATTGTTTAATTTTCTCGTTGACATGTCATATTAAAATTGTATCTTTCAAATTCCAAATTTCTTTGAGGGTCAAATTTTGCATTTAGACATTTCATAAGTCCTTCATAAGTGTTTCTCTCATGCTCTGGGAATGTAACTATTAAATCTTCAACATCATCTCCTACAAGGTTGAGTAATAGATCTTTTGCTTGTTCATCAGTGTGTTTTTTACATGTTGCTTTTAAAAAGTGTTCAAATCTCCTTGTCCACTTCTCCCATCTTTGTGCAACATTTTCTTGTTCAGATATGGTCTTCTGAAGATTGTAATTGAAATATTCCCAGTAACGTCTTCCTCATTATATATTTCTGAATTCATATTTATAGCAACTTCATTGCTTGTGCCTTCTGTAGTCATATTTATTCTAAATTAATTCTAAAAGTCTTCGTTTCTATATTTGTACATATTTTCCTTAGTATATTTTATAATATTATGTATTGTTTACTTCTTTCCAATATGGCATGTGTATTTGTTTCCTATTCACGTTTTTTGGTTTTATTTACTGATTCAAAATGGTGCTCACGTTTATTTCTTGTATTTGTGTGCACAGCGCAGCTGTTTTCCTAAGCACGCGTACACTACGGAGCTTTCCAGATTTTTTCACACAGGGTTATTTATGAATGTTCCTTACGCGCGTGTGCTACAGAGCAGTTTCTCTCCTTTGCTCGTGCGCACCACGCTCTCAGGCAGGATTACTTGTACTTCCTGCTCGCGCTTGCGCACGCACTCAGCTGCTTTCTTTTGAAAACGGCGCGCACGCACTCAGCTGCTTTCTTTTCAATACGGCGCTCGCGCTTGCTTTTGAGAGCGCGCACAGACTGACCAGTGTTGATTCTGTGCAAAAGGGGACAAAAACACCACTCTACGGTTCAGCCTTACTGCAGCCCTTTAGACGGCCAGCTACTCGCGATCGTTGACAGCTTCCACCGCTTTCTACGGAGCCTTTTCACGATCAGCTCCTCAAAGGCTTCTCTGCAGCAGGTCAAAGGCTGGCATGTCTTTACGCGTGTTCCTTCCGCTCGTCGCCATTGTAAAGAATATTCCAAATGTGGTATTTATCATATATATATATTTTATTGGAGCTCAGTATTACATCAGCTTCTAATCCCTGCTCTAAACTGAATTGGTATCCCTTGAAAGACTCTCAACCTTCCTTTCTAGAACTTCTGCCCTTATGCTTCTAAATGACATCACAGTGTCATTACATGAACCATAGCATAATTTACAGTGGGCTTTAGTCCACCCATTGCTTACCTTAGGTTGGCATTCTTTCACTCTCAGTTGGTTGCTATGGCTTTCCTCCCTCTTCTTGTCTCTCACCAGAAGGATAACCTCTTTACTGTCTTTCGATTGGATGGCTTGAATCCTTCCACTGATCACCTCCAGGGAAGTAAAGTTTTCTTTTTCTTTCAGCACTCCATGAGATTGTCTCTTCTTGCTCCCTCATGTTCTGATCTCAATAGCCGTCCTCAAATGCTAGGTATCGTCCCGCCTCCCTGACTTTAAAAAAAAAAAAAATTGCCATGATTTTCTTTTGCTTATTTCGCAGCACCTCGGGCACCACCATTGCGCCACAGCCCACTCCCCATTACTTCCTTTCAATGTTTACTTCTCCCCCAGTTGCTCACCAACTCTGCCTTATCGCATCCTTTGGGGGGGGAAAGAAAATTATGCTTAGTGTAGTTATAGGCGCTCGTTTTATTCATTTGCGCACATTTAAAATGTTTGTTTTTCTTTATTTCCCTTTTCAAGATTGGCATCTGGCAACTTGTATTGGTAAATAGAAAAAATAAATGGCCACGTCATAACCAATACGCGTGCATGGCGACGCATGTATATACAGCATCATGCTGGCCCACCATAGCATCATTACTCAGAAGCATGCATGCGTTATGATCAGGGCCAGTGGTATAATGCGATTGTGAAGCTGCAGTGTTTTTCGCATCTAGATTTGCCACATAATCTATCATCTGCTGCATAATCTGCACATTCTAACAACTGAAATGTCTAGCGCAAACGGTTCAAAAGTTACTGAGAATGCAGCAACATGTGTTGCAGTGCAGAGGAAGTACATTTGCCGAGCTTTACTGGTCACCTGTCTGTTGCTTATTGCTATATTTGGAAGTTCACCTGGTACTAATGAGATGCAACCAATGCCCAGACAAGTGTAATGACAAAATATCTAATTAATACTATTACAAAATGTGGTGCATTATGCTGCATAATTTACCTTTTCTTGTTGTATAATGTGACCCTTCCATGTCGCATAATTCCAGTGGCCCCAGTTAGGGCTCACATGCATGTACAATTCATAGTGTTTTTTTGCTTGTGCTGCACAGCATCCGCAAAAAGCATTTTTTTGCTGATAATATTCAGCACTGGCAAAGTCAATGGCTTGAAAAGGTGCGACCTATTGACTTTGCCAGTGCTTATTTGTCATCCTTATGTGCTAACCGATGGTTTCAGGTTACTGTAATTCAGAGTCTTTGCTTAATGCCTTTTCTTTGTGCCAGGAAAATCATATTTTTTAAGTACCCTGTCGTTCTAAGAAGTAAGCATACTGTGTTTTTTCATATATATATATATATATATATTCCAATCGTAAACACCCAAAAATTGGAAAGCCTCACGCAGCGTGTTGTCTTATCCTTTATTGGCAGCCTGCAAAATTCAGACACAGCATTTCAAGCGTCAGTGTGCCTCGTATGCCATACGCGTTTCAGGAAGCCAATCCCTTTTTCACTGGCTGGGCAATTAGAAGCTTGGGAGGCGAAAAGTAACGCTGCATTCGTAGCGTGATTTAAAGTTCTGCCAAAGTGGGCGTGTACTCTAGTGCATTCTGGTTATTCAAGTCCATCGTGGATACCTCCCATCATGCTCCTGACAATATTATACCTTTAGTAGGTTCGCTCGAAAGCCAGGTAAGTATTCTGCCTTCTGTTTGGCCACCAACGGTAACACATTGCTCAGATGGCACTCCTTTCCTTATCAGTGCCATAGACTCGCAGTTTCAGCGGGTGGGCTTTCCGTGACCAAGGCAGGCCACCACATATTCCAATCGTAAACACCCAAAAATTGGAAAGCCTCACGCAGCGTGTTGTCTTATCCTTTATTGGCAGCCTGCAAAATTCAGACACAGCATTTCAAGCGTCAGTGTGCCTTGTATGCCATACGCGTTTCAGGAAGCCAATCCCTTTTTCACTGGCTGGGCAATTAGAAGCTTGGGAGGCGAAAAGTAACGCTGCATTCGTAGCGTGATTTAAAGTTCTGCCAAAGTGGGCGTGTACTCTAGTGCATTCTGGTTATTCAAGTCCATCGTGGATACCTCCCATCATGCTCCTGACAATATTATACCTTTAGTAGGTTCGCTCGAAAGCCAGGTAAGTATTCTGCCTTCTGTTTGGCCACCAACGGTAACACATTGCTCAGATGGCACTCCTTTCCTTATCAGTGCCATAGACTCGCAGTTTCAGCGGGTGGGCTTTCCGTGACCAAGGCAGGCCACCACATATTCCAATCGTAAACACCCAAAAATTGGAAAGCCTCACGCAGCGTGTTGTCTTATCCTTTATTGGCAGCCTGCAAAATTCAGACACAGCATTTCAAGCGTCAGTGTGCCTCGTATGCCATACGCGTTTCAGGAAGCCAATCCCTTTTTCACTGGCTGGGCAATTAGAAGCTTGGGAGGCGAAAAGCAACGCTGCATTCGTAGCGTGATTTAAAGTTCTGCCAAAGTGGGCGTGTACTCTAGTGCATTCTGGTTATTCAAGTCCATCGTGGATACCTCCCATCATGCTCCTGACAATATTATACCTTTAGTAGGTTCGCTCGAAAGCCAGGTAAGTATTCTGCCTTCTGTTTGGCCACCAACGGTAACACATTGCTCAGATGGCACTCCTTTCCTTATCAGTGCCATAGACTCGCAGTTTCAGCGGGTGGGCTTTCCGTGACCAAGGCAGGCCACCACATATTCCAATCGTAAACACCCAAAAATTGGAAAGCCTCACGCAGCGTGTTGTCTTATCCTTTATTGGCAGCCTGCAAAATTCAGACACAGCATTTCAAGCGTCAGTGTGCCTCGTATGCCATACGCGTTTCAGGAAGCCAATCCCTTTTTCACTGGCTGGGCAATTAGAAGCTTGGGAGGCGAAAAGTAACGCTGCATTCGTAGCGTGATTTAAAGTTCTGCCAAAGTGGGCGTGTACTCTAGTGCATTCTGGTTATTCAAGTCCATCGTGGATACCTCCCATCATGCTCCTGACAATATTATACCTTTAGTAGGTTCGCTCGAAAGCCAGGTAAGTATTCTGCCTTCTGTTTGGCCACCAACGGTAACACATTGCTCAGATGGCACTCCTTTCCTTATCAGTGCCATAGACTCGCAGTTTCAGCGGGTGGGCTTTCCGTGACCAAGGCAGGCCACCACATATTCCAATCGTAAACACCCAAAAATTGGAAAGCCTCACGCAGCGTGTTGTCTTATCCTTTATTGGCAGCCTGCAAAATTCAGACACAGCATTTCAAGCGTCAGTGTGCCTCGTATGCCATACGCGTTTCAGGAAGCCAATCCCTTTTTCACTGGCTGGGCAATTAGAAGCTTGGGAGGCGAAAAGTAACGCTGCATTCGTAGCGTGATTTAAAGTTCTGCCAAAGTGGGCGTGTACTCTAGTGCATTCTGGTTATTCAAGTCCATCGTGGATACCTCCCATCATGCTCCTGACAATATTATACCTTTAGTAGGTTCGCTCGAAAGCCAGGTAAGTATTCTGCCTTCTGTTTGGCCACCAACGGTAACACATTGCTCAGATGGCACTCCTTTCCTTATCAGTGCCATAGACTCGCAGTTTCAGCGGGTGGGCTTTCCGTGACCAAGGCAGGCCACCACATATTCCAATCGTAAACACCTACTAAAGGTAGAATATTGTCAGGAGCATGATGGGAGGTATCCACGATGGACTTGAATAACCAGAATGCACTAGAGTACACGCCCACTTTGGCAGAACTTTAAATCACGCTACGAATGCAGCGTTACTTTTCGCCTCCCAAGCTTCTAATTGCCCAGCCAGTGAAAAAGGGATTGGCTTCCTGAAACGCGTATGGCATACGAGGCACACTGACGCTTGAAATGCTGTGTCTGAATTTTGCAGGCTGCCAATAAAGGATAAGACAACACGCTGCGTGAGGCTTTCCAATTTTTGGGTGTTTACGATTGGTATATATATATATATATATATATATATATATATATTTTTTGTTTTTTTTTTGTTTTACTGCAATAAAATGATCATGAGACATAAGTAATTTTATGTTGATTTATGGCAACTCAATAAATGTTGAGATTAAATTATATTACATTGAAATTGGATACGACAGGAGAAAAAGAGAAACTGAGGCTAAAAACAGAAACCAAGCATTAGCAAAGCCACCAAGTCTTGCCTTTTCGATCAGTTGATTTGGGTAATGTTTTTGCCGATGTTGTTCATCACTTATCAAAAATAAATACTTTTTTGATGCTTAAAGGAAAAGAAAAGTGCAATGACTTGTACGAACACGTGTTATGACATTTGGCTTGGTGTATGTTCATGCATGGATCACCATTTTTACAGTTCCAAGGTGGCGCAACAGGGGGTGCAATGGAAGACCACCTAGGCGGGAAGTTAATGTAGGGGGTACTGGAAGTGGGCAGAAGAACATAGCAGGTGCTTGAGACAAGGAGGATACCATAAACCAGCAAAAAAATACCAGGGAGGAGTAGGGAAAGAGATTGATGAGCTGTGGTTCAAGGAGTGAGTGAAGGAACAACATGGAGCGCCCTGGGGAGTGGATTATTTGTGGGAAGGAAGTAGCACATAAGAGCGAGAGCGCGCAAAGAAACACTTGCACTATTATGGAGTGGTAAAGGAAACGAGCATTGGCAAAAACCAATAGGTCTAGTCTATGCAATTTGCTATTGCATTTGCCAATGTGTTTTAGCCATTGATAGAACCAACACTTTCTGGTTGACTGAAGGGATTCCCCCAGCCAGGCAGAACCTACCGCTTCCGTCAAGGGCGGATGATTACACTTGCTGTATGACCTGTGCTCACCCTAGGGTAGCGTTGGCACTGAGCAGTCAGACTCTCCTCGGACGCAATGTGTAGAGCAAAGGCACAGCAGTCCCAAACGATAAATACACTAAGCATCACAAAATAGACTTCACACAGGATGCATGTAAATACAGTTTAAATTCAACACATATTCAATCATTATAACATGAACATCATATACTTTTGGGCATATTAGTAGCAGTACTAGCCCCACTCGTATCGTTATGATATCAATAGTATGCACACTGTGGACAATTCCTAATCTAACCCCCCTCCCTCCAGAGAGAGCACCCTTATGCGTTGCGCCACGATATTCACCCCAGGCCCACCGTAGCAATCCTGATAATACAGTCCCACACAGTTATAATGGACACCCCGGGTCACAACGATATCAAAGATATGTACATACATTAAACGAGAACACTTTTTAGCAGCACTGCGGCCCGGAGCCATATGGGTAAACCCAATGTCAAATGTATTAAACTTTTGGCATGATCAAACTATAAAGTGGCACTGCTGGCCAGTGTTGTGAATCACATGCGGTTTGTTGATTATCACTCCCACTCACACACACACACACACTCTGCACTGCTAAACAATGCTACAGGTACCAGCCCATCTGGTACAGAACGCTCTTATACACATACGCACTCAGCACCCTAATGCTGTGCTACCGGTACCCAGCAGGTCAATGGATAACACCCTGCACACTCCCCCTTCTGGTGCACCCCCATTGTCCTGTACCCCTGGATGGAAGATAATCAGCCCTGCCTCCCGCATACTAGACCGCGCGTGGCCGAAGTCACATTTAGTCTGGGGACTCGGGTAGCAGGTGACGATATGTAGCAAGTTTTGATTAGGAGGTAGACATAAACAAGGGAAGGTTACCAGCCCCTCGGGAAGTTCACCCACAGGCCTCAAAACACAATGGTATCAGGCAATCTCTTGACCCGCCTCTGAACTGTCTCAGAAGTTTTCCTGCAACCCAGTCAATCCCTCTCTCGCTACTACTTGATGCCAAGATGTCTTCGGGAGGGGCCAGGTGTGGAGAGGGCATTTTGTCTGCCACAATGAGGGACAAAAAGGGAACAACCAATGAATGGGAAGTAACACGGGAGCCTCTCGATAGGATGCACACCGAGCGGTACATAATGCTCTAATTACTCCTAACCGACCCCTTTCTGTCACCAACAAACCTACTCAGCTGTCCATCTTTTCATCCACCAACACCCTCCTCTTCCTATTACCACAAAAACACTACCACACAACCCTTGCACTCCACTGCACTACATATATTACCTCTTTTAGCAATCAAATCTAGCACAAACACTCAACTGTTGTTCATCTCCTCTCACACACCATATACACTCTTTTCCAAAACACATCACCACCCTCTTTACCGTGCAGCTTCCACTCGCCAACAACACTTTACATACAAATTCTTCTCAGAAAACAAATACATCATCCCATCCTCTCACTACTACTCAAAAACAAAACATACCCCACACACCAGCGCAACAAAATCTCACACATACTTCTAGAAAGATACACCCACTCTCACCTTCCTAACTACACAAAAAATACACACCCTAAACCAACCCCACCCCCACACCTAACACATGTACAGCAACTCTTTTAACTGCCTCTCATGTATTGGACCATTTAGAACCCACATGCTGCACCACCACCCCGACTCATACACCTTCCACCCTAAACATACGCAAACATAAAAAGCAACATGCCACTCTTCACAACACCATGTCTACTGCACAACAAGCCTCCTATACAAAAACAACACAGCTATCCAACTCACTCTCAACTGCCACCTACACACGCAGACCCATCAAAATGCCTTCTTAGCCTGCAGGATGAGGAACATGATACAGAACAACTACACTATTGCTATACTTGTATAGTTGATACCAGCACTAAAGACACACCTGCTACAAGCCCACAAAACACTGATCACTGTTCTACAAAACAAAGGCACAACATCACCAAAGCACATTCTAAACTGCTTACTAATAAATGCTTGATCGCTCTCAAAAAAACAAGCATCACATCTACAACCTTCTCACTGACACACAACCTGACCTACTCCTCATACCTGAATCATGGTTGGGAGATGACATGGCTCCAGTGTTGCATGAAGCCGTTCCTCTAGGCTATCAAACTAACACAAAATCATATAGGAAAAAGAGGAGGTGGCCTAGCTGTTGTATTCAAGCAAACATTAAATATCACTAAAGCTGATGACGTCTCCTTACAAGGTTGTGAGGCCCTCTTCACCAGATGCAACCCTACACCATCTTCCTCCTGTAACTTAATTCTCATTTATAGACCTCCACCTAGCAATGCATCATTTCCAGATACACTCCTGGACACAGTTTTAAACCTAATAACACTACACTCCAACCTATGCATTCTGAGTGACCTAAACATTTGGTTTAACAAACCCAATATGCCCCATACAAAAACAGTCATTACCGGCCTAGACTCACTGAACCTGCATCAGATCGTCCACACACATCCCTGGACGTATCCTAGATGTAATTTTTGCAAATACAGAACTAGTTACCTTTCAAACAGTGACTCCAGTCACATGGTCAGACCATCATTTGCTTTCTTTCCCACCTAAAACAACACAAAGCAACACCTAAAACCACCTTACGTGCATCCACCTATCGACCGTGGAACAAACTCAATTTTGAACACCTAGAAACACAACTAACATCCACTACAGATTTGGACACGATAAATTCAGTTAAACTATGAGTGGTAACAGGAAGCTTTTGTTATTCGTATACCACTAAGAACAACAGAACAAACGAAAACAGGCACCTTGGAAAAATACAGAGCTAAAAGAGAGAACTGAAAATTAGAAAGCTACAATGTACCTGTCTCAAAATAAATACCAATCAAGACAAACTTCGCCTACAGAAACTTAACAGATTTTAAAAGTCAGCAATCAAAAAAGCTAAAAAAATACTATTCAGACAGAATTCAAAATGCTAAATATATATAAATATATATATAAAATGTGCAAATAAAGAACTCTATAAAATTTTGGAAACCAAATTGCCTAGAAGGAGCTCATCTCATTACTCAAGAATTCACAAGCAAACTGACAAATCATTACATGATCAAAGCAGACACCTTGGACTCTATTTAAAACCAAGAAAAACCACCAGCACTGACCCTTTTACAAAAAAACACTCCACGAGTATGCTAACCCAGAATCTCCATTCCTTCCAACAAATATCACACAATAAATTTCTAAACCTGGTCAAAGCAAGCAGGCCTGCCGGCAGCCCTTCTGTCCCCTGTCCACAACAAACCTTCAAGAAAATTCTTCTAACTACCTCTGCTGCCACACCAGTAAGAAGAATCATCAACAATTCCTTAACAACGGGAATCTTTCCAGGAGATCTAAATAAAAGTCATACATACGCCCATTACTAAAGAAAACAAACCTGGACCTGCTTAAACCTGACAACTACAGTCCAATTACGAATGGACCTTTCCTGGGCAAACTGATAGAGATTTATTCGCCCAGATGTCACAATTCATTGAAGATCATGCCATACTTTCAGAGTTCCAAACGGGATTCGGTCCAAGAAGAGGCATTGAATCTGCCTTCATTGCCATCTGGGATGACCTTAAGAACACAGTTGACCGCAACACGGTTACTGCACTACTTCTGTTGGACCTCTCAGCTGCCTTTGACATGGTTGACCATGACACACTAATACAAAGACTATGTAGCCGGCATAGAGGGGACTGCTCGCGACTGGATCACATCCTACCTTCAAAACAGAGCTAATGTCATCCATACCCCCTGTCTAAAATGTACTTAACAAAAGCAGGGGTCCCTCAAGGCTCTGTCACCTCACCCCATGCTTTTCAACATTTACATGAAGTTATTACCAGCACTGATCAATCAATTTCACCTCACATGCTCTAACTGTGCAGATGACACACAAATACTCCTTCAACTGGAAAGCCCCAAAGACATTAGAAAATTGCAAATTTTCAGTTGCCTCCGATCCATGGAGCCATCTCAAACGGAATGCTTCCAAAACAGAAATACTCACATGTGGCTATTGGAAAATGATGATATACTTGCTGCATGGCCGACGATCTGGGAATACCACCTAAAGTATCAAAGGAAGTAAGAAACCTTAGAATTACCATGGACTCCAAGCTATCAATGAAAGCTCAAGAGGACAATCTAGCAAGATCAAGCTTCGTTACTATAAAAACTCTGCAACGCATCTTCCCCCCACCTGGGATTTCCACACAAGGTCCAGGCTACTATCGCCTTTATTCTAGCTAAACTCGATAACGCCAGTAGCCTTTACCATGGATCATCTTTTACAACTATGAAAAGACTACAACGGATTCAGAACTCTGCTGCCAGACTACTCTTACACATAAAGCCACAAGTCCACATTTCCCCTGCCTTGAAGGCCCTACATTGGTTACCTCTTTGCCAGAAGATCCACATTCAAGCTGCTTTGTATCACACACAAAGCAATTCATGGAACAGGACTGCTCTTTATCAGGAATAAAATCACCAAATACATTCAACAAAGGAACCTCCGCTCTAGATTGGCACTTTGCCTCAAAATCCCACCGTACAAGAAAAAAAACACAGGAGGCACATCCTTCTCTGTTCAAGCAGCCAAACTATGGAACTCTTTACCCCCAAACATAAGATCCACAGATAAACCTTATCTTCAGAAGACTACTCAAGAGTTGGCTCTTCTCCACAAAACTACCATAATCAAACATCTATCTACAGCATATCCCTCTGTATATAGCATTTATTTGGACTATAGATGTGTACCTACATATGTGTATTGCTTTGTATAAACCTGTATAATAATTACATTTATAAAAATATATTAGTTCTGCTTAACAAATGTACATATCACTTATAGTTATCATATTCTTTGTTTAACATGTATATACGTGACTGCTTAAAGTAATCTTTTATCATAACTGTTTATCTACAACTGCTTCGCTATTGAATTATTTAAAAAATATATATAAAAACAAATGTACTTAAACTACAGCAATATTTGAAAATCAGTTTAATAAATACAACTTAAATCTCTATATATTACTGCCCTTATACAGATGTACCTTCCATGTACTTATGGAGTAGGTAACATAGCTTGCATATAAAAGTTCAAAATAAGCTAATACCGGCCTGCTGATTGTTAACAACATGGAAGATGTACTGCAAGGAAATTTAGATGAGTCTGGGAGAAAATGCCTTTAAATTGATTGCCCCAAGTATTTTGTTCTAACCTGTTGCACTTCGGTCTTGTTTAGTTGGCAAGTGTAGGCTACCTGACCCAGGCAGTTCAGGTCTTTCACTCTGGAACACACATCTTTTTGCCAGAAACCCTTCCCACAAGGAGAACAACGCTATCTCCAACACAGCAGCACACTTCAATTTGTTACTTATGATAAAGTTGGAGGCAGATAGCTAGTAGCAAACATAATTCTGTTAAAGTTGGTCCTTCTACAAGATCTTTATTTAATACTTTGTTGTCTCCATACAAATCCCTCAAGGCATCCTCATGGAAATTTCATTACCAATACAGCAACGGCCAACAAGCGGTAGAACCGCTTAATCAAAGCTTTTGCTTTATTTTGGATTAAGTCCAAATATTAATGAATTCCCCAAAACTGTTTCCATATTTTGTTGTTCTTCCTTTACTTAGTATATGACCTTAAGTAAGGTATTCTAAGAAAAAACTCTAGTCCAAGAAAGTGGCCAACTCGTGGATCAAAAATTTAATATCATCGTGCATTGACTTTGACATCCATTTTCATGGTGCACTTCGATTTCTTCAACTGCCAGAGCCCCAGACTTCAGTTCCATATCTCCTCATAGTGACTTTACACTTGAGCAACTGCTTTTGATAGGTGCAGAAGCAGGCTAGCTGGGGTGGAGGTGTGTGGGTGGCAGCAAAGGCACTTGGGACCCGGGTCCTGAGCATCTGCTGGGCTGGCCTGATCTAGGTGAGGTTTGCTGGAACAACTTCTTTCCTCTATTCTGTCCCGATTTCCATGGCCACCAATTTCTTTGCACCCCATCTCGCACCTTTCAGTGGGACACAGGCTATTCTGCGTTTGTGAGCTGTAGTAGGGAACGTTTATTGCCAGTTTAACTCCATTCTCTCCCACCCTCCAACCAGTTTTTTAGTTAGAAACTTGGGTTTTGCCACAAAGTTCACTAGGTTAAGCCGTTCAGAAGATAACTTTGCATCCTCACATAGTCCTGTCTCTGCCATATTGAACCCTGCCTGACAGATTGCAGATCCATAAAGCAAGAAGTCAGATTTCTGTCTTGATATAAGTTGCAGTAGAGCTTGGAGTCAACTCTTGAGTGCATCACTGTATTGTATGCTCCACTTGTCTGTGGAAACCATAGAGTGACAACTAAAGCAGCATGGTAGACCTTCTGGAAAGTCTTGGTGAATACCTATATCTGTAGTCTTAATATCCTGGGAAATACTATACTATAGCACTGTAAGCAAACCTGTAGCCAGATTGCTAGACTGCAGCCTTACAAGGTGCCTCCACTTTTATCACCTTAAATTAAATCTTACTGGGCGGGAGTATGCTTTTCTTTTACCTTAACATAGCACTGTGCAGCTAACAACCACCTTAAAATATGAAAGTCTTGAGGGGGTCCTGTGTTGGCAAGACTAAAGAAGTTGCCTAAAATGTTGATAACCAAATCTGTGGAATATGATGCCAAATAAGTTGGTCTGTGATGGGATGTTTTGCAGCCTTTTTTCTGAACAAAATGGCAAGACAAGCTGAAGGGTTTATCTCCTCATTCTGTATGGTGAAGTTGCTATCCTTCTGGAGCGCCAAGGGTCTGTTGGATGACTTATTGAAATGTTTGTGATTCCCCAGGCTCTGTAATGTGCTATGTGGATGCTAGTCGTATTGGATAGTTGACCTTCTTCCCACAGCGCACTCCTTTTCCTACTTGCCCTTATACTGGCTGACATCTGCCTTAGTTACTGTATTGTGCATTTTCACTTTGTCTGTTTCTGCTCCAATATTTCTCCACTGTCTACCAAAGCACATTGCATCCCTAAAAAATATTGACCTTGGATGCAGAATTTGCTAAGTGTTAGGTGGGCAGTTGACACTTCTTATTTTCGTTGGTCTGAACTGCTTCCTTGTTTTGTTAATTATTTCCGTGACAATAAGTTAAGGTGTTTAATAATCATTAAATATTTTTTTTAGTTAGTTCACTGCAACCAAGGTAACACAAGTATACTCATCTGATCAACATTACATGTACAACACTTTTGTTTCAAGCTATTCGTAATGATGTACCCTGGCTAGTCAATTGCAGCAAAAATCTCCTGCATCACCAGAAATGTTTGTAACCTAGTCAGACAAGTACGCGTGTGAACACCTGCACCATTGGTATTTCTTGTTGATGGCAAAGCAAGAGACTAATTCCACTACTTTTTATTTTGATACTTTCCTGGGGGCGGGTCCAGGGGGATTAAAATGGAACTATGATAAAACGGGTTAGAAACCAGTTTCGTTATTTTATTTGTGGGTGGTGGCGGGGGGGGGGCAGTGCTCCTCCACCCTAATAGAGGGGTCGCCGCTGTATATAATTAATATAAATAAAGGCACAGCTTAAAAAAAATATATATATATCTTTTGCATCTCTGCGAGCTTTGTTTTTTCATTCAGAAAACACATCACACTCAGTAACTTACATAGACCTAAAACAAGCCAAACGCCTATTAGCTTTTCCAATGCTTGTTAGCCGTATCTGATAACTGAGTAACCGCAATAATTTTGCTTTGATATCAGACTGTGAATTAAACTTTTATTAAGATTTGTGGAAAAGGTGGTAGAGTTTTCAGTGTCTGAATCACTTTTGTTCGTCCCTTGCACCACATTTCTCAGCAGTTTCTCTGTTTGACCTTCATGCCTTTCTTCTCCCAACGTCTTCCTGCAATCCTCCATCTGCACATCACACACCTCATTTCTCTCTCCTTCAGCACCCTCTTTCTCTATGCCCTGCAAGTACCTCCTTGTATTTCCTGCTCTGCACCCCCCTACACACCCCCCCCCATTCTTTGCATTACATCACTTACCCTAAGATATAAGCATCTTCTCACTCTGGGGGACCTGAACCTGCACTGTGACAAGCCCTTGGAACCCCATGTTTATTACGGGTCACACTCATAAATGTGGACATACCTTAGACCAAATTTTCTGCAACTTGCAGGTGCAGGTGGAGATGGATCCTCCAATCCCGCTAATATGGTCAGACCACTTCCTTGTTAACTTTCGGATACCAGTCATAGGGAAACAGCCCATCAGGGGAGGAAAAGGCAGAATACACTTATAGAGCTCTCCATACGGCCAAAATGAACTATTTGGAGAGTAGGATTGCAAACACTAACAATAGGGGCAAGGAAATTTCTAATATCGTTAAATCGTTTACGTCTCCTAAGGCAGTGAACAAAGAAGCACCACTATCAGCTGGTTGGACGAAGCAGGTGGCCCGTTCCTTTCATGAAAAAATAGTGGCGATCCAGCAGTCATTCCCCATGGAGGTGGGGGAGGATATATCCTCTCCTCACACACAGGTGGGAAGCATCACTCCCCCCCCTCCCCCCCCCCCCATGGCACTCTCACAATGGCCGCCATTGTTGCAGATCCCTGCCATCGAACTTGAGGACTCACATACCTCTTGGGCCTTAAGTCTGGCTCACCAACAGATGCGTGTCCAGCTAAATTGATACCTGCTCTTGCAGCTACCTTAAACGCACCTGTCAATAAGGTACTCAACTCCTCGCTGGCAACTGGCATTGTGCCGCCACTCTGGAAGCAGGCTAAAATCCTGCCTCTCCTGAAAAAACCAAATGCGGACCATAACATTCCCACTAACTCCAGACCAATCTCCCTTCTTCCTGCTTTCTCCAAAGTATTGGAGAAACATGTTAACAAAGTACTCATGGAGTACGCGGAGGAACACACTCTCCTGCACCCCACGCAATCTGGCTTTCCGGGCCAATTACAGCACCGAGGCTGCCCTGCTCGAAGTGACGGAACATCTTAGAGACAAGCTGGATCGTGGGGGCAGAGCAATACTTATCTTACTCGATCTGTCGGCGGCATTCGACACGGTGCCCCACACGATGCTCCTAGACAGATTGAGGAACATGGGCATTGAAGGGAGAGCATTAGCCTGGATTACATCCTTTTTGGAGAACAGAGAACAGGTCATTTGGACCCCTCCGTTTTCAGCCTCTATGCCAAGCATGCAGGTTGGAGTCCTGCAGGGCTCCTCATTAAGTCCAACTCTGTTCAATCTATACATGTCACCTCTAGCATCATTGGCAGAGGCACAGGGCGCCAAATAATCTCTTATGCTGATGATGCATAGCTGATTTTTACATGCAACAAAGGCGAAGACTTCAATGGGGATGCAATTAGATCCTGCCTCACCAAGGTTTTTAGATGGCTGAAGCAGAACCAACTCAAGTGCAATCCCGACAAAACTGAGAATGTTTTCCTCGGCCAACCAGCTGCGAGCAATTGGAGTCAGTGGTGGCCTGCAGATCTCTCCCCTCCCAGTACTGCCCAATGTACAGTCAAAAACCTGGGTATCTACCTCAATAATGAGCTCTCAATGTGGTCCCAGGTTCAAGCCCTAGTGGGAACCTGTTTTTGAGTACTGTGGATGTTGAAGAAATTCCTGCCCCTTCTCCCCCTGGACTCCAGGAAGTCAGTGGTACAGGCGCTGATCACGTCCAGATTGGACTATGCCAATGTCCTTTATCTGGGATTACCGGACTACCTGCTCTAGCCCCAGGTAGTGCAAAATTCAGCAGCAAGGGCGATTCTCAAACTGAAACCCAGAATGCATTTGACCCCCCCCCCCCATCTTAAGTCCTTACACTGGCTCCCAGTGAGGGAACAGATAAAATTTAAGGCCATGGTTATTTTCTTCAAAGCCTTCCATGGCATGGGCGCCGCCTACCTTAGAAAACGAGTTAGCCGATACACACCTATTAGAGCACTCAGATCGTCCTCTGCCGACCTGGCCTGTATCCCCAAAACACGTCTGGTGTGCAGAGGTGAAAGATCCTTCGGCTTCCTAGGAGCCCACGCTTGGAACAAACTGTCTGCACCTCTTAAAGCATCAACAGTTCTCTCCCATTTCAAAAAACAGCTGAAAACATGGCTCTTTAAGAACCAAGCCCCTTAGTAGGGCAGCCATCTGTGAACTATTAGCGCCGGGACACTCCAGACGGAGTAGCTGTGCGCTCTATAAGTACCGTCATTCATTCATTCATGCTCACTTGCCTGTAAGCACTGCATTTTCTTTTACTTTTGCCCGCTCTGTATTTTCCCTGCAGTGTACCTCCTTCACGTGATTTCTTGTAGATTTACACTCCACTATCCTTCTCAATCCAAATAACTGAATAACATATCCATCACTCAAATCACTTCCATATTGCACTATACTAATTCACCACTAATCCTTTATGGGTTCCGGAGTAGTGTGCTACTCGCAGAAATAGCGCTTCAACACCTCGTCAGGGCTAGTAAGTGCTATATAAATGCAATTGCAATGTATCTTTATATTTATTACTTTACTCCTAATTCAGCATCTCCAATGCACTACCCTATATCTCACCTTATACCTCTCTCAGTATATTCTCCACTTCCGCTTTCTGACTCATCTCAAACCTCATTCTACTACTGTGATCCCCAAATTAATCCTTTCTAGACTCTTCCCCTCCTTGCATGATTTCATACTTCTTTTACTATTCAGATCTCCTAAACCAGCCTTCTAAACCCTTCCTTCTGACTCTTCCCCCCCCACCTCCCCTTTACTCATCCCAAACCTCCTCCTACTGCTAAGAGCTCCCCAAAAAAATAATCTTACTAGACCTTCTCTTTTCTCTCCCCCCCACTATCCTTTCAAGCCAAATAACAGACTAACCTGTACACCGATCAAATGATTTTCATATTTCCCTATACTAATTCCCCCCTTATCCTGTTTGGGTTCCGGAGTAGCGTGCTACCTGCCGAAAAGCGCCTCAACACCTCATCAGCAGTAGCAAGCGCTGTATAAATGCAAAAAGCGACTATACCTCCACTATCCTTTCAATCCAACTAACAGAGTAGCATGTCCACCAATCAAATTAATTTCATATTTCCCTATATTAATTCCCCACTAATCCTGGATGAGCAACAGCTGCCTTAAACTCAACTCGGAGAAGACAGAGGTCCTTATCCTCGGACCCTCCCCCTCTGCATGGGACAACTCCTGGTGGCCCATTGCACTCGGCAGCCCCGCCACCCCCACAGGCCATGCCCGAAACCTCGGTATCATACTTGACTCCTCCCTCGCCATGACCCGACAGGTCAACGCCGTCCCCTCCACCTGCTTCAACACCCTCTGCGTCCTCCGAAAGACCTTCAAATGGACCCCCCCCCCCCGAATCAAGGAAGACCTTCACCCACGCACTCATAACCAGCAGACTGGACTACGGAAATGCCTTATACGCCGGGATCAACAAGTCTCTACTCCACAAACTTCAGACTTATACAGAACACCGCAGCCAAGCTCGTCCTCTGCATCCCCCGACACAAACACATCACCCAACACCTGCGAGACCTCCACTGGCTCCCCGTCGAGAAGAGAGTAACCTTCAAGATATCCACGCCTACAAATGCCTCCACAACACAGACACCAATACCTCAACGACAGAATCTCCTTCCACACCCCCCAGAGGAACCTTCGATCCGCTGACCTCGCCCTCACCGAACCCCCATGCATCCGCTGAGCAAGAACGGGCGGAAGAACCTTCTCCTACATTGCAGCCAAGACCTGGGTGAGCTTCCGGTCAACCTCAGGCGTGCCCCCAACCTGCACATCTTCAGGAAAACTCTCAAGACCTAGCTCTTCGACTGACCGGAGCTGCACCCCCCCCTAACCCCGCCCCACACCTTGAGACCCTTACGGGTGAGTAGCACGCTTATAATCCCCCTGATTGATTGATCCTGTTTGGGTTCCGGAGTAGTATGCTACCCACTGAGCAGCACCTCAACACCTCATCAGGGGTAGCAAGCGGTATATAAATGCAAAACCTTCCCTCTTCTGTTCCTCCACTTTCTTTTTCAATCCAAATAACAAACTTACATGTCCACTGCTCAAATTCATTTCATATCTCCCTGTACTAATTAACCACTAATCCTTTTTGGGTTCCGGAGTAGTGTGCTACTTGTCAATAAAGCTATTTGATGCCTCGTCAGGGGTACTAAGCGTATATAAATACAGTTACGATTAGTGCCGTGCCCAGGCTATCCGTGCACACCGTCTGGTGCGTGTTGGTATAAGTCGCACTAGACACTTCAAGTTTCAAACACGAAGAGTTGTAAATTCCGTACCGCCCTGGAAAGCGGCAAAACGACCGGTGCATTTTGAGATGGGGTGCACCAGGCAATTCCAATCACACAGTGAAGAGTTGCAAGTTCTGCAGTTGGAAAGGAGGCACAACGTCTGGTGCAGGATGATACAGGTTGCACCAGACCAGTCCGGCCACTCACACAGGCGCACGTTCAGCAGGGCCACGAGTAGAACGAGGCACCACTACGCACCCTGTGAATCGGACACCGCACGCAATGAGCGTGCAATTGGCATGTAGCACGGGAGAGATGCAGCACAAACGACTAAATGGGCCACGCGGGGTCCTGCAACCGGTGTATCCGCTCTCCACCAACTTGGCGCTTATGAGTGTCAGGGTCCCTGCAGTACAAGAACCACATGCCTTACGTGCAGGCAAGGTTTCTGGGGCTCCGCACTAGACAATCCGGTCTCCATCCACAAGTCTTAGTTTCACGCTCACACCGAGCTACCAGTTGGGATTCAGTAGCTGATGTGGGCACCTGAGAGTTCACTGCTCTCCAGATGTTGGAGGTAGATGGGTGGGTCCCTTCCGGGAGATCTTTGATATCCCTGAGATCTCCGGTGAGAACAGAAGGCCTGTGAAGAGCACATTTCAAGGCACCACACTTCAGCAGGTCTTCGACAGAGGACACCCACTATTCAGAAAGGGCACTTGGTCCCCTTCATGGGCAATTATCCTCCATGTGCACAACAGAGCCCCCTGGCAATGTGCACCATGCAGTCCGGGTTCTCTGGTCCTGCATCCCGCAAGCATATCTCATGCTTGGCACCCGTAGTTATACTGTTGTGTGTCTTTGGGTGGTTCAAGGGATTTCCCTTTGAACCACAGATGTCTCCCTTAAATTGTAGGCCTGTCTGCCATGATGCCAAAGAATGCAGATCTTTTAACCTTTAGTGGGGCAATGATCCGGCCCCTAGAGGCCAAGTGTCAGAACCTCTCTCCCCAGTCTATCCCATTTGGCCCTCAAATGGCAGTGGTCTGCGGTTCTCATAGGATGCTCATGGTTTATAGCTGTCGCTCGGGAAATGCACAGATGTGCTCTCATCTGCCCCTGGTGTCAACTGGAGCCAGTCACCACGGGACACAAGACTCTTCTATTTATTTATTTATTTATTTATTTATTTAAGAGTTTTATATAGCGCTGGCCAGACCTGAAGGTATCGGAGCGCTTTACAACATTTATAGTGAGGAAATCGAACACACAGTATAACAATCGAACACACAGTATAACAATAGTAAACATAATGAATCGTGACAAGTCCAGTTCAGGGAGGGGGGGACAAAGGAGCGAGTCGAGAGGTAGGTGATGTGGAAGCCTTCATTATCAAAGTGACTATATGTTGCAATGGGCAAGATTTTATGTTAGGGGGGTGTTATCCATTAGGAAGAGTACGATTGAGGAAGAGGTCTTTGAGCTGACTTTAGAATTTTGAGAAGGCGGGGATGGTCCTGATATGGACTGGGATGAAGTTCCAGATTTTGGGCGCATTTCCAGAGAAGGAGCGTGATAATGTTTTTTGTTTGCGAGTTTTCGGACGGATGAGAAGTAGAGTGTTGGTACTCCTGAGGTTCCTTGTCTGACCAGCCTTATTGAGTTTGGAGGCCAGGTAGGCAGGTTTCCCAGTGTGCAGAGCTTTGTGTGTGAGACAGGCAGTTCTGAAGTTAGCATGCATTTCGTTTGGGAGCCATTTTAACCCTCTGAGAGCAGGGGAGATGTGTTCATATTTCTTTACTCCGGTGACCATCCTGGCTGCTGCGTTTAGAGTTGATCTGAGGGGAGCTAAGTGGGATTTTGCTGTGCCTGTGAGGGCTCCGTTCCCGTAATCCAATCTGGACAGCACCAGGGATTGAGTCACCTGTTTGAGGTTGTTGGGAGGGATGAAGGGTTTTATTTTGTTGAGTAGTTTTAGGTTGAGGAAAGCGCTCTTTGCGGTGTTCTTGATATGTTTGATCATGTCTAAGTTTGGGTCGAGAGTGATTCCCAGTGATTTTACGGAGTCGGCCGGGGTGAGATTGCAGTTGAGAGCATCGATAGAATTTAGCCATTCTGTGATTTGGGGGGGGTCTGCTCCTTGTTGGAGATGAGAAGGATTTCCGTCTTATCTTGGTTGAGTTTTAGGTGGTTAAGGGATAGTTTCTCTAAGGGTGTCGTTTAGTCTCTGAATGTCACCTATGGAGGAAGTTTCTAGGTAGATCTGGGTATCGTCCGCATAGAGGTGGAAGGGAATGTTGGCTTTTCTGAGTATGATGGTGAGGAGCTCCATGTAGATGTTGAATAGTTGAGGGGAGAGAACTGATCCTTGAGGGACACCCCTGCTAATGGGGAGTAAGTCAGTCGTGAAGTTTTTAATTTTATTCTTTGGGTGCGGTTCTGCAGAAAGGAGGTAAACCATTGCAAGACCACCTCTTTAGCTCCGACACTTTCTTGAAGTACCTTGATGAGTAGTTTGTGGTCAACCGTGTCGAAAGCTGCCGATAGGTCCAGGAGTATGAGTAGAAAGCATCGGTCCGTGTCGAGTGATTTGTAGACCTCATCAGTGACATTCAGGATCGCTGTCTCTGTGCTACAACCTTTTCTGAAGCCCGATTGATAAGGGTCTAGCAGGTTGTTACTGTCAATGTGTTGAGTAAGTTGGCGAAGAACACATCTTTCCAGGATTTTGGCTAGGAATGGGAGATTGGAGACAGGCCTGAAGCTGTTGATATCGTTTGGATCTGAGCCCGGTTTTTTTTTAGTAATGGCGTGACTTGGCCTATTTTGAGGCAGTCTGGCATGACTCCGGTTCTCAAGGAGCTATTTATAATCTTGGTCCAGAGCGGGGCAAGGGTGAGTTTGAGCTTTTTAGCCAGTTGGGCAGGAATAAGGTCCGAAATGTGTGATGAGGGTTTGGAACTGGTAATCATTTCGATGATCTCTGCTTCGGAGACGGGGTTGACTGATATCCAGTTGTTAGGGGGGTGCCTGGGTGGGTTGTTATCTTCTTTGCTGGGGAGCCGGCTGTCGTTGGGAGGTCGGCGGTGGTCGTCCAGTGAGAGCTCAATCTTGGTGATTTTATCATTAAAGAAGTTGGCAAAGTTGTCACATAGGTCTTTGGAAGCCTGCACTGAGGATGAGGGGGCTTGGATGTTTGTTGTCTAATGAGATTGAAGAGTTCTTTGGGTCGATTTTTGGCATTGTCAAGTGCATCACAGAAGAAGGCAGTTTTTTCATTCTTTTTTTTTATTTTATTTTTTTATTTTAAACTTTATTTTCAAGTTATATCATGAAAAACCATATACACACAAATTGGCATCAAATCAGTATGCAAACAAAGCAACAGCCTTATTAGCGGCGCTTAGGACTACAGGCGGCATCGGGGAGAAACGGACTCATGGAGGAAGGGAAAATAACATACGATTTAAAGTACCGTGAGGCAGGAACCAGGCATGGCACTAATGCAGTCGGTGAACCCTACCGGGGCCGACCCTCTCGCCCCCGTCAGACCCAGACCCAACGGGCAGATCCAACCCACTGCCGTCACTATCAGTTGTGTCCTGTGGGGAGAGCTCCCCTTCTACAACCCCAGTCGCACACATGACGCGCCAAGCCATTAAGTCGTCCTGCAGTTTCTCATCCCTTCGAGTGAGTTGCATGTGGGTTTCCTCAGCCAGGGACCACTCGCGGACATCCCTAAGCCAAGTGGGTATCTCCGGGGCCCTCTGCCCCATCCAAGTTATCGCCACCCTGCGCCTGGCTAGTACCAACATTAATTGTAGGAGTTTATACGACAGTTTCTTTTCTTAGATTTCCGGACTAATGCGAGTAAACATTGCAGAGGTTCAAGCGCCACCCGGAGGCCTGTAGCTGCAACGATGCGGTCCACCACCCCCACCCAGAATTGCCTGACCAAAGGACAGTCCCATGCTAAGTGTAGGAAGCCCGCTTTCACAGCGGCACATCTAGGGCATCCATCTCCCCTGTCTCCAGAGATGCGTCTCAGGGATACCGGAGTTAGGTAGGTGCGGTGTAAAAAATTGAAATGCGTCAGTTTAAACCTCGCATTGCATGAGACCGTGCGTGTGAGGGAACCTATACGCGCCCATTGTCCCTGTTCCAGCGGGCGACGAGATCCGCCTCCCAGGCGGCCCGAGACGGCGGCACCGGGGGGTTGAGTCCTGCTTCATGGCCTTGTACAGGAGAGAAATCAGTTTACGTCCCCCGCCGCAGGAAAGGAGGACATCTAAGGTGTGGGTCAGTGGTGGGATGTCTGGGTACTGGGGCCAGGTGACCTTCACCACATCCTGAATTCCCGGAAGTGCAGGAAGTGTCCCCGTCCAAGGCCAAAGGCCTCTTTCGCTTGCTCATAGGTAAGGAAGGTCTCGTTGGGGTAAAGATCCGCCAGAACTTCGCAACCACCTTCCCTCCAGACTTGAAAGGACATATATTGCCCCATGTCGATGAAGGGGGCCAGTATCCAGATCGGGAGCTCCCTGTGAAAGGGTGCCCTCCGTAAGACCTTCTCAACAAACCGCTGCCATATACCAGCCGTATGCCGCACAATACAGGGAAGGGATGTGTCTGACCCCCTACCCTGCATCAGGGCTACCTGTAGCGTCTGGATGTCCACTCTGCCAGAGAAAAGGCGCGTCTCCCAGTTGTCCGTGTCCGTAAACCAGCGGGCTGCGTGTTGTAACTGGGCCGCGTAATAATATAAATCGAAGCGTGGTGCCTCGAGGCCCCCTCTTCGTAGCTGCGGACGACAGTGTGAAGAGCCACCCTACTGCGTCGGCCCGCCCATAACAGGGATGTGAGTAACGAGTTTAAGGTTCTGAAAACCCGGGGTGGGAGCGGACATAGTGAGTTCTGAAGGACATATAACGTCCTAGGGAGCATTACCATCTTGGCGACGGCCAGCCGTCCCATCAACGAAAGTGGTAGCGAATTCCAAAATGACACTGACTGCCGTAAGGACGTGAGTATGCGCTCCACATTCCGGACTAGCGCCTGCGTGTCCGTCGGAGCCACCTGTATTCCAAGATAACGGAACCCTTCCCGTTCCCAACGCAGCCCGAGATCCGGTAGGTCTCCCGAGGGCACCGAAGCCAGACCCGCCAGTGGAAAGATCAACTACTTACCACGGTTAAGTCGCAATCCAGAAACCTCCCCAAACCGGTCCAATTGTTGCAGCAGTATCGGAAGCGCATCCCGGGGAGAGGCCAAATAAAATAAGGCATCGTCTGCATACAGGGAGATAACGTTGCACGTGTCCGCCACCCTGATTCCCCACTGTTCCATATCTGTTCGAACCCGGACAGCGAAGGGCTCTATGGCGAGAGCAAATAGTAACGGCGAGAGGGGACACCCCTGGCGTGTACCCCGTCCCAACCGCCACTCCTCGGACCTCGCGCCCCCAAGCTTCACCCTAGCCCGGGGAGCCGTATACAAGATGCGAATCCAGCGACAAAAATTAGGACCCAGCCCCGCAGCGCGGAGGACCTCGAGGAGATAACCCCAATCGACTGTGTCAAACGCTTTGGCGAGGTCAATAGACACCAACACCATCTGCTCCTCCCGACCCCGCACCTCATGTAGAATGTGATTCAACCGCCGCAGGTTCATAGCCGTATTGCGCCCTGGTATAAAACCGCACTGGTCCTCGTGTATCAAATGAGGCATGTACGGCGCTAAGCGTGAAGCCAGGAGCTTACACAAGATCTTAACATCTGTGTTGATCATCATGATCGGTCGATACGATGAAGGCTCATGGGCATCCCCACCCGGCTTCAGGAGCATGCATATCTCCCCCAGTGTCATGCTTGGCGGGAGAGTCCCCCTCCCAAATGCCTCAAGGTAGACCTGTAATAGGAGTCGGGGGAGTGTACCCGCGAATGCCTGATAAAACTCAGTAGGGAATCCGTCACTGCCCGGAGACTTAGCTCTCGGTAGGTGCTGCAGGGCGGAACATACCTCGCCCAGTGTCAGGGTTTCGTCAAGAGCCTCCTGCGCCGACTTGGGGATAGAACGCAGGGTCAAGTCCCGAAGGTAAGGGAGATAGGACGCCTCGGAAACGGCCGGGTCCACGGCGTACACCCGCTGGAGATGAGATCTAAGGACCCGTAGAAGTCCCATTTCAGAGTGGACTAAGCCCCCCATGGGCTCCCGTAGGGCCACAATCGCCTCTGGGGTTCTTTCCCGTCGGAGAATCCAGGCCAGAAGTCTGCCCGATTTATCCCCTTCCCTGTGGAGACGTTGCCTGTACTGTGTGAGGGTGTATTTATCGAGTCTATCCAGGATATCATGGATGCTGGTCCGAGTGTCCTGCTCCGCCACCCTCGCCGTGGCGTCAGGGGCTTCAGAAGTCTGTAGTTCCAAAAGGTGGCTTTCCGCCTCCTGCAGCTCTCGATGGAGCTGCTTCCGAACCCCATAGGTAAGGCTCATGCTCGCCCCTCTCTCCACCGCCTTTAGGGCGTCCCACTTCGTGGCCAGTGAGAGATCCCCCCCCATCCCAGTTAAGGTCAACGTAATCAGCTATGGCAGTTTCCACTTGATACTTCCCCACCGGGTCCTCCAGGATCTCTGCCTGTAGTCTCCAAGTCCGCGGGCGACACAACGAGGCCCCCCAATTCACCACACACGCCACAGGGGAGTGATCAGAAAGGAATCGTGCCTGATGGGTCACCTCAAGGGACATAGTGGCCTCCGGATTCGCGAGTAAGACCCTGTCCAAGCGACTATGTGTATTGTGAGTGGAAGAAAAACAGGTGTATTCCTTCTGAGTCGGGTGTCCCTGGCACCAGACATCCTGAGCCCCAATATTCCCCATAACCTCCCGGAGTTTCGCTGTCATTCGTGGTTTTGTACCAGCCCGGGGTGGGAACCTGTCAAGAGTGGGATCCAGGACACAATTAAAGTCCCCCAACCAAAGTAATGGTACCTCCAGCTCCGAGACCAGGACCTCCTGTAGAGACTGAAAAAATTCTGGGTCATCTGTGTTCGGGGCATAGGTATTCAGTATGGCGACATCCCTGCCATCCAGTTTAGCTCTAAGGATCAGATACCTCCCATAAACGTCAGCTTCCACATATTGGACGGCAAATGGGACCCCGGGGGCCACCCAAACTAGGACCCCCCTGGCATATGTAGAGAACGAAGAGTGGAAAACCTGTCCCCGCCATTTTTTCCCTAATTTCTGGGCTCCTTCATCTGTGAGGTGAGTTTCTTGAAGACATGCTATCGAAACTCTGTGCCTGCGAAGGAAGGACAGGACCCTATATCTCTTGGTGCATGTACCTAGCCCTCTCACGTTCCAGCTCAGAAATTTATGCCCCATGTGAGGTGAAACAACCAGGTCCTAAGTATTCCGCATCCCGTGTAGCCACCCCAGCCCCGTGCCCGAAATGCAATACATACGATGCCTAAAAACAACCAATGACCCCCCTTAAGAACACCCGCCCCCCTCCCTCGAGCAATTTACTGTCAACAACAAAACATGCAGCAATGCCCTTCCCATGCTGGTGCCAGGACGTGCACAGCTTACCCATGAGCCCAACCAGGCTAAACTACCCAACAAGAGGAGAAGAGAAACAAAACCCCCTTCCCCCACATCCAGCTCCCGACTCAAACCAGCCGCCCCATATCATTATTCAAAGTCTCGGCCTGTCTGCATAAGGGTCCGGGGAACTCCCAAGGAAGAGCAGCCGGCAAACCCCAACGTTGGTGCAACGGCTGCCTAGGGACTGCAGGTGAGCAAGGCCCCTAAAACCCAGCGAGGGAAAGAAAGAATGCCAGGCGCCCAAGCATCTGCCCCCCCCCACCCCAACAGTGGAAGATAAGAAACAGAAAGGATATCAACTGCAGGATGATCCTGTAGCAGACGCAGAAGGGTCCATAGCTGTCTCTGGAATCACATGGGAAGTGGACAGGAGAGTCTCCGGCACCAGGCCCTCCCCAGGCGTCCCCTCCACCGGCCCCGGGGGAGGCCCGTCGGAGTCAGAGGATTCCACACGTAGGGCGCCGTCGTCTCCCACCGTGATGCGCTGTCCCTCCACCGGGGCGTCGACGACGGCCAGGCTCCCACGTCGGTTCCTACGTCCTCCAGAAGGCCTGGTTCCCCAGTTGCTCCGGGGACCCCTCCGCTCGCTCGGGGGGAGGGCATCCCCCCTAATCTCCAACCACTCCCATGCCTCCTCCGGAGATTCGAAAAAGTGGGCTTTCCCATTCATGAGCACCTTTAGCTTCGCAGGGTACAGAAGCATGTACTGTAGGTGGAGTACACGCAACTGCTGCTTGACTCCAAGAAAAGAATTCCTCTGTTCCTGCACCTGGCGGGTGTAGTCTGGATAGATGGAGACCCTGGCATTGTCGAAGGTAAGGGCGGGCGCCTCTCGAGCTGCACGAAGGATACAGTCCCTGTCTCGATAGTTCAGGATTTTAGCAATGAGGGCCCTGGGGGGAGCCCCCGGTTTCGGCGGAGGGACTAACGCCCGGTGGGCCCTCTCTACCACAAACACCTCCGATAGACCAGTAGGGCAGAGCTCGGTTCGTATCCAGTTCTCCAGAAAGCGCTCCGCATTGCCCTGCTCCGAGCGCTCCGGAATGCCCAGGACCCTGATGTTACTGCGGCGCGCCCTACCTTCTGCCTCCTCCGCACGCTGTTCCAGTACTCCGGTTGTATTGGTGAGCTGAGATACCTGCTGTCTCAGGGTGGCCACCTCCCCTTGAAGTTGAACGATGTCGCCCTCCGCCGTGGAGACCTTATCCGCCACCTTGCGCAGGTCCGCCCGTAGTAGGTTAACATCGATAGAAACAGTCTCAATTTGATGTTCCAGGGCGGTGCGGGACCCCTGTATCGCCTCCAGGAGCTCAGCCCGAGACGGCTCAGTGGGGGTACCACCCTCACCCTCCGAACCCGTCTGGCGTGTAATGCGCTGCGGGCCAAGGCGCTGTGTGGTGTATTGCGTGATGGTGTTAGAGTTGGAGGCACGCGGCAGCTTGTCTCTGCCCATGATGGCCGCCCCAGTGGAGCCCCAGGCGTCCGTGAATAGATAGTTATTGCTTACCAAGAAGGGTCAGGCACCCCCGCGGGCACCGAGCAGGGCCGGCCGGATGCGAGGATGAAGGTCCGGCCAGGCAGTCCCCCACGCCGGGCAGGACCAGGGAACCAGCACCCAGGCAGCCGCCGTCCAGGAGCGTCGCAGCTCGGCAGCGACACCGCACCCCACCGGGCCCCCCTCAAGGAACTGAGGGAACCGAGGGAACTCCACACCAGCAGGATCAGAGAGCACACCTCCCAGTAGGGCGAAGCAGTCTCACGGGCCTCACCGCAACGCTCAGTCTCTCATGCACAGAGGGCCCCCCCGCAGGCCAGGAGAAAGCACATGGTCCCCCAGTGCGGCCGGCACGAGCCAAGGGTCTCCACTGCCCAGCTGATGCCGCACCTCACACCGTGGGGCCAGCGGGGGGGAGGGGCGCAATCTCCCCGCGCATACCAAGGCCTCCTCACGTCAGCGTCCACTCTGTGGCCGGCACTCCACTCCCCGGCGTGCTGCAGGGAAGGCCGGCACCAGGACACAGCCGGCGGCCCCTGATGGAAGAGGGCGCCCCCGCGGAGCCGCAGAAGCCGCCGGGTGCACAGCGGGAGACTCACCAGCCGCAGCTCCCGAGAAGACTCAGAGCAGCGTAGGCCTCATCCCCGGCCTCGCGTGATTCCGGCCAGGCCGGCAGGCTGAGATCTGCTGTTGCGTGCTCCGGGAACCTCCGCCGGAGCAGATTCCCCCAAGGCGTCTCCACAGTATCGAGATGCCGCGCCGCCCCAAAGAAGCCGCCGCGGGCGTCAGCAGGCAGGATTTTGCAGGATTTTAGCGGCTGGCTGGACGGGAGCTGAAGGAGCTCACGTCCTGTCGGCCATGTTGCGTGGCCACGCCCCAGTTTTTTCATTCTTGATGTGTTTTTTATATTTTCTGCATTCAGACTTGAGTTGATCAAGGTGGATTGTGGACGGGTTGTTCCGCCAGCGTCTTTCTGCAGCTCTTAGTTGTCTTCTTTCAGAGTTTAGGTGTGTGTTGAACCAAGATCTAGATGGAATGTTTCTGACTCTTTTTTGTTTCAAGGGAGCTATTTGGTCAAGTATAGAAGTCATTGCTGTGCGAGGTGAGTTCAGTTGTAGAGAGGTTGCATGAGGTGGTGGGAAGGAGTGAGCTTACCCTTTCTTCCAGGTCAGCCAGGGGAATCTGTCTTAGGTTTCTCACCCAATGGGGGGGGGGGATTCCTGTGTACGAGGTAGGCAATGGATCAATTGGTTGATGTGGAAAAGAATGATGTGGTGGTCTGACCAGTCAACAGGAAGGATTTGGTCGATAGAGACTGTATCTGCACGGGCTATGATGGCATCAAGGATTGAGCCTCTGTTATGAGTTTGCTCAGTGCAGTGTTGGATAAGGTTGTTGTTGCTGCGTAGAAGTTCGTTCAAGGATTGGATCAGAGTTATTTTCCTCATTCTAATGTAGGTTGAGGTCACCTAGTATTATGTTGTTAGAGTCCAAGAGTGAGCAGTGTATTATCAAGTCGGAAAGGTGTTCTCCGAATGAGGGGCTGTTGCCTGGCGGGTGATAGAGGAGATGGCAGTATAGCATTTTGTTGTCAATCGTCTTAATGGTGGAGGTTAGGTATTCGAATGTGTTGTATTTGAAGGAGTCCGTTTCCGTTATGGAGATGTTGCTCTTGTGGATGATTGCAATGCCCCACCTCGATGGTTTTTTCTGTCTTTATTGATGATTGAGAAATCCGGGGGCACAAGCATGTCCATGATTGGGGGGGGTAGAACTCATTCAACCAAGTTTCAGTGATGAAAGCAATGTCAATGTCATGGGTGAGTATGGTTTCTGCCAGTTCTGTTGCGTGTTTGGTAGCCGATCTGCAATTTATGAGCATGCAGTTGGTCGTCCCCTTGTTGCTGAGTTTCTTTGTTAGGGGGGCCATTGGGATATTAGTTAGGAAGGCTGGAGGCATCGGCGTGCTAGGTGGGGCATGGTCTCTTCCAAATCCAGTGATAACCTGGATCTGGGAGCTGGGGATGACATTAGAAGATGTCATATGAGTTGGCAAGATCGGTCGCTCTCTCATGGTCATTGCGGCACTTGTTCTTTTGGGTCTCTGAGGCTGGTTCAAGAAGGGGTTGTGTTCCAGCTGTGCCATTGAGCCTTGGGAGGCCTTGTGTGTTTAGTGTTGGTAACTGTGGGTGTAGGGTGTGGGCGCTGGGTGGGCTCCAGAGGTGTGGTAAGGTTCAATAAAATTCTGTTGATGCCCTGTATTACGATCTCTAGCTGGCTTTCCAGCAAGGCAAGTCTCTGAGTCGTATTCAAAGAGGAGTGGTTAGGGGAGTCTAGGATCAGGATGTCCTGAGCGGGGCAGTCAAGGGAAGGGGAGAAATTCTCTGTGGGAGTGTGGATTACAGTGTTAGTTTTTCCTGTGATGTCCCTGAGGATAGCGGTGGACATGTGGTGTGGAAAATTACGCCGAGAATCAAGCTGCGACTTCTTGAGTGCCGGTGAAAGGTGGGAGTTGGGAGCCATTGACCGAGGGTCGGTTTCACTGGTTGCTTGTTGGGAGTAGTATTGTGGAGAGGGGGGGGGGGAGGTCGGCAGGGGGTTGGAGGGTCTCAGCAGAGCCGTATCTCAGATTTGTTCTAGGTGAGAGGTATGTATTGTGCCAGTCAGGGGGTGCAGGAGGAGGAGAGGGTGGCGTCAGGGGGGTATAAGTTGGAGTTGGTGGAATGTGTCTGGGGTTGTTGTGAGAGTTCTCCAGGGGGGTAGTCGGTTGGGGAGTTGCTCGAGTGGGAATAGCGTGGATGAGTGAGGACGTTGCGTAGCGAGGGGAAGAGAGAGTCAAATGAGTCTAGGTTGTCATTGTTGGCTTGGATCAGGACTGTACCATTGCTGTAGATGGTCGCAAAGGTGTTGCCTCTGCGCGTAGGTCGGTTTGAGATTGAGATCGTCATTTTGCAGCTGAAGGGGGTGGTAATTGTTTTGGATATGTGAAGGTGGGTTTTAAGAATGGTGATCCATTTCGTAGGGCTCTGGGTGTGGAAAATGAGATCCATTTTCAGTTGGCCTTTGGAGGAACAGTGGTATATGTCAGCGAGTAGTGTTTCCGGGTGTTGTCTAATCAGCCTGTGTTTGAAGTTTCTTTTCGCTTTGAGTGAGAGATTGGGGGGGAAGATGATGGAGAAGGAGTTAGGGCCATGGGGTTTCAGGCAGCTTGGTGCAGAGGCGCGGCGGGCAGTTAACGTGGCAGGTATAATTTTGTCTCAGAAGGGAGGATTACCCCCCCAGAGCTCTCCCCAGTCTATTGGTCTTAGAAGGGTAGGGCTGGGAGGTGTTGGGGACTAGTTACATTCTCAATGTCTTAGTGGCAGTTGGAGATGAGCACCTTCTCATTCTAGGAGGGCATGCTTAAGCATTCGGGTCGACAGGCTAAGTGACGGTTGGATATGAGCCCCTTCTCTTTCTAAGAGGACGTGCTCAGCATTCGGATCAGCAGCGTGAAATTACAGGACTCAGTGGTGGGAGAATTCCTCTCCGCACCACCAATTCGTTGTTCTGCGAGTCCCTAGGCGAGGTCAGGACGTGTAGTACCTTCGCGCTGCGGGTCTGTTGCCGTCGAGAAGTGGAGCACAGCGTAGGGGTTGTGGGTGGGGGGCAGAAGGGATTTACACTAAGGAGTGATCCCAGGAGCACGCTCTTAGAGGTCTTTTTCCGCGGCCATCTTGCCAGTGAGGTTTCAGTGTTATAAGCTTCTCATGATTATAAAACTAAAGTGGGGCTGAGCCTCTCTCTTCTCTTATTTATCAGGCTAGTGTGGGGCTAAACCTCTCTCTTGGATTGTATCTTCGTTATTCCAAAGATTACGTTTGTGAGTATTCCCGTGTATAAGTGTTTTGATCGTTTTCTATGTCATTATACAGAGTTGTCTCTCAGGAGGAGTAAGGCGAAGTGCCACTTTCGTGCTGTGGGACTGTTGCTGCTGTGACGGTGTCGAACGGGCCGACACCCGCCCTCCATTTGTGACCCGATGGGCCGCCATCATAGGGTCAGATACCCGGTATTTCTTTTAGTAACCACTTCACGATGAATTATAGTTTCACCAAATGTATTTCACTTAAGCAAAGAGTACTTGCAGGCTGCTTTCCAAAACGTCTGTGACATCCAAATGACAGGCGGTGTCAAGCGGTGTAGTAATTGCAAACTGTTTTCAAGAAGTCTGTGACACCCAAATATCAAGCGGAGTCAGGTGGGCCATCACCTGCTCTCCATTTGTTTCCCGATGGGCCGCCATCTTAGGGTCAGGTATCAGGAGTTTCTTTTTGTAATCACCTCACAATGAGTTATGGTATCCCCAAGTGTGATTCACTTTGGCAAAGAGTGATTGCAAACTGATTTTCAAAAAGACAACTGATTTTCAAAAAGTATGTGACACCTAAAAAAGTGTCATCTTGCCAAGACTTACAGTTTAAGTAGTGATTTTTGCTGAAAGTATATCTTCCATGCAGGAATTAAGAGGTTATAATGCCAGGACTGTGCCCTGTGCGAAAGGGGGCATTCACTGAAGATCAATGAGGCAGAAGTCTTCAAAAACCGCTTCTCGCCGATGGGCCGCCATCTTGGGGTCAGGTACCTAGAAAAGTGTCATCTTCCCTAGACTTACAGATAAAGTAGTGATTTTTGGAGAAAAAAAATCTTCCATGCAGGAATTAAGAGGTTAGAATGACATGAGTGTGCCCTGTGAGAAAGAGGGCATTCACTGAAGATCAATGAGGCAGAAGTCTTCAAAAACCCCGCCTCGTCGTTATTGCGGACAGCGCGATGGAGGTATCTGATCATGAGGAGCCGCCATCTTAAGGTCAGGCATCTAAGTTTTCGGGTCAGGCATCCAAGTTTTCGTGACCGCTCCTCGCCGTTGCAGAGGCCAGCACGTCCGAGGTGGTTAATCTTAGGGTCTGGTGAGTAGACCCTTGCTCTGAGTTTCCCAGTTACTCACCAGCGCTGTTTTCAGGTCTGGGTGATTAGTGGCGGACGGAAGCCCCGAGCGGGAGGGGGCCCCTCGCTCCGGCGATCGATTTCGCTCGGTGCGTGCCTCCCCTCGGTCTTAGAGTTGCATCACTCCGCCTGTCGCCAGCTGTTTCTTGAGACTCGCTGGTTCAGTGCGTGGTTGTCCTGGACCGCCAGTTGAGGAGTCCGCCGATCGCTCCCCTCCGGGGCAACTGTTCCAGTCCTGGAGGCAGCGAGGCGCGGATCGACGTTCCCTGCAGTGGGCCGACAGCGCAAATTCGGTTCACCTCCTTAGCCTTAAGCTCCGATGAGTCTCTGTTGTCGTAGGGGTCGCAGGGGGGGGGGGAGGCAGCAGGGATTTGCACGGAGGAGTGATCCCGGAGCCCAGGAGCTTAATCTTAGAGCTCCGTCCCCGCGGCCATCTTGACAAAGTCCACCACCTTCTAGCATAGCAATGTCATATTCTCTGAGTGGCATTTCTAAGTGAGTTGTTCTAGAACCCCCTTTACCATTGGAACGGGTTTGGCATGGCGAATCCATTGATAGGAAACATCAGGAGGCTGTTCCAATGCAGTACACTATTGCAGCCCTAAGTGATGACAGCTACTATTCCATGTTAACCTATAAGAAGAGCAAGCCTCATAGGTAGTAAAAAGACACACAGGTATTCCTCACTATCTGGTTGCATGTGCGCTAGTGCGCACACTGACCTGCTATGGCATAGAGTGGAGATGCATAGAGTGCAGTAAACTGGCATAGGGGAAGTTGCGTAGAGTGGCATAGATTATCGTGGTGTAAAGTGTCGTAGGGTGGAGTGACATAGCGTAGCAAAGATTGTAGTAAAGTGCCATAGAATGGAGTGGTGGAGAGTAGAGAGTGTGTCGTGAAGTGTCAGTGTCTTTGGAGTGGAAAAGGCGTAGAGTGAAGGGGCATAGAGTGTTGTGTTCTAGAGTGGAGTGACATAGTGTGCATGGTGTGGTAGCCCACTGCCGTTACAGATAACAGGTTTTCAATTAAAATGACCACTTCATTTGCACAGACATACAGTTTTACTGATAAAAGTATACAGCGCACTAACGATAATGTGTGGAAATGCCATCACCTAGTGTATTGATTTGTTTGATCGGATTTGTTTCCACCACACTTCAGAATTACAAAAAAAGTGTTTTTGTACTTTCCAAATTCTGATATATTCTGAAATATCGACACAGTTTATTTACTGACATTTAAATTTTGTTGTGTTTATTTACTGACATTTAAATTTTGTTGTGTCTCATAAATCCTCTCACTTTGAAGTCAGAGTAAGGCAAGTAAAAACCAAGCTCCCTAGAAAGACAGAGCCTGACATTTGATCTGTGTTTTAATGCACAGCAAATGTGACAAGATGAGAGCAAGATTCAAAGGCCTATTGACAGAAAGCGAGCACTTGTGGAAATGTACAGTAAATAGGCTACTATGCTCCATGAGGTGGGCGAACTCACACTGGACTGCCTAAAACAAATAGTAAATAGAAAGCAAGCAAATGTAAGTTACAAAACACAAAGCCAATGGAAAGCAATGGGGTGGAATGCATTCCCAGGAAACCATTCAAAATGTCTCCAAGAATTAGGTACCAAAACAGACAGCTGTGCTGTCTGGTAGTCTAAAACCTAAAAAAAGGAGTTTCCTGAATGTGAGTGGCGGAAGGATACAAGTCAAAGATAGTAAAGAAGCTGTGCTCCATGAGAAGGGACAAACACAAGAAGAGTAAGAAAAGTCATTGAATAAGAAACAAGCAAAGCAAATGAGTGAGTGACAAGATAGCCAACCAACGATACGCAGTGCTTACTATACGTTTTGGGATAGTCCACATAAAAGCTGCCTGTAGGTGAGGCCTAGAGTAGTCCCCTCCACTCAGCAAGGGAAGGATACAACGCATCTAATCAGAAGTGATATAAAACAGAAATGCTTCAAGGTCAGGTGAGCCATTCAATCAAGAGCAAGGGACAGACCCAAAGCCCACTTTATGTATCTCCAACACCAGACTTACTGAATATATCTACTAGACCTAAAAACTGTAAAGCTCCGTTATTGAAAAAATAGAAGGGTTTCTACAGACATCATTCACCTTCTACAAAATGATGTGTGAAAAACAAAATGTAGCTTTATCTGCAATTTAAAGATACTTTACATGAACTTGCATATTTCTAGTTTGGCCCTCACCTGTATTTAACACATATCACATCACTTATGTCTCAAAATGATGTAGAACATAATGCTCATTTCATTTACTAGACAAACTAAAAGGAGACAGGAGACGGAAAAAAATCTCAGAAAACATATTGAACCAACCGTAGGCTAACATTAGTTACTTCAAGTCTTGGGAGATTATACATTTCTAATACCGGACTGCCAGCTTCTCCTAATGCATCAGAAAATGTTCCTGAGAACCTGTTGAAAACTGTTATGTATGTATATTTTCGTGCATCATTAGCAATGTGCAATATGCACTTATATACATGATATCACCTATGCAGGTTGAATTAATACAATTGCTTTTGAAATTAATTTCCTACGATATGTATATTTTTTTATTATTGATTTTCTATAACAAGGTAAACAGCATGTACCAATTAAGTAGAATTTACAGCAGAACAACCTACCAATGCAGCCAGTCGTATCGAGTAAATGTTGAGATGTATAGCAAGATTTACACATACCTCTTGGAGTGAATTAACAATTAGAATGTAGTGATACATGATGAAAATGGTCCATCCATGTGCCCCATATTGTTTTGTGTTTCCCTGGGCATCCGTGGGTTTTTACAAACGGCCTCTGCCAGGGCGCAGTGATCCATGTCACGTAGTCATTCTGCCAACGAGGGGGCCTCTGGTGAACGCCAGAGCTTGGCAATGTCCCCTTTGGCTGCCAGGCAGACGATATTGAACAGAGTTTTATCCATGGTTGAACCATCCCAGTCCCTGTGGATGCCTAGATGGGCCCGGCGTGGCTTGCTTGCTATGGGGGTAGCCTAGGATTCTTTGTAGGGTGATGTGGACCCTAGGACAGAATGTATGAATTGGTGGGCAATTCCATATCATATGTAGCAAGGTTCCCACCTCGAACCCACAACCGGTGTATTCCGTGGCCAGCGATATGCACATTTTGTATAGTTTCTCTGGAGTATAATAGATTTGATGAAAATATTTAAATTGTACCAGGCGCAACCTCGAAGAGACTGCCTGTGTTCTGGCAGCCATTTTGGCTATTAGCCAGTCATCATTCTCTAAGTCCCCAACATCTGTAATCCATTGTTCCTTTAGTAGCGAGAGCAGGTTGGGAGTTTTTAAAACTGATAATTTGTTAAGTTCCAATACCCCTTTGTTCTTGATCACCTCTAGGGCCAGGTTGGCCTTGAGTGGGCTGTAGTCAGGGATGGGGTTGATGGCCTCTTTGTATTTCTCTAGGGCATGTTGTATTTGGAGATATCTATGGAGACCATATTCTGCCGCTAGTGATACAAATGATTTCATGTGTGACACAACCCAAATTTCTTCTAGTGTAGATATTCCTATTTTGTTCCACGTCTGGAATCCCTGTTGATTCGTAACTGCAAGCATCCAGTCTCCTGCCCACAAGGGAGTTGCCCAAGTGGATTGCTTCTTCCAAGTAATGTATTTTAAGGCTGTGGACCAGAAGTCGATGATCAGTCTGGTAGCTGAAAGAAGATTGGACGGTGTCTTCGCTCCACACAAGAGCACCAGCACCCCATGCTTTTCAACCTCCCTTAGTTCAAGTTGGACTGTGGGTCTTCTTCTTTATCCATGTAGAGCCATTCGTTAATGGAGAGTTTGTGGGCTTCCCAGTAATATAGTAATATAGCTGTATATCTGGTACCCAAAATCCCATGATGACCATCTTTGTAAATGCCACTCATGGGGTGGGTCGCCTCCCCACATGTATGAGGGGAGGGCAGCCTGTAACTGCCGAAAAAGGTGTTTGGTAACAGGTACATGTAATTCTGTTGGATAAAAAGCAGCTGTGGAAGGGATATCATTGTGTACAGGGCCACCATCCCATGGTCAACAGTGGGAAACTACCCCAAGCAGCAGCTCTACGTTCATTGCCTAATCCTTCCCTGGTCTGTGCATAACCTGTATGCATAAGTATTTAAAGGAGCTGAATAACTGCTGGAGGGTCGGGGTCATCGGCAGGGCCACATTACTGGTCATCACCATTGGGGTCAGCACCAATCAGTGCCAGTTAATGTTGCAGGGATTCTGCTCTGGAACAGAACTATGCTTTGAACTATAGACCATCAGTGTATCTGATTAGCTATAGTGCCTCACTTACCCTCCTAACTTTACCATAGAAACAAGTTAATTGGCACCCCCAGAACACAACCCTCTCAGGGATTGCCGTAACAGGACACACCCTTTCGCTCTCTCACTTGTACTTGTCCACAATGAGATAACAAGGAGACACGAAGAAAGTTTTGAATATTTATTCAAACTATCATGCTCTGAAATGCAGTTTACGTGCCACAATTAGGAAACAAATGAATGATAAAAATACTGTTAGCTTGGTTAATAATCCATATACCATGAAAAGCACTGTCATTTTAGAGGACAGAGCGACCTAACCCACCCACCTTCCCTGTTACAAAAGCTAAATGAGTTTATGCAAAATCTCTGGGATTATAGGCAGACCCTGTGCCTTAGCATACACAGATGGACGCTTTATATTTCGGTAGACGCAGTGCCCTTGTCTCAGAACTCTCATTCCATGTGTCTGTTTGTGGCTCATGTACTTCTGTATATGATAGGATATGTGTGCACATAAACAACAGCTGCATTCTTGTGTTATGTCTGGGTGCTAGTGCCTCGCCCGAAAGAATAATAAAGGACATTGTTATTTGACCTTGTAGGTGGTGCTCCGACTAAACCCCAGGAAAAGAACAGAACGCGAAAACTTATGCAGGTTCCGTGTGAAAAGACAATGTGTCACAAAGACAAGCATCTTTATATAGTAATAGGTGCAATGGAAAATGAGACCTACAACTTGTATAGTTAGGCTAAAATAGGGAAAACTACAATGGGACATGCACGAAACACATGACAACTTTAAAGCCCAAGGATTCCTCATATATTGTTAATGTTAGAAATGGCGTCTCTAGTTGGCAGTCGGTATGCACCCTGTTCAAGTAGGGACCCTCACTGTGGTCAGGGTAAGGGGATCACACAGCTAAGATAACCACTACTCACCCCCTTGATAGCTTGGCACAAGCAGTCGGCTTATCTCAGAGGCAATGTGTAAAGCATTTGTACATACACACACAGTAAAAACACTACAAATGGAGTCCACATCAGTTTAGAAAAATAGCCAATATTTATCTGAATAAAACAAGACCAAAACAACAAGAATCCAACATACACAAGTAAAGATATGAATTATTTAAGAATATCTCAAAAATACAGTTCCTTGAAGTCGGCTTGCGCCAACCAGGGCTATCATGGGGTCATCACCAACACAAATCCATTACTTCAGTGCTACGGCGTCAGGAGGTCCCGCAAAACAGAACCATTGGAAATGAAGAGGACTCTGGGATCTTGCAATGAAATCCGAAGATGAGGCGTCGGCAGCGTCAGTTCAGAAGATTGGGCAAAAGTCTATAAAGCCTGGGGTCACACGCACTGAGGATCGATCTCCACGATGTCAGGGTCGGGAGCGCTGGCGTCAGTTAGGCCGGAGCTGCGATTTTGTCAGGGCAATGCGTCGCACTCATGGCGAGCGGTGCTGTCTGCTTGGGTGCAGACAGCAGTGTCAATGCTGAAACACTGCTGTCAGTAGATCCGGGGCTTGCGATGTCATCAGAGAAATGCGTCGCACTCGTTGCAAGTGGTGCCCTCGGCTTCGGTGCAAGCAGCGGCGTCCAGGCGTCGATGAGTTGCTGTCCTCAGCAAACCAGGGGCTGCAAAGTTGTTGAGGTGATACATTGTGCTCTTCACGAGCGGTGCTCTCGACTTCGGTGCAGGCAGCAGCATCGATGATGGCGTGAAGCAATGTTGTTGGTGAGACCAGGACTGCGATGTCATCACCGTAGGTGCGTTGCATACTCAGCAAGCAGGGACCACAGCTTTGGTGCATGCAGCGGCCTCTATGATGGCGTCTGGGTTGTTTTTCTTAGATTGTGGCACCCACCACTCAGTTCCAAGGGCCCAAGACTGGTTTTGGTGCCACTTGGCAACACAGGACTCACAGCAGAAGACCCCGAGTGCTGGAAACAAGATATGGATGAAGTCTTTTATAGCCCTGAGACTTCTGCAACAGGAGGCAAGCTCAACTCAAGCCCTTGGAGAAACTTAGGATTGCAGGATGTAGAAAGCAAAGTCCAGTCCTTTCACTGCCCAAGACTGAAGCAACAGCAGCAGCAGGCCAACACAGCAAAGCAAACAGCAACGTGGCAGTCCCTCCTACAGCATCCAGCTCTTCTTGACAGAATGTCCTCAGTGCAGAAGTGTTCTGAATTTATGGTGTCACAGCTCCATAACTTATACCAGTTTCTGCCTTTGAATTAGGTCAACTTCAAGGGAACATCTTTGTAGTGCACAAGACCCTGTCTTTCCCTGACCTGGCTCCAGACACACTATAGGGGGTGGAGACAGCTTTGTGTGAGGACAGGAACAGTCCTATTCAGGTGTCAGTGACCACTCCTCCCACCACTCTAGCTCAAGAATTCCCATCAGCATGGTGATGGCCCATCAGGATATGCAAGGCAGACCTCAGCTCTCTTTAAGTGACTGTTTAGAGTGAATACACAAGAGTCCAACTGTTATCCTAACCCAGACGTGGATTCTACAGACAGGCAGAGGCACAGAATGATTAAGCAAGAAAATGCCCACTTTCTAAAAGTGGCATTTCCAAACACACAATTTCCAAACCAACTTCACCAAAAGATGTATTTTTAGATTGTGAGTTCAGTGACCCCAAACTCCATATTTCTATCTGCTCCCAATGGGAAATTACACTTAAAAGAAATTTCAAAGCAATCCCTATGTTACCCCATGGGAGAGATAGGCCTTACTATAGTGAAAAACAAAATTAGCAGTATTTCACTACCGGTACAGGTAAAACACACCAGTACATGTCCTACCTTTTAAATACACTGCACCCTGCCCACAGGGCTACCTTTGTCCTACCTTAGGGGTGCCTTACATGTAGCAGCAAAAGGGAAAGTTTGGGCTTGTCAAGTGGGTGCCCTTGCCAGATCGAAAGGACAGTTTAAAACTGCACACCCAGACACTGCAGTGGCAGGTCTGAGACTTGTTTGCAGGACTACTTATGTGGGTGGCACAATCAGTGCTGCAGGCCCACTAATAGCATTTGATTTACAGGCCATGGGCATACCTGGTGCACTTTACTAGAGACGTACTAGTAAATCAGATACGCCAATCATGGATAAACAAATCACAAATACAATTTAGACAGAGAGCGTATGCACTTTAGTACTGGTTAGCAGTGGTAAATTGCCCAGAGTCCCAAAGCCAACAAAAACAAGTCGGAAAAAAGAGGAGCATGAAGGAAAAAAGTTTGGGGATAACCCTGCAAAAAGGGCCAGGTCCAACAGTTAATATCTTGAAGATTTGGGGAATCGATAGTTGTGGCAGTTTTATTTATAGCAGCACATCACCCGCATAAAGAGAAATGTGATCTTCCACACCCTTGCCCCAGTCCATTCCCCATATCTGGGTATCCTTACTGATTCATGCTGCAAGGGGTTCTACTGTCTAGGCAAACAAGAGTGGGTACAACGGGAAAACCCATGCCTCCGTTTCTCTTTCCAATTGGGAAGGAATGTAATAGGATGCTGTTAATGCCTGCCCCGGCCCAGGGGGAGGAGTAAAGGGGAGTAGGGGGAGAGCAGTATGTTACAAACTGCAAGCCAAAGTTAATTTTATGTAGTACCTGAAACATAAAAGGCCAAGACACGGAATCAAATACCTTCTCCAAATCTAAGGCTAAAAGGGTTGCTGGTCGTGGACACCGGTGAATGGAAGCAAGAGCTATTTTAAGGTGCCTGATACAGTGCCTTTTGCCACAGTATAAAACAGTTTTCGTCTGGGTTGACCAAATTGCGGATCACCTTAAAGGCCAATACTTTGGCTAGTATTGTCAACCTCTGTGTTACTAAGGGAGATACGGCAGTATGAGGCCCAGTCCTTGGGTTTTCTCCCTGGTTTAGGAATAACCACTACGTTTGTTCCTCCCAGGTTCCGTGACCAGTCTCCAGTGCGCGGGGTTTCTTTGAACAGGGCCTTTAACGTACAAACCAAAAGACTGCCAAATCTCTTATAGAATTTGGGGTGAAACCCTTTCAGACCAGGGCTTTACCCCGAGGGCACAGCACTGATTGCAGCGCAAAACTCTGTATCCGATACAGGCAGGTCAAAGGAGTCCCTGTTTTCGGGTTGTAGGTTTTTCTCTGGGGGATCGTATATTATAGGAATTTTGAGTTACGCTGCAGAAATGGGAAGCACATTGGATAGCCTGCTATAGTAGTCCGCGACTGTTTCCGTGATTGCTATGGATTTGGTCACAATGGTGCCAGAGGGGTTACGGACACCCGCCACCACTCTCTACTCTAGGTCGTGATGCACCAGCCAGTATAGGAGTTTGGTCTTTTTGTCTACCATATTATGTAGAGGGTGCTGAGAAGAGACTTACTGTCTCTTGGCCCTTTCTAGTAGCTTTGTCTTCAGGGCCAGCCTGACTGCCTTGATGTGTTGTAGAGCCCCCCATCATGGTGTAACGTTGCATTCAGGCTCCAGAGTTGAGCGCCTAGTTCGTTAATGTCCCTATCTACGTCCCTACAGTGGCACACACTGGAGAAGATGATGTGCTCCCGGATGGTTGCCTTTAGTGATGTGCAGAGTCAGGGTTGAGGGCTAACTAGTCCTCAGTACCCTCTTGGATCTGGTCTGCAAAGCGACCATATGCCAGCCTGTATAAATTCAGTCGCCATTGTCGGTGCCAGTTCAGTTGGAGACCCCCACCTCTTAGTTCAAATGAAGTGTGATCAGAAAGCCACCTGAGGAGAATGTCTGAGGAATGCACTGCTAGCCAATCTACTGCAGGGAGAAAAAGGTGGTCTAGCCTGGAGTATGACTCATGGGTTCCAGAAAAGTAAGCCCAGGTGTGTGGGTGCTGAACTCTCCACACATCCAACAGCCCCAATGTGGAGGCCTAGTATGGTAATGGGGTAGGCCGGAGTCTGTTGTCCAGTGCAGAGACATGCAGGGTGGGGTTCATGATTGTGTTAAAGTCTCACCCCTATAATCAGCTCTCCCACAAGGAGCTCAAGGATCAATCCGGATAGGGTATTCAGTGTGTTTTCAACCATTGCCGGTGGGACATAAACACTCACAAAAGACCAAGTGACCCCCCTCCAACGGACCCCACTGTCCAACATAGCAACCTAGTGGGTCGCTGTATACTCCGATAACTGTGTATGAAAATGTGCAATGAATTAAGACTGCCACCTCTCTGGAGCCAGAAGTGAATCAGTGTGATCCACCCTGGAAAAACCTGTGTCTTCACAGGAATCCACATTTAGAACACAGCAAGTGGGTTTCTTGCCGTAAAATTAGAAGTGGGACAAGTTTTGTAAGGTACTGCATGACAGCACCTCTTTTCACCTTGTTGTTCAAGCCGTTAACACTTTGAGAAATAATTTTAAAGTCAGTTGACATTTGTATGGTAGAATCTGCATCTTGCTGCAGAGATGAGTATGCCACTCCCTGAAATCTGATTCGGTACTGCTCTAAACTAATATGAACTAGAACTCCCCCGCCTTCTCCCTCAACTGCCCCATCCCATACTTCCCAACTCGAAGCATCTGTCGCCCCACCACTCAACTAAGTCCCACACGTTGCTGCAACCAAGCTACTTACTTTTGATTCCCCTGGCGTCAAGTCCATTGAATCCTTGTAGACTCTCTTCCCTTCAATCCTCCAGCACCCCACCAGTGCTGTGAGCCCTATTATCTCCACTAGACTCAGGGGGAGGAGTGGGGGGGAGACCAGACTTCGTGCCTCCTGTCTCCTTGCGTTTGCTCCTAGGCCATGAGCGGCATTGCAGTCCCTCTGTAGTGCTCTGGCGGTTACCCGCATCTCCAGACGTGGCCTTCCGTTGTGGTCCTCAGGTGACAGCATGTTCCTCCACGCATTCCCATGCACTGTCAGGCATTTCGAAAAAGTGTGTTTTTCCTAGATCTATAACTTTCCGTTTTGCAGGGTGTAGTAGCAAGTATTGCAGTTCCCTGGCTCATCTTTTGTTTCTCTTCCATAAAGAATCCACATTGCTGCTGCATCTTAGAAATATAATCTAGGAAAAGCAGGATCTTTAAGGCACTGCAAAAGACTTCCTTCTGCTCCCGTGTCTCCCGCAGTATGGAACCCCTGTCTGTATATTTTAAAAGCCTCACTATTATGGGATGGGGGAGGGGACCCTAGTGGGAGCCTGAGCACCAATGCCCGGTGGATGTGTGCCAACACAAAATAGGGGGAGAGGGCCTTTGGAGGCACCCAAGATCTGAACTATTCTGCCAGTAATGTCTCCTGGTGGGGGCCTTCTTGACCCATGAGCAACCCCACCAGCTGGATATTGTTGCAGCAAGATCTGGCCTCAGCATCCTCTGCTCGCATTTCCAACCATGCAGTGGTTTGTTTGAGTTTGGGGAATCTGGCTTAAGAGCATGGAGTTGATCCTCTGCCGAGAGGATGCGATCCTTATCCTCTTTGGTATGGTCTAACACGTTGCTCAGGTCCTGTGGTAGCAGGGATACCTCCACTGCTACCCCTCCTATCTTGTCTTCCAGCGTGGTTTGAGAAGTTTGAATCACCTGTCAGATCATTTCCAGTGAGACCTGCCCTATGGGCCCAATCTGGCCCTGCGGCAGACCTGCCGCACCAAATGACCTAGTACATTTTTCGATTTTGTCCTATTGGCCTAGGTCTGCTTGCTTGCCCTTGACCATTGTGACCAGGTAAAACTCTTTGCATAGGAGGAGGGTAGCAGAAGATTCCTGGATCCCTGCTGAGTGAGAGAGGGTTAGGCAAGCATCAGTCTACTAGGTTGGGATCGTAGGGTCGGGTGAATGCCAAAAGTTGTGTTCGGCCTGCACCTGATCTGTCTGTGATCAGCATCCGAGCTCCCCAGGGCCACAGCCCGCCCTGTGGCAGGGGGTGGGGGGGTAGAAGACAGAAAGTGTCGTGGAAGAGGGGAGCGGAAAGGGCCAGGTCCCCAGTGCCAGAGCTCCGCCAGCCCAGAGTAAAGCTGTTCCACAGCCCATGACTCTTGTCCGGCCACGCTTTAGGCCACTCAGCGCATACAGTCCCCTCCGTGAGAAAGCCGATTGAGGTGGAGCAGCCCCTCCAATGTCCTTGGCAGCCACCTCCTCAGTCCCAATGGCAGATGGCTGGGAGCAGCTGCTAAGCCCTCGGGCCGGACACGCCTCCAGCCCGCCGCCTCTTACTCGCATGTGGGTATTGCTTACCCGCGGTGGTGGTCATTAGTCCCGATCTCCACTGGGCCTGGGTTTTCATCCTTCTCGGCTGCTAATCTTCTGTTGTGGTGTGTGTGACGGACTGACTTCACTATGGCCCACTGCCTGGAGCGCACCAGTGATCGGGTGTCCTATGTGAGGAAAGGGGGGACACAGTACACACCCAGTGGCCTCTGGGGGTGTGGGCCATAAAGATACCCTATATAGCTTAGATGGGTGCCAGTGTGCAAGATGATAATTGGATAATGGGCAGCTGGTCAGCACCTCTCTAGCTTGCGGCTGCCATCTCTCCCACTGCACCCAAAGACAGAGAAGAGTATATTTTGATATGTTTTAGTTAGGCAAAAGTTCTGTGCAAAACACCATTTTAATTAAGATGGAAGCCGCCTATCACTCATTCAATGCTTTCCCCCCAGCGTGCATTGCCTCCTCACCAGCTCTGCAGAACACAGTACAGTTGCATGTATTAGATTATTTTTCACTGTTATTGTTTTGCTCATGGTGAACGTTTCTAATTTAGATGTAACTGGCAACATTTTATGTCTTCCACTGCTTCAATTAAATCTATTCATTCAAATAGTGTGACACTGTAAATGTAACTGGTTTGTTTGATGGTATTAGCAGATGGTATGAGCATAGAGGGTGCTTCGATCTAATCATATACGTCATCACCTGGTACACATGTACAGGCATATTACATGGTGTATATCTTCACAGCTGGCAGGTCACAGATATCATGTCACACAACAGATTATATGGTGGTGCGGGATGATACAGGGGCACCTTATGACCAGGGCCCACATCCATCTCATTAGTCAGGGACGGATCACTCATTGGGCATAGGTGAGTTTGTTGAGGTTCTCTGTGCATTTCTCAGGGCTGTCCGTTTCTTGGTGCAATGCAATATTGCACCCCTTTTTGACATGGTCACCCCCACTTTTTGCCTGGTATTGGATGTGATTTCGACTGGAAGTGACCGGGATGGCCCCAGTCAGCGCGAAGGAGTTGAAGAGGCGGGTGAGGAGGGGTGCCAGCGTTGGACAGAAAATTTTATAAAAGGCGGCCGTGTATCCGTCAGGACCGGGGGATTTAGCCAGCTTAAGGCGAGAAATCGCCGCTATGACCTCCTCTACCCGAATCTCCTGCTCCAGATAGTCTGCTTGTGCCTGCGTGAGGGTGGGAAGGTGTGCCGCTGCGATGTAGGTGTCGCTAAGCGCGCCATCCAGAGATTGCGCCGCATATAGTTGGGCATAAAAGTCACGGAAGGTGTCCGCGATATCCGCATCGTCAGTCACCACTCGTCCCCCAACTACGCGCAGTTCCTGAACCCCCTGTCGTTGTCTAGCTTCGCGCAGTTTGTGAGCAAGGAGCCGGCCACACCGGTCCCCCCCGTATAAAAAGTCTGGCGCAGGCGAAGGGCTGCGTACTCCGCCCTGTCGTTATCAATGGCTGCCAGTTGGGCTCTCACTGCGCACAGTTGTCGCCATATCCTAGGCGCCCCAGTGCGCTGGTGCATCTGTTCTAGCTCCCGAGTTCGCTGCGTGAGATCCGCCCTTTTACGTTCGCGTTCGGCGTTAGCCGTCGCAATAGCGATAAAAACTCCCCTCAACACCGCCTTAAGCGCTGCCCATTGTGTGGAAAGTGAAGTGTCAGGTTTGTCGTTGTGTACTAGAAAACCGTCCAGCGCGTTCTGCACCTGTTTGACCACATCCGTCCGGTGAAGGAGAGTGTCACGCCACGCCAGTGGCGGGTAGGTCGCTGCAGTGGGGGAAGTGTAAGGGTAGCCACAACTGGGGCATGATCGGAGAGGGAGGCGGTCAGTATCTCTGTCCCCACCATCAGGGTCTGAAGCGTCTCCGAACCAAGGAAGTAGTCAAGGCGGGCATATGTCTTGTGCACACTCGAGTAGAAAGAGTATTCACGGTCATTTGGGTGGGAGGAACGCCACAGGTCCACCATCCCCAGCTTCCGCAGTCTGTCCAGTCCCCCGAGGAAAGCGCTCGCGCCGGACCCCAGCACTGCGCCGATCTATCCATTGAGTTGTCAAATACCAAATTGAGGTCCCCCCCTAATAGAATTCTACGCTCTACGGTCGCCGTGGCCTCAATCAGTGCCTCATGCAAGAACTTTTCTTGTCCCTCGTTAGGGGCATAGACAGACCCTATGATCAATGTCAACCCCCCAACGGCAAAGTGATATGTGAGAAGTCTCCCCTTAATCTCGGCCTTTTTCTGGAGAACCCTGCCCCGAAAAGAGCGGGAAACCAAGATCGCCACCCCGGCTGTTTTAGAAGTGCTGGAAGAAAAGAACTGGGTGGGGAAAAAGGTGAGATTTTAAGCGGTAACAATCCCGGGCTAATAAGTGCGTCTCCTGGAGGAGGCAAATGTCCGCTTTTGAGTGTTCCAGATAAGAAAGGACCGCCCTCCGCTTAGTGGGATTGTTAAGCCCCCGCACGTTCAGGGTAAGAATACGGAGCGTAGTAGGTGTCATCTAAGGGGCAAGGGACCGGAGAGATAGCTGAATGCCAGGGCCTGATAAGTAGAGGGATGTATGGAGCAAGGGCAGCATAACAGAGCCAAACTTGAATAACAATGGACGGGGGCCCCCAACAAAATAAAAAGAAGAGAAAACCCCCCAAAAAAGAACGAGAACCACAATGTCGTGTGGAGGTAGAGAGTCTGGTCGGTCCCCTACGGGTGACAGGAGATTGGCTCCCCTAACGGAAAAAAGGAGAGCAACGAGAAGCCGACATCTGGAGCATGGTAGTCCGTCATCCCAGGATGAACAGAAAAAACACATCAAGGGGTCCAACGTGTGGCCAAGTGTACGCCCTCCCCGCCTCCCGCCTCAATACAAGGAACAGACAGCCCCATCCTAAGTCAAGAAGAGTGCGTTTTTGCCAGTTCCCCCGGAGGGACTCCAGGGTGGCCTTCTGACTTAATTTCGATTTCCGTGGGGTCCGGGCGTTTAGGGCGTCTTCGGCGTCTCTGACGTTGCCAACCCGATGGCGACACACCCATCGCGGGGCTCGGGCCACGGTTCATCCCCTCGTCCTCCGGAGGGTCAATGCCGAGAAGCTTGCAGGCCTCCGAGAGAGAGCGGAGCTGATACTGTTTCCCATCCAGGCGGAAAATCAGTCGGAACGGATGTCCCCAGGAGTAAGCAATACCCCGCTGACGGAGGTGAGACGTGATGGGGCGAAAAAGCCTCCGTTTCTGCAGGGTATTCACCGCAAGGTCTTGGTAGAGCGTATGGCTCTGGCCCTGGTAGGTGACTGGGTGCATGATTCTGGCTTTGTGGAGGATCTCCTCCTTCGTGCGAAAGTCCTAAATGCAGGCCAGAATGTCCGCTGGGGCCGCCCTGTCCGCCCTAGGGGGCCCGACTCGGTGGGCCCTATCGATCTTAATGTCGGAGTACGGGGGGTTCCCTAGAATGTGATTGAAGAGACCCCTCACATAAGCAAAAATGTCCCCTGCCTCCGCATTTGTGGCAATTCCCTGGATTCTGATGTTGTGTCTCCGGGTCCGATTTTCGAGATCTTCAAGATGCGCCTGGAGGTCTACCTGCTGCTCATGAATGCGAATAACCTCTTGCTGAAGCGTGGAAAGTTCTGTGTCCCTATCATCGCCTCAGTCTTCAAGAGCTGCAACGCGTTCCCCGATGCTATCGACGTCCCTACGAATATCTTTTATCTCCGAGGTGAGGTCTCATTTCACCGTCTGCAGGTCTTCTCGGAGCGTCGTGAAGAGGGACTCAAGGAAGGCACGCGTCACCGGCTCCTCTCTGGTGGTCCCCGCCGGCAAGGTGGACGCGGCTTCCTGGGGCGAGTGAGCCATCTTCGGGGGGCCCCGTTGTGCGCGGGAAAAGAGGTCTTTCACAGTGAGATCAGGTTTAGGGTCTTTCTGATTCTTGTCTCTCCGGGCTCGGGTGGAGGTCATATCCCAGTCCGTGCCGCCGGAGCCAAGCAAAGCAGACTCACCCCGGCCGCACTTTGGAGCGAGTCCACGTGGATCGGGCAGGTAAGCAGTGGGCTAGACAATCAAGACTCCAGGCCCCAGCATTCAGTCTATGGCGGGCCAGCACCAGGGCGCCACAACAGGGGTATCGCGATGTCAGCCACTCACCGCTACGCAGGCATGAAGCGCTTCAGATCTTGGGCCCACTCGTCGTCCGCCTCCGCTCCTGGGCTCCCCCCAGGTCAACAGCAATCCACACCTGAGGGTCCCAGCAGCCACCGCCGTCCCTCACTGCTCTCCCGGGCAGGGGCCGCAGGCTCACTGGCCCCACACAAACACAGGCCACGGATCGGGCCCACCCTGCTTTCTGCGCTCTGGGTCGATGGTCCCCACAGGTCTCGTGGGAGGGCAGGTCCAGTTCTGCCAGTCAGGGTCACCGCGCCTCTAGAAGCCAGACATCAGGGCGCGTAGGGGGGTCACAGGCCCCAAAGATCCCGCCGGGGCCGCGCTAGGCACGTGAGCCCGCCCCGCGGCGCTGCTCCTGCCGCAAGCCGGACACCGGGCTCCCAGCCGAATCACCTCCTCCGCCAGCGGCACCCGCGGCACTGCGGCAAGTTCGGTGCTGGAGATAAGGGCCACACAGCAGGCTCCGTCAATGGCAGGTTCCAGGGATCCGCCGACACCCAGACGGGCCCCCGCCAGCCAGGACCAGGCGGCCGGGCCAGGGAAGGAGCCGTTGATGCTATGCGGCGTGGCCGCCGTCAGGGAGTAGGCCGCGCCGTTGCCGACAGTGTGCAGCGCCCGGCCTCCGGGCTCGCCGGCCCCGGCATTGGAAATAAGGGCCAGACGGCAGACAGCCTCAATCCTCAGGCAGCAGGTCCCGCCAGACGGAACCCCGGCAGCCGCTTGGATCGGGGAGGCAGGCGCAGAGGCAGCGCAGCCGTCTCTGGGGCACAGGTCACGTCTCTGGAGCACTGGAGCTAGCTCCGAAGCAGATCTCAGCAACGGCGGCTCGTAGGACGGCTAAGCATCATTCCGCCATGTGCCCCTGATGTCGCGATGTAGGTAGGAATCGTCGCCCCCTCCGACAAGGCACTGGAAGGCTATGGGCCGGTGCTGGAAAACGGCGGTCGGCGGAGAGGCAGCGAAGTACGTCTTACTTCGCCGCCATCATGGCCAAGCCCCCGACACACGTTTTAAAAGGGAAGGAATGGGCAAATGCATGACCATAATGCGTATTATGGTTCATGTGAAGACGCACTTACAGTTTAGACATCGATGGCTGCGTCTTTATGGTCCGGTATGTTGTTTTCTGTCAGTATTCACAAGTTAAAATGCGTGTCTCCTCAGTTAGTCGTGTGTATTACAAATATGTATCGTGTGAGTTGCAAGTATCTAATTGGAGAAGCTCGTCTTCGATGTGCTGTCGTCACTGTAGGGGTGGGGGTTGGAGTTCTTACCTTTTCCCCACACACGTGTGCGTTAACCTGTACCAAAAAGACACACGCAGGGAAGACACGTGCAATGCAGTTGTCACTCTATAAAAAATACAGGCCCCAAGGACGCGTGAGACGCCTTCAATCGCAGTTGCGTGGACTCTCGAAAGTGTCAAGCACATGAACACTCTGAATGATGTCCACATTTCATTTTATTACAATTCTTTTTTTTTTATATATAAAAATAAAAGGCACAAAAGAATATACAGATCTTAATTGAACTATCCAAATTTCTTTTAATATTACTGTTGATTTGTCGGGCAATCGCGTGCTCCTGAACATTAATGTCACCTGAGGATGAATGATTGTATAATCAGGTTGTAGCTGGTAAGATTCGCACCCTTTCCTGCCCACTTCCGCCTTGCCCATTCCATCCTGTCCTCTCCACGGTTCGTCGATCGAGTCATCATTTCTGCGAGTTGCTCAGTCGTCGTGTTATTGGGATAGTCATTGCCTACTCTTCCTGACCCAATCCTTTTTTTTTTTTATTCCCCGTCATTCTGTATTGCCTGGCTTGTAGTTGCAAGCCTCCCTGTGTAATTGTGGGACTACAAGTCCCATAATGCAAAGTGGTGTTTGGTGAAAGTCAGGCATGGTTGGTGTTCTCACACATATTATGGGTCACTTATCACCTTTGCATCTCATCTCTCCCACCTGACACTTTCCTTCTCCCACAAACTCTCTCTCTTCCTTTCTGTTTTCCTCTACCTTTCTGTCTTCCTCCGTCTTCCCCACCCCCTTAATTGACTCTTTCTTTCTCACTGGATTTTCTCCTATAGCTCTTCAATCCCTGGTAGCACAGCACCCAGGATAATATGCTTCATGGCTAAACACTTATAAGTCCCAAAGGCGAGACCTATTGGCTATGCCAATGCTTGTTATAAATTGGTGTGCATCTCCGTGTGCATTATTTATTGAATTAGTGTGTATTTTGGAAATGTCTAACACTCCTCTCTGATAAACCTAAGGCTGCTGTACCACACTACCCCTTAGAAGAGCACCGTGGGAATGCTAGAACAAACCCCTGTCCACTTAAAAGGGAATACCTGGACTTTTTGCAAAGTATAGCTTTTTGGTATTCTATATAAAGAGCAAGCTTCCTACACATTTCCTGCTGAACAGCCAGAAAAAGTAACCAGTGGGACCCATATGTTGCTTGGTCTTGATGGCACAGGCATCAATTCCCAGTAGGTCTCAGGTTGTTCTTGGCAATAGACTGCATCCCTTAAACAATGTTTAAGATGAGGAGCATGGCACCTGCCCCAGTGGATGGCGGCCCTACGCTTGTCCAGCAGGAACAGGATGGTGGTAAACTTTTGCATCCTGAGGGAATAGCCTTCACATATCCTTTCAAAGCTACCAGAGGGGATTGCTAAGTAGCATGGTATGTGAACAATATAATAGTGTCAAATACCCCCATCCAGAGTTGTGCAACTGTGGGGCCCTCCCAGGTCAAGTACAGGTAAGTGGTGGTGTGTGTGTAGCGCAGTGCGCATCATCAGGCAGTCCCAGCCTATGCAGCTGCACTGGTGTGCAGTACATCCTAGGTACCTATTTAAAGTGTATTAGCCTTAGCCGGAGTCTGTAGTTTGGGGAGAGGGCTCTGGATTGAGTGCAGCAGTAACACCACTGCTCCTCACTATGTCAGCAGTCCATGCAAATCGAGCAGTTGTGACAGTAATCAGGGCTTTTCCTGCATTGTGGCAAAGAGTCAATTAATGAGTTTGTGCATAGATGGGTTAGCGATCATCCTTTCTAAGGTGTGTAGTGTCAGGGGAGCAGCAGGGAAGGTGTTCTGAATGACTCTGAAGGCGGCGTGCAGCTGGTGGTAGGTGAGGATATCTAGAGGTGTGTGGGCTGGGTCATCAAGTATGACTGTGGTGTTAGGAAACTACTTTCCGGGTATATGCCTCTGAAGATGTAGAGTTGTAAGCGCAGCCAGAGTAATCGGGTGCAGGGATCAGATGGTGCTCACCAACGTTCTATTCACGGCTTACATGCAGTCTAGCCCTGTGCGTGATGTTAGCCTGTCCAACATCCATATTGTGCAAGCCACTATGTGGGTCTCAGCCTGAGGTTGCTTAGGGGGCACGTTTAAGGCAGCACTTAAGGAGCTATCTGATCATGTTCAGGGGCTGAAACATGGAGGAATGCATCCAGAAGTGGGCAAACTGCACGTGTGCAGAGTAGAAGTAGAGGTCCACACTGCTCAAAGGGAAGGGTCAGCACTTCCCATTTTACACTCGGCTGTTTACCAGCCCACGTTATGTTAGACGATTTATAAAGCACATGGCTGCCCCAGCGATGGGGCGTCCCAGCGCTAAAATCCAGATATAGCATTGCAGGATGGAAAGCATAGGAAGTGTGAATTAGTTCGGGAAAAGGCAGGTTTTATGGCCTTTCTGTAGGCCAGATGGTTCTGGATACTTCTGATGGACACAGGTAGAGAGTTCAAGAGTGTTGACGCCAACGCCTTAAAAGAGGGACCCTCGGCTCTTGCTCGATTCGGGATGCATGCTAGGTGCAGATCCACTGAGCGCAGCATGCGTCGCGGTGAATATGGCACTAGCAGATCAGAAAGAATAGGAGGCGCTTGTAGGGTGAGAATTTTGTGAGCAAAGCATAAGGTCTTAAAATGAATTCTCTTCTCAACTGGCAGCCAATGTAATTTAGGCATGTGTTTTGATACCGAGCAAAATTTAGGAAGAGCGAAAAAAGTGTTTTGTACCCTCTGTAAGCGCTATATCCCAGCTTTATTTGCGCCTAAATAAAGATAGTTACAGTAACCCAGTCTAGATAAAATCGTCGATTGGATAATGATCTGGTGAGTTTGCGGGTCAAAAAACCCTAACAGGGGCTTGAGTCCACGTAGAAGCCCAAAGCATGCCCCTGCAACCGCTTTCGTTTGAGCTTCGATGGACAGAAAGACTGTCCGCCCAAACACCCACATTTTTCACAGCCTCCTTGGGCAGGGGTGCGGGCCCCAGCGCACTTGTCCACAATTGTTCTGTCCACAGATGGCTGTCTTTCCCTAGCACATCAGGGTGTGAGCAAGTTGGACTGAAGACGTTTTCGGCAGTGGGCCGTAAGAGGAAGCACAAGATTGATGAATAAGCACAGACATTTTGGGAGCACTACCATTTTGGCAATGACAGTTCTCTCTGCAATGAACAAAGCCAGCCTCGTCCACACTGACACACGGTCCTCCACACATTTCATGAGTCAATCATAGTTTGCCCTCCAAAGTTCATAGATATCCCTGCTGAGCAAAATGTTTAGTTAACTGACTGGTGCCGTCACCCACTGCCAAGGGTATTCAGAATTAAAGGGTTGCATACCCGGGGTGAGCTGGAACATGATGGATTTGGATCAATTAATGGCTATCCCAATATGTCAACACAAAAAGATGTTGGGCGGAATTGTGAACATTGTCAAACATTCGCCCCCGTTACAGAGATCTGGGCGTAAATCTATTGTTTATTTACTCATCATGCCATTCCAGTTTGGACCCAGCCATATGCAAATTAGTCTTGCCCTGCTCCCTATGGGAACAGTCCTGCCCAAACTGTTAAGGCCAGGTCCTCCCTGGATCGGAAACGAGCATCCTGGGACCAGTTTTCGGATATCCCATCCACCAAAGTAAATGATTTCCCGGATGATTGGAGTGATATTAGTATTTGGATCCCAGGCATATAGAGTAACATTGTCCGCTTTCTTGGACACCAGGATTCTCCTGGGGGGTAAAGGCAACCATCGATGTGAATGATGTTGTCCTAATCTTGCAGGTATGGGCTACATCACAATGACAAATAGTATGGGTGAAAGTTGGCAACACTGCATGGTGCTCCTGGAGATTTAAGGAAGGAAGGGTAATCGTACCACTGTCGCGCAAACTGGCCATGGGTTGCGTGTAAAGTAATTTAATCAGGTGCAGGAAGCGATCACTGAGTCCGATACGGGGCAGGAGTTGGAAAAGAAATGGCCATTCTAGAGAGCTGAAAGCCTTAGTGGCATCGAGGAGCCACTGCATCGCTGAGTTGGGAACTGTGTGAAAAAGTGCAAGTAGAGTTTGCAAGTTATGCACTGTAGAGTGATCAGGGATGAAGCCAGATTTATCAGAGCACACAATATTCAGTAGTAAGGGTATGAGGTGGGTCGCTATCAACTTTGCCAGAATTTTGTTGGCCACATTAATCTTAGACAGTGGCCTGTAGGAATCGCAGCAGCACTGGGGCTTGTCAGGTCTCTGTATGGTGATGATTAACAGCTCGCGTAAAGAAGGTGCCAGTGTACGGTGCATTAGGGATTCCTCATTCATTGCCAGGAGATGGGGTGGTGAGAATTTGAGTGTATTCTTTGTAGAAGGCTACAGTTAAGCCATCTAGGCCCTGTGCTTTGTCCCAGGCATTCTTTGGATGACCTGCATAATGCCCTCAGTCGTGAAAGGTACGTCTAGGAATTGGCGGTGAATATTGCCAAGCCAAAGTAATTGTATTGGGTCACAGAAGGAAGTCAAGGTGGTAGGATCATATGGTAGTGAGAAGATACACAGGTCAGCCTAGAACGTGGTCATGGCGTGTTGGATGGTGTCGGGCCTTCATGAACTATCTGTTGGTCATATATAAGTTCCATGTTGTGGACACTGGCTCTGGGTTTGCGGTGGAGCCTGGCGAGTGTTTTACCTTACCAGTCTCCCTCTCTGTAGCGCTGTGCAGCTGCCTCTTTGCCAAGATAATGTGCTTCCCCGAGCACTGCCCTCTGATATTCCATTATCTTACTCTTGAAGGACACTAATGTGTTCATGTTCTCGGTATCATAGAATTGAAGTTCTAGTGTACAGATGTCCATCTCCAGTTGAGTGAGATGCCTGTGCAACACCCAACTTACTCCGGCCTGTTTGGAAATGCATGCCCCATGGATGACTACCTTGAATGCCTCCCATAGTGTGGAGGTGAGTCAACAGAGTGTTCAAAGTATTCAAGTATGGCTGTTCGAATTTTGGCTTTAAAAACATGGTCCCTGAGAGCATTAGGGGGCAGGGGGAGTTTCCGGGAGAAGTCCCTCGTTCCCAGGTCTGGAGGCAAAATCTTTATCAGAACAGATGCGTGGCCTGATAATGTCTTGGGAAGGAGAGCGACATTTATAGTCTAGGTGGCTAAGTTTTTAGTGATCAGCCAGTACTCGATTCTGGACCAGGTATTATGAGTAGAGGCAATGCATGTACCCTCAGTACTGATGCGAAATTTGAGCCGCCAAATGTCTGTAAGATATTTGTTAGTCATGAATGTGTGTAATTGTGCGATGGCTCCCAGGTGTGGTGGCGGGTGTAGCTGGACCTGTCCGCACATCCATCGAGTATTACATTGAAATCTCTGCCCCAGATTACCACGCCATGGTCCATAGTGGCCATCAGGCACCAGATCTTGTCAAACAAGTCACGATCATCCACATTCAGTTCGTATACAGGGGTTAGTGTGATAGTGTTCCTGCCAGGATGACAAACCTGCCCTGTGTGTTGCATAGCACCTGGCATGTGTGCAATGATAGCCCTTTTAGAATGTTACAGCTACTCCTCGCATGTAGCTAGAACAGACGGAGACATGTGACTTTGTGATCCATCCCGTGCTCAGTCGGGGAACGCCTCGGTCAGGTGTAGCTCCTGTAAGAAGCATCTGTCAATTTGTGTCTAAGTACCCAATCAATCAATCAATCAATCAATCATAGGATTTGTAAAGCGCACTACTTACCCGCGAGGGTCTCAAGGCGCTGGGGAAGTGGGGGGTGCTGCTGTTACTGGTCGAATAACCAGGTCTTGAGTCGTCTCCTGAAGGTTAGCAGGTCTTCGGTCTGTCGTAGGTTGAGGGGGAGGGTGTTCCAGGTCTTGGCGGCGCGATGGGAGAAGGATCTGCCTCCGGTGGTGGTTCTCTGGATGCGTGGAACGGTTGTCAGGGAGAGGTCTGCGGAGCGGAGCCTCCTGTTGGGAACGTAGAAGGAGAGTCGACTGTTGAGGTAGGCTGGGCCGGTTTTGTGCAGTGCCTTGTGTGCGTGGATCAGGAGCTTGAAGGAGATTCTCTTGTCGACGGGGAGCGAGTATAGGTTTCTCAGGTGGGGGGTGATGTGGTTGTGGCGTGGGACGTCGAGGATCAGGCGTGCAGAGGCGTTCTGGATTCTTTGCAGTCTGTTGATGAGCTTGGTCGGGGCTCCAGCGTAGAGGGCGTTTCCGTAGTCGAGTCTGCTGCTAACGAGTGCCTGGGTGACAGTTTTCCTCGTGTCTGTCGGGATCCATCTGTTGATCTTGCGTAGCATGCGGAGGGTGTTGAAGCAGGTGGAGGAGACTGCGTTGACTTGTTTGGTCATGGAGAGTTTCGAGTCGAGGATGACTCCCAGGTTGCGCGCGTGGTCGGTTGGAGTCGGGGGAGTCCCCAGCGATGAGGGCCACCATGAGTGGTCCCAAGCTGATGGGTTGGGGCCGAGGATGAGGATCTCCGTCTTGTCTGTGTTCAGCTTGAGTCGGCTGTTCTCCATCCAGTCGGCGACGGCCTTCATTCCTTGGTGGAGGTTGAGTTTGGCGGTGATGGGGTCCTTGGTGAGGGAGAGGATCAGCTGCGTGTCGTCGGCGTAGGAGATGATGTTGAGGTCGTGCTGTCGGGCTATGCGTGCGAGTGGGGCCATGTAGATGTTGAACAGCGTCGGGCTGAGGGAGGATCCCTGGGGGACGCCGCAGATCATCTTGGAGGCTTCGGATCGAAACGGGGGTAGACGGACTCTCTGGGTTCTGTCGGAGAGGAAGGAGGTGGTCCAGTCCAGGGCCTTGTCTCGGATCCCTGCGTCAAGGAGGCGGGTGCGTAGTGTGCGGTGGCAGACGGTGTCGAAAGCGGCAGAGAGGTCCAGGAGGATGAGGGCCGCCATCTCGCCGTTGTCCAGCAGGATCCTGATGTCGTCGGTGGCGGCGATGAGGGCGGTCTCGGTGCTGTGGTTGCTGCGGAATCCTGACTGGGAGGGGTCCAGGATGCTGTTGTCTTCGAGGTAGCGGGTGAGCTGGGAGTTGACGATCTTCTCGATGACCTTTGCTGGGAATGGAAGCAGGGAGATGGGCCGGAAGTTCTTGAGGTCGCTCGGGTCCGCCTTGGGTTTCTTAAGTAGGGCGTTGATCTCGGCGTGTTTCCAGCTCTCAGGGAAGGTCGCGGTCTCGAAAGAGAGGTTGATCACGTTGTGCAGGTGGGGTGCGATGGAGCTGTCGGCTTTGTTGAAGATGTGGTGCGGGAAAGGGTCTGACGGGGAGCCGGAGTGGATTGTGCCCATGGTCTTGATTGTGTCCTCGATGCTCACGTTGGCCCAGGTTGTCAGGGGGTCGTGGTCGATGGGGTGCGGTGGGTCCGGAGTGTCGGGGCCTGTTTGGGTCGTCCGGGAGTCGAAGCTGTCGTGGATGTCGGCGATCTTGCGGTGGAAGAAGGTGGCGAGGGAATCGCACAGGGCTTGCAACGGCGGGATGTCGTTGGCGCTGGGGTTGGAGAGTTCCTTCACGATGTTGAAGAGCTCCTTGCTGTTGTGTGCGTTGTTGTCGAGGTGGTCTTTGAAGGAAGTCCTCTTGGCGGTCCTGATGAGGTGATGGTGGTTGCGGATGGCGTCTTTGTGGGCTGCATGGCTGTCCGGCGTCTTCTCGCTGAGCCATTTGTTCTCCAGTTTCCGGCAGGTGCGTTTAGATGCTAGGAGTTCCGGGGTGAACCAGCTGGCTCTCTTGCTGGTGTCTTTGTGGGTTGGTTTTTTCAGCGGGGCTAAGGTGTTGGCGCAGTCGTCCATCCAGCGTCTGAGGTTGCGTGCTGCATCGTCGGGGTTGGTGGGGTCTGTCGGTGGGTTGAGAGCGAGGTTTGTCTGGCGCTGTTCTTCGCTGGTTTTGCTCCAGCAGCGGCGGGGGATCTGTAGGGTGCGGTGGTGTGCTGCGGCTTTCCGGAAGGTGAAAGCACGAAGTGTTATGCGCTGATCATTCAGCCCCTGCACATTCCAAGTCATGCACTTGACAGTGGTCATCAGGTGCTAGGAGAGGTGTATGCTCTGTGCCCTGCATGTTTCGCCTGAGGAGCAGGTGCACCAGTAGCAATTAGTGCCTGTGTGACTGCAAAGGGGAAAACAACTCATGCAAGACTAACAGTACACATTCCACTTAACACCCACCCACTTCAACTCTCCCTAATAGTTGAGTTTCCAACTCCCACTCCCCATCCCGCATAACATACCAACAGCCAGAAAGTTTAAAGGGAATCATCCCAGATGGGCACCAATTGTACTCCTCAGCCATCAAGCAGCTGGGTGGCTGGAGGGAGGGAAGAAGGGGGGAATGAGGAAGGGCACTACTGCCCGTCCCACACTGAGGGAGATCGGACAGGACCCACCCTACCCCCAGATGAGCTCAGCCTTTCATTGGCAGGCCCCACCGCAAGGGGCTGTTGTTGGCTCAGGGGCAACCCATCCTGGGTCCCACATCTGCCCTGTGGATTCAGCAGCAATATTACATGTAGCATTAAAAGTGTCGCTGAGGTGGCCTCTGCTTTCAGGTGCTTCTCGTATGGATTCTTTGTCCTGGTTCCACCGGCCTGGTCCACGAGACGCTGTAGCTGCAGAACTTCCACGACCCTCCATTGTCGTCTACAGAGTTTTCCGTTATGTTATGTTATTTAAGCTTGTATAGCGCACGGTTACCCTAGGGTGTCCTGGCGCTGGGCAGGCCTGCTGGTCATCTGTGAGCGGACATTACTGTGAAAAAAGCCAGGTTTTCAGCCCCTTTCTGAAGGAGAGGAGATCCGCTGCGTTCCTCAAATGGAAAGGAAGCTCATTCCATGCCTTGGAGGTACATGTGATGAAGCTTCTGCGCCCCCAGCTAGCTCTTTTGATCCGAGGAACTGGGACTTGTTTCGCTCCCGAGGACCGAAGGTTTCTAGCGGGGACATCACTTCAACCCTATGCACCCGGGCTCCATGGTACAGGTATCTGTCTCTTCTGGGTATCCATGGGTGGGGTGACTCTCCAACCTTCCTTCCGGCAAGTGGTTCCTCTGGGGTCCTTTGGGAAGGGTCTCAAAACTCCAAAATCCAAACCGCGACTTACCTCAATTGTGCTATGGCCACTGACCCGGTGTAACCACTCTGCACCCAGACGCCCTGCGGTCCCTGGCTACTTACATTGGGTGGTTCCTTGTTTCCCCTGGGGTCCTCCAACGTTGGGTACTAGTCCCGTTTTGATAACCATTCGCATCCCTCTATTTTAGTATATGGTTTTGCCCCCCTGGTGGGGTCCTTTGCGTTGTCTATGCTATTTTGCCTATTTTCTACGTATCCCCAGTGTGTAATTGATGCCTCCGGGTAGGAATTATACCAAGTTAGTGTCTAATGTGTAGTAATAAAGTGGAACATGCAAATGCTTTACAACCTCCTGGATAAGCCTTAGCTGCTCACCACAGCTACCCCTTAAGAGCCTTGGTTTTCAGGGACCTAAACACTATCACTAAGGGTTGCCTGGACGTAGTGCCTCACCATAGGTGTACACTATATACTGAGCCAGCCTTCTACAAAATGGACATATCTAAATAGCCTCCTCCCAGGCCATTTAAGGAAAGGAGTCATGAAAATAGGATCTGATCAAAAACAAATTTAGGTTATTCTCAAAGACTCTGACCAGTGGCAGCTGCCTCGGAACGGGGTGGTGGAGTGGGGGGGGGAATGAAAAATAAAAAAATAAACGTATCTGTGAACGCCGCCTCTCCTCTTCTCTCAGCAGTGCACTGGCAGAAAAGAAGCATACAGGCTCCCAGACTCTCCCCGCCAATCACAGCGCTGCTTTCCAGCAGCATTGTGATTGGTCTGAGCGCTGTGGTTCAGCGCTCAGAGACGGACTGGAAGCCTGTGCATGTTCCTCACCAGGCTGTGCATTGCAGCCTGGTGGGGAGTACGCAAAGAGCGCATGATGGTTTGGCCGTCCCAAAAGGGCTGGCCAAACCGCCATGCGCACTTAGGGAGTGCAAACCACTCCCCCTCTCTTCTCTGGCTAGCATCGCCCCACCCTAACCTGGCTAAGAGTCGGCAGCAGTGGCGGCTGGTGACATTTGTAAGTGGTGCGGCGAAAAATGAATTTCATAGAGCACCGTAGCGAGCGAGCGTAGCGAGCGAGCGTAGCGAGCGAGCCCGAACAACCAAAGGGGGATTCGGGGGGGTTCTCCCCCCGAGAAAATTTTGAAAAAAGAGTGGACAAATGGTGCATTTTCAAGCAAATTTGAGAAAGCAGGAAGGTTAATAAAGCAATTGTGAAAGTGCAGTTATTATATTAATAAAGAGTAGTCATATAACATAGGTAGGTGCTTATTCAGTATAACCACAGAGCTTCATAACAGACTTCGAGATACAATGCATTTCTGAGTATCTCACAGATGTTTTTTATTTAACAAACAACTAAACAGGTCGCAAACTAGCAGCATTCAATATATTGTTCACTTTTTGTAGATAAAATCAGCACGTCTGTCTTTAAGAGCAGCAAACTTTTCAATAACTTGAACGTTAAAGTCTGGGATTCTTTTAACTAGGTCGCTCTCTATAGAGAGCATTGCTAAAGCATTCAGTCTTTCCTCAAGCATGGCAGATTGGGGCAGGCAACTCCAGGTGAAAGGAGTCTAATAATAACTGGTGTGCTGTGCATACATGGGACCATTGGCTGCCTGTCTGAAAGATTCTTAGAACCCAATTATCTGTCTGTTTGCACCCAGAGGAAGGCTTTAGGGTTGCCTGACCTATTTTTAAAATGTATATCACGGCGCTGGAATAGTAGAAATGGGCATAACCCATGGTTGTGACGCTGTGTGTAAACTGGTGCTATGTTTGAATTGTCCCAGAATTTGTGAATCTTAATTGTCTCTCATGACATCCATGTAGAAAGTGCTGCATTATTTTGTATCGCCATTCTCTGTTACTTTGAGCCAGCCTGCCACATTTTTCTGCTTCTTAAGCATGTCTTTTTAGATATGGTTCTGTCCTGCTGCCTCCCTTTCGCAAGACAGTGCAGCAAATTTGGTTGATGAGTTGCATCATTTCTAATTATATTTGGCCCTAAGTGTTTTGGGAAGTATGAAAGGATGAGTGTTATTATGTATTATACAGAATAAAATCCCCCATCAGTACAATAAAAATATTTTGTAAGTCACCTCAAAGTTGTATGACCATATAAAGGCACTCTGCTTTCGTCCTTGTTCCCTATATCGTCACAGGTGTGCTCAGTAACTTGCAAAGTGGACACAATGTATGGTAGAGGGTCACTTAATGTCATATATGAACCGTGGCAGTAAAAAGATGCTGTTCGGTATGCAAATAGGCCATCTTTTAGAGATTGGTACTCTGCCTAATGTGAATTGAAACACATGTTGGAAAGCCGTGAGAGCCAAGGGGTTTCATGTCTGCTGTGCCACAGACCACTGGAGAAGATGTACAAACGTAACCATTGTGATGCCGGAAGTGGCAAGCAGAATACATAGATTTCCCTCAGGTAATCAGTATGATATGTCAAGTATTGCAGGGTCCAGGGAGGGAGACGGAATGATGAGTGGAAACAGAGAGGACTGACAAGGTGATGGATAGCACTGTTGAGCAGAAGGGTCACGGTACAGTGGAGAATAATGAAGGAGGAGAAATGGGTCAGCTCCTAGTGAATATCAATTCTAATATTGCCAACTTGAAGAAAGTCAAAAGCAAACACAGAACAGCACTGCTCCAAATAACTGTTCGAAACTAAAAGTAAAATCAAACAAACGCCTTTGGAAAAATACAAAGTAACGTTATTGTCTATGGGGACCATATCTTTTAAAATGACACAGCAGGTGACATGGGTGCGTGCTTGTTGTACACTGCTATAACAGAAGAGCATTGCAAAAACGTTGTTATTGTGTTGCATTTAATGAGTTATTGAATTGCTCATGTTAACGTTGCTCTGCGCTCTCTAAAGTGCACAATCAAAGCGCCGGCCATTAATATACTTTTTCCAGGAAAGAGTATATTAATGGCTGGCGTTGATTGTGCACTTAGAGCGCAGAGCAACGTCAACATGAGCATTTCCTTCACCTGTGCCACCAAGCTGATTGCTGTAAGTAATTTAAAATGTACTATTACTTACAGCAATCAGCTTGGTGGCGCGGGTGAAAGGAAATGCTCATGTTAACGTTGCTCTGCGCTCTCTAAAGTGCACAATCAAAGCGCCGGCCATTAATATACTCCTTTCCTGGAAAACTGCAGTGAACCCAGAGTCTTGCTGCAGCGTAATAAGTCACCAACAACAGGATGAAAAAAGTCATTGCTTACTCATTAGCAGCACAAATGACTACAACAGATATGGCTGATTACTTTTACATGCACAGAACGGAGATTGCAATAGAAACGCCCCCTTCCTTGAACTGAAGAGCATTGAGAAATCACTGTGCATCAACTAACTTTTTTAACGTTTTAAACCCAATAAATGTTAAAAATTGACTGAACTAACATAAGAGGACAACAACCGGCCCATTATCCGGTTTGAGGAGAATATCCAGTCCTGGTTCTTATTTTGTATTCTGGTTCGTAGTTACAGTCCTAAATTTCGAATGGGAAAAGCTAAAGTACAAACAAAGGGACACAGAGCTACAAAATTTGACTGCATGAACTCATAGCTGACAATGGGGAGCTTGATATCTCTGGACTGGGTGAGATATACATAACTGACATGGGATCACTGAACTCCCTGAAGTGAGTGAGCTACTCACGCCTGAAGTAAGACAACTTGAGATTAGATATCTGGCGTGGCTAAGCCACTATATGTTTATTTGAGATGGGCAATTGACAGTAGCTCATTCCTCGACCTTCCCACGAGAAGCAAAGAGGCTGGAGCATAGACCATGCTCTCCGTCCACCAGGAATCAGATTTCTGATGTTGAGCCTATCATAAAGTTTTTTATTTGACATATAAAATATACATAGCACAAGCATCACTATGCATTTACATGACCAGGACACAAACGTGACACCCATAGCTGCAGCCCTAAGTTGACAGCGAAAAAGCCAATGGGGCACTGCTATCAGCTCACCATTCAAACAGGCTCACCAAGCCATGCCACAAAGATGTCCACAGTAACATGATTTCCTGTAATGGTAGCACTCTTATGCAGGAGCACAGGAAGTGGCGAAACAAAAATATATGATCCAATTGATTACTTCCTGCGTGGACACACTCTTCATGAAAGGCAAATGCAATACTTTGCCCCTGCTAAAACATAAACTGTTTTAGAAAGACCTTAAGCAAAGTTTTGAATCCAGATTAGGAAAAGAGTATATTAATGGCCGGCGCTTTGATTGTGCACTTTAGAGAGCGCAGAGCAACGTTAACATGAGCATTTCCTTTCACCCGTGCCACCAAGCTGATTGCTGTAAGTCATTTAAAATGTACTATTACTTACAGCAATCAGCTTGGTGGCGCGGGTGAAAGGAAAATAGTATATTTATGGTCATCAGGCATCAGCTCACTATTTAAATACTTACTTTACGTCGTGAAGTCTCGTCCAGTCTCTTCTTTACCGGAGCCACCCACGACGAGCAGTAGTAGCAGCCTCGGCCCTCGCACCAGAACACGAGGTGTGTCGTCGTCGTCGTCTCGTCATCGTGTGTGTGGCGCAGCAGTCAGAGTGTCCGACTACAGTTAACGCTTCCCAAATCCCGTGCCTCGCTCTGACTAAGCCAATCCAGATGCTGCTCCAGCAGCGCCAGGATTGGCTTGGGCAGGGGTACACACCTGCCCATTAGGAGACCGGGGGCTGCGCCATGAAGCAACCCCCGCTCTTCTAATGTGCAGGCTAATGCGCATGTTCGGTCTGGTCAGAAAAATGACCAGCCCAGAACTGAACATGCGCACTAAGTGCACTAGACCCGACGTCACCACCACCCCCTTGTCCTGATGATTGCTCGGGCGTCGCCCGGTGATCGTCAGTGACCGGCACGGACTTCAAGTAATACTCCTGTACGTCTGCCAGACGTACAGGAGTATTACTTGAGTCGTCTGCTGACTGCTGCTTATTAATTATACGCCGCGACACTTTGGGGCCATGTGCATTAGTGGGGCAACGCCCCAGCGCCCCAATGGACGCACCGCCCCTGGTCGGCAGTGAAAAATAAAATGATAATAACGCCATGTTATTATCATTTTATTTTTTTGCAGTGCTCAAAGAGCAGTGGGGCGACGCTCCTCCGCCTTAGCGGAGGAGCCGCCAGTGATGTCTGACCTAAAAGACCTTGGAAAGAGAGACTTTTTAGATCATCAGGACAGAAACACAATGCTTCATAATATTTTAAGGCCCCTACGGTAAATAGTTTAGACTCAAATATGAAGCTATTTATTGAGCTAACTAATGCTGATTGTGTGGATACCAGCTGTATAAACTCCTAAATGTGAAGAAATATACTCACTGTGCTATAATCATATTTCGGAAAAATAGAACTTTTACCAGGTACTGAGTATGTAACTAATCTTATGAAAGACAGACTGCTTACAGTTTTTTGTGTGAAGGAAGACATTTTGTAATGTAGATAATCATTATAAACCTGTATGGGTTGAAAGCGAACAATAAAGTTTGATTAGGGAAGAGAATACAAAGACACACATCTCAACGAGGGGCCCTTTAGTGTAATGAGTTCAAAAGCTGCCAAATCAAAACAAATACGTCATCTGTAATTAATATGCAGCATCGTAAGTTGTTAAAAAGCTACTCATCAGTTTAGCCAAAAAGTCTACTCGTATTCCTAGGTTCTCTCAATGAAAAATATGTTTTATTCAGCATTTATGTAATTAAATAACCCTTTACTTTGTATTTTGTTTACTCAATAGCTTTTGGAACAGTTCAACTCCATGATACGTTTTAACTTAGATGATTGGCTGCTCCTTGCGCAGTCACTCTTCTCCATAGACCCCTCTTAGCCCCACATTACTTTCCACACCCAGTCCTCCGTAATAATCTTGCTCTCCTTTTCTCCTCCATACACTCAACTCGCAGCCCGCGTTACTTTCCTCGGTCCTTTATAACAATCTTCTTCCCCCCTATAGAGGGTACCCTGGCACAGACCATCCCATCGTATCGCTGGCGTTAAAAAGAGTACGCCTCTCCTTCAGTCTGAAGTTGAGTCAATGTTGAAAGTCAACACCTATGGCAATAGGTGCACGGCATCGTTTTCCAAAGTCCTGCTCCATCATGTTTTATCCAGTAACATCGGACTGGGCTGTAGAGAAAGAATCCGGGAGGCTTTTGGCATGACTGACAAGTTCATAGGAGTCTCTTATGTCTGACAAGCCAAACCAGAAAAACATCCACTTCTTGTTGGAGAAACTGCCTTCACTGTTCTTAAAATACCTGCAAGAAAGACGACAGTCGTCAGAGCGAAACTGGACTCTTATGTGGCATAAAATAAAGGCAACTGAAATCTATGAAGGTCACTAACTGCATCCAAAAGAAGCCAATCTCCAAAAGACTCCCTGTGGGAGAGGACAAGTGGGATGGATTACAAGTGTGGTCACATGAAGGAAAGTTTGCAATGCAGTGATGGTCGTGCTGGGCACTGCAATGTAAGGTACTAGTGTGCATCCATACACCAGGAGTCACTTCTACGGATGTATGAAGGAAACATGACTGCCTTAACCAGGACTCCTTTACAACAAGTGTCTTTATCACAAATCTTTTTACCATGCATATGCTTGTACCACGAAAATGTATATACATATATATGAAGGGTTTATACTTACCTGTAAAATACTTACATTTGCAGTCCCTGCGACCCCCTTCTGCCCCCTTCTCAGCGCAGGACGGCGCATGCTCCCACATAGCTCCTTGTTTCCTCTTTCGCCCCCCTGGATCTTAAAATAGTTAGTCTCAATGCCCGAGGCCTTAACAATCCAGTCAAGCGGAAGGCGGTCTTGTCCTTATTAGAATACTCAGGAGGAGACATCTGCCTCATTCAAGAAACTCACCTGTTACAGGCCGACACCCACCGTATGCGGCACAGTCACTTCCCTCTCCAGTTTTGGTCCTCTACCGCCAGCAAGAAAGGGGGAGTGGCCGTCCTGGTCGCTAAACATTTTAGGGGCTCTGTGGTGGGGACAGTCTCCGAGATTAAGGGGCGCCTACTAGCGCTGCGGCTGCGCGTAGGCTCTTCTGCTTGCACTGTAGCTTCCATCTACTCTCCTAACGACCGTCCTGAGAAGTTCTTGCTGGAGGCCTGTGCTGAGGTGCTGCATTCCCCAGACCCAGTGGTAGTTATAGGAGGCGACTTGAACCTAGTGATGAATGGGGATCAGGATCGCTCTGGTTCACGCGCAGTCAGCGCCGGTGCCCTATCAGCGAAAGGCGGAGAATGGCTGCGGGAGGTTGGGATGCGGGACGCATGGCGCTGTTTGCACCCCACCGAGGTAGATTTTTCCTACTATTCGGCCGCACACAAAACATATGCCCGTCTTGACTATTTCCTCGTTACTCCAGCTGCCTGGGCCCTGGTCACGGAATCCACTATCGAGCCACGGGCCCTCTCCGATCACGCACACATTACCCTAACGCTGCGCTTCCCCTCCGTAGGCTCGACTTTTACACCGCGCTGGCGCCTGCGCGACTCCATGCTCCGATCCCCTGACGTAGTTACTGATATCCGGCGCTGCATAACGGACTATATAACGATTAATGACAGGTCCGACACTCCACTTTCCTCGGTGTGGGAGGCCCTGAAGCTGGTAGCGCGCGGTGCCTTTATCGCAAAAGCTGCCTATCAGAACAAGTCCAGACGGGCGAAACGAGCGGAACTCGAGACCTCCGTCAAAGAACTAGAGGCAATACATAAGCGCACAGGCGCCCACCGTGTCTGGCGGCAGCTAGAAAGAGAGCGCCTTCAACTATGCCGTTTGGACCTTGACCGGGCTGAGCATGCTGTCGTCCGCCTGAAACATAAGTATTTTGTCAGCACCAATAAAGGGGGTCGTATGTTGGCGCATTGGTTGCGCAGCCAGCAAGAAGCGCACTCGGTCAAGTCATTGAAGGACGCGTCCGGCCTCCTCCTCACGGACGACGCTCAAATAGTCTCGGCCTTCTGCTCTTTCTACCATTCACTTTATACGGCCGACCCCTCCTTGTTGTCAGACCCCACCGAGTACCTGGGGGATGCGGCGGTCACACCCCTGCCTGAGGGGGAGGCTGCTGCCCTTGAGGCGCCCATCCGTATTGAGGAAGTTATCTCGGCAATAGCCCGGTTGAAGGTACAAAAGGCCCCGGGTCCGGATGGGTTCGGTGCCCTCTTTTATAAAACCTACTGCGCGGAACTCGCACCGCTACTCACCCGCCTATTTAACTCGTTTGCGGACACGGGATCGCTTGCCCCCTCTATGTTACAGGCGTCCATCTCAGTTATTCTCAAACCTGGCAAAGACCCTGACCGATGTGGCTCGTACTGGCCGATTTCCTTGTTGAATATTGATGCAAAGTTGTTCTCCAGTATTTTGGCGCATAGGTTGAACCCCCATATGCCGGGCCTCGTGGACCCTCGTGGACCCTGACCAATCGGGCTTTATTCCGGGGCGCCAATGTGGGGACAATACCAAACGCATCTGCCATCTCCTCGACAAAGTCCAGCGGTCCGGGGATGAAGCCCTTTTCCTGGCGATAGACACGGAGAAGGCTTTCGACCGGGTGCATTGGCCGTATCTCTTCGCCACTTTGGAGCGCTTTGGGATGGGCCCCCGGTTCAGAAGCTGGATCTCAAGTATTTACAGCTCCCCCAAAGCGGCGGTTCAAGTCAATGGCTTACTGTCTGAGCATTTTGAGGTAGGACGGGGAACGAGGTAGGGATGCCCCCTTTCCCCCCTGCTTTTCGCTCTATACATGGAGCCCCTGGCTCAACGACTACGTGACAACCCTCTTGCACAGGTCATTCCCTTTGGATTAGACTGCCATCTCCTTAATTTATATGCCGATGACATCATATTCTCAATCGCCCACCCCACATCCTCTTTACCAGCCATCATGCAGGACCTCCAGACTTTTAGCCAGTTTTCTGGTTTTAAAATTAACATGCAGAAATCTCAGGTGCTTAACGTCACCGCTAGCCCACACACAGAGGCGGCCCTTCGGCTCCACTTCCCATTTGACTGGGTATCTGGGGGACTCGAGTACCTAGGCCTGACCCTACACAAGAGCTTGACGAAAACGGCGGAGGTAAACTACGCTGCTCTGCTATCCCGGGTCCGTGCGGACCTCCAGCGTTGGAGTCGTCTGCCCCTCTCATGGTTGGGGAGGCTATCTGCGATTAAAATGAATATTTTACCACGAGCCCTGTATTTGTTGCAAACATTACCGCTTGAACCCCCGCCACGCGTACTTCAACAGATACAGACAGCGATCGAGGGCTTTGTTTGGGGTCCGATTTCACCGCGAATATCCAAGGCTCAGCTTCAGCGCCCTAAGAAGTATGGAGGGGTAGCGTTCCCAAACATCACTCGATATTTCCTTGCTTCCCTCATACGCTACATTGTGGAATGGAACCGTCCAATGACGGAGAAATACTGGGTCTTCATGGACCAGACGGTTGCTGGCCATCATATCTGGCGGGACGCCTGGTTGCCCAGGTCTGCTCGTGCTTGGGGACTCTATTCCTCACCGGTTACTCGTCCCACGATGCTTGCCTGGGACAGGGTCTCCCAGAAGGCAAACCTGACTTCATTTCCTTCCCCCTTGACCCCGCTTTTTTCAAATCCTGCTTTCCCTCCAAGAATGGCCGTTAAGACAGCGGCACACTGGACTGCGGAAGGTTGCAAACGTATAGGGCACCTGTATGATATCCAGGGTCTTCTACCCTTTAAGGAACTGCAGTCGGACTACCACTTACCTGACACTGATGTCTACTTACATTCCCAACTGCTCCACTGGGTTTCTGCGCCGGGGACGAGTCCCCTGGCCTGCCGTCCAATGAAGCCGTTCGAGAAATGGATACTTAATAAAAAAGATGATAAAGGCCTTATCTCCGAAATTTACTCCTTTCTTAACTCCACACCCATAAGATCTCGCGCTGCCGGGCAGAAGCGATGGGAGGTAGAGCTGGGGCGCGTGCTATCAGATAAAGAATGGGAAGACATTTTTTTCCGGGTGCACCATACGGCGTACTCCTCGAACCACACCGAGACAGCTATTAAAATTGCTACCTATTGGTACGACACCCCAGAAAGGCTCTCCAGGTGGCAAACCCAATGCAACGGTCTCTGCTGGCGGGGATGCGGTAACCCCGGGACACTTATCCATTTACTCTGGCACTGCCCCAAATTAACCTGTTACTGGGAACAAATTTTAGACAACATCGACTTAGCCTTCAACACTACCATACCCCGACTTCCTGCCTACACGCTTCTGGGGCTCCCTAATGCGCTGACCTTTCCCTTACGCTCGACTAGGGGGCGGCAGATGGCCCTGGCACTGAATGCTGTGCATAGGGTTATATTGTCAAGGTGGAAGTCTGACAAGATACCCGACCACACACACTGGTTACACCAATTATGGAATCTATTGGCGATGGAGAGACTCTCCATGGTGGCGGCGGGTAAGGACAAGGACTATGCTAAAATCTGGGCTCCTTTCTTGTCTATTCTCTCCACTGAATTCCGTGAACTGACATGTCCACAATACCTCCGTATCCTGAAACTGGTCCCGGAAAACACTGCGGCCACCTCCTAAACATGTATCTGGCTACCCTTGGCTCCCCGTAGGCCTCGTGGCCCACACTGTCACTGCACGGCCCTTTGGATGCCACATAGGCATCTAGTCGCTCCCAAGCTCACTGAGGAGAGGGGGTGGGGGTGGGATTGGGTTTGCGGTTCTTATTGTGTTCTAATATTTCTCTGTTTTGTTTCTTGTTCAATTACGGAACGCCTCTTCGAGCCTGCGGCCCTGCGCGGGTCACTTCCTAATGGACATGGACTCCCTGCTTCCCGAGGGACTAGCCCGCTTGTCAAGGCTTACACTAAAAGGTTTCTTCCTCCACCTTCCTTTTATTTGGACGCGCCCGGCCCTGAGGGGTTGTAGGCGACATGCTGTGTTAAATAGGGTTGTCTACTTTGAATTGTGTCCTACGGTTATAATGATTGATGGCAAGCCGGCCCGCTGGGTTGTAGGCGTTTAGCTACTGTATCTCTGCTTGTGTTCCACCAATAAAACAGATTTAATACTAAAAACTCTCTTGCCACCCAAAAATATTTACCAATCCTAAACCCTAAAAACACCTTGCTTAACACGGGGTTCAACATGGCTGGATAAGGGGGCTATACAAATAAACAACTAAGCAACACGCTGTTGCAGTGCGCCGCATGGTTTTTCTACTGCGCGGTTAGAGGATTTTGTTTTTGTTTGAGTTTTATATAGCGCAAACTTGACCCGAAGGTATCAGAGTGCTTTACATGAGCACCAGTTACGTTACAGAGGGACACAGGGAATTGGAACTGCAATTCTTATACTAGCTGGCTGTCTCGCCGGGACATGCACCACTGCTGCAATGGACTCCGGAGTGAGATGCACCTTGTGAGCAGCAATATATATTTGTTGTAAAGGAGTCATTGTTAAGATAAGTCGTTAAGTCATCGTTGTAAAGTTTCTTTCCCCTACTACTGATGGGCCATCACAATGTATCTACACAGGTAAGTGTATTGTCTTTTTAAGAGTACTATGTATATATACCCAAACCCTTTATCCACCAAATCACTCCACACTCCGGACCCTAAACACGTTATCCCTAAATTACTTTCACCCGTGAATGCTAAAAAACCCTTACCCTTCCAAAAACTACCCATCGCAATGCCCAAAAACTCCTTACTACCACAAAACACTACCTGTTCCTGAATCCTAAAAATACCCTAAAACCCAAAAAACTACCCATCCCTGAGCCCTAACATTCCTTACTACCACCACAAAATTACCCATTCCTAAACCTTAAACAATCTTTAGCACCCCATAAAACTTCCCTACCCCCCACCAGGCTCAGGGTGGCAGTATATTCCTACCCTGCCCTCCAAACGCTAAGATGGCTGGCAGCACATTGTTGTTGAGGTAAATACATATACTTACCAATGTTGTAATATCCTTAATGTGCTGTAATAACTCCTATTATAAATGTATTAAAAACATGCCTGCGTGGTAATAACATGTTGCAGTGCATGTGTGGTAATGGCATGCATGGTAGCGGATGCGTTCTAATGGAGACAAATCACTGTAAAAGGGTTGCTGTCTTTAGAGATGATGACGTCTGATGCACCATAAGCAGTTCTTCTGTTGGAAGGTAGAATTATGTGCTGCAGAAGCATGTGGGACCCTGACCGCTCATTTACTCACCAAGGATTGATAGGATTAGTGGCACGAGACCGCCAGAAGAGGAGGTCCAGATCCTGACGAATACACTCCCACAGCATCTGACCAGAGCCTTGGCCTTGCTTGCTGGAGTTCACCACAAACTTGTCCAGGTAGGGTGTGCCCCCCAGCACAGGCTCTGAGGTGATGATGGCTGCTGCACTGTACCTATAAGGCCAGAAAAAAGGTTAACGCATATATGGCTTAATGAATGTTTTCCTGTCAACACATTTGAAGTAAGTAAAGAAAAGACCAACACAAATCTCCTGTAAAAAAATAAAATAAAAATCTTTTGCCAGTTTAAGTAACCCCTTTGCTTGCGCTCAGTCTTGAGCGCATACTACATAAGTTCACCAGTTTCCTGTACACATTCGCTTACTTCACGTGAAGTATCCATTGGTGTCAAGCTACTTCTTCTGCAGTGTTTCAGTGTCATTGGGGACCAAAGAATCAACTGTTACGATTAAGCCATTCCTACTATTTAAGAACATTATTGGCAGCATTTGAGATACCTAGGGGCTCATTAGGATGGTGTAACGATCGCCACCGCCGGGCCGGCGGTGGCAATCGTTAAGCCATCCTCATGTGAAATACCCCGCCATATTATGATGGCGGTGGGTATCGCGGCGGACGCAAAGTCCGTCCGCCGCTTTTCCGCCAGTCGGCAATCGTTACGATTGCCGGCCGGGCGGAGCTGGGCCACTAATATGGTGGCGGTGCCTAGCAGGCACCGCCAGCCATATTAGGATGTGGGTGTTTAAAGGCCTTTCCATGGCGGCGATGCTGCCATGGAAAGGGTGGCGGGGATTGCGTCCAGAGGCCCGTTGCGGACCCCCCTTATGTCTGGGGGAGGTGGGGTGCACTTGGGGGGTACCCTACATTTCGCTGCACCAAGTGGCAGGCACCGTGTGCTGCCTGCCATGTGGTGCAGTGAAATGCCAGGCATGCGATATTAACATCGCGGCGGTGCTGCTGTCAGCAGCACCCGCCGCAATGTTAAATTGCAGAATGCGACTGCCATGGTGGCGGTCGCATCCTAATTCGCGGTGCGGGACTGCTGCATGTCTGGCGGCCGGTCCCCACACCGCGGGGATGGCGGGCTGACTCAGGTCCGCCCGCCATCCTAATGAGCCCCTTAGTTACCGTTTAAAATTAGAAGAAACCACATTGCACCAAAAACACAATTCTCTACTGCTGAAACCAACGAAAGTTTATAAAAAAGAAAACATATAACCGACCCTTCTCAGGTATTTCCCCAAGAATCTTGAACACACTACCCCTTGAAATCAGAATGAACCCCTCAACTGCTTCATTCAAGAAAGAGGTTACAAGGATACTGATGGACACATTTCTGCTGTGGAACGCATGAACTATACTCCAGGACAAGATTTATCCCTTTGTCTGCATGAATGCTTATTTCTCCCAGCCTACGTTCTTATTTTTGGGTTGTTGTCTGTCTGGGACCTGAGGTGTTCTCTCTGGGGATTTTCCCATACAATTGTACATTGTAAAGTGCTCCGATACCCTCAAGGGTCATGTTTGAGCTATATAAAACTTAATAAATAAATAAATAAAGCAACGATTCTATCTGTATCTATCAAAGATAGTAACATAATGTATCACCTTAAAATGATTAGCAAAAAATGTACCTAAAGCTTGAGAGAAGAGTGACAAAAAACAAAGAAGAGGGAAATCAAAGATAAAAATCACTGCTTTACTAGAACAAGTCTAATTTTCTTTTTGCTAAGTCCTGAATTTAAGGTCCATTATTCTCAGCCATGCTGATCCAAGCATTAAAATGTCTTAACAACAGCTGTATGTGAAACAGCTGCTGAACCAATGGACACCAGCAGGCCCACGTTGACAACTTCCATGAAGTCCTGCTTTTGTTCATGAGGAGGCAATCCAAGATCTTCAGCATTGTCACCAATAGGGAACCTGCTTACAAGAGCACAGGAGGTTGCTGGGGCGACCTCCGCCAGATGTTTCAGTCTACTACCTTTATTCATGGCTCTCCTTATCAGAGGGTGCTGGACTCTGGACTGAGGACAGCGATTAAGGGTTAAGGGTTAGAAATAAGGATTGGGATTTGGAATAAGATGAGGTGACAAGTTAAAAGTCAGAGGTTACAAGGGGTAATGGCTTATGAGCAAGGGTCAGGGTTGGGGGTTGGGGTAAATACTGTGGCGTTAGAGCATATGGATTAGAGCCTTAGGGGTTGAGTTTGTTTTTGCCACAGGTTCTAAATAAATTATTCAAAACAAATGAATTTCAGAACCAAATGATCCATACCTGTCCATTTATGTTCTTCAAACTATTTAGTTTCATACAATCTGATTTGAACTAAACACTATTTCACGCTAATTACTATCAATTATTCACTTTGAATCAGTGTCAACAACCACTACATCCAGGTTCTACATGATTTCTCTGAAGTGCAAATTATAGCATAGCATACATGGCTAATTGAGGAGAACTGTGTTGGAATTTTAAAGAAGGGACAGTAAAGATTAAAAGTAACTGAATTTCCATGAATGTAATTGTCTCTGACTCTGTTGTCCACTTTCTATCCTTCTCAACTTGTTGGGGATGCATTTGCTGAACCAGGCACCAAACCTTCCTGGCTGAAAGCTGTTATATTTCCTAGAAGATGAATACATAGGGCAGTGCTTACAGAAAGTATGCTGTGTAGCTCATGTTGCTTCATTACTTAATAATACATATCTGCCTCAAATCCGTCTGCGGAAAACCTCCAGTGCTGGCTCTGCTCTGTTGGAATGACCATGAGGGTGTAATATTTTAAATTTCAAGAGAATATCCTCTTGGCAATAGCCACCTTGTTGCCTGGAGAAAGACCTCCATATATCACAGTTACCATTTCAAAGCTCTTGAGGCATCTAGATTGTTTAGGTTCTTCTTCTGAGAAGCATGAGGTATAGGCTAAAAACCTGGAAGTACAAATTCTAATTTTAAATTAATTTCTTTTAGGGCCAGATGTACGACCGTGGAAATAGCGCCTCGCAAATTGCGACTCGCAATTTGCGAGGCGCTATTTCCAATGTACAACAGTGTTTTTCACACTGTTGGCGATTCCCAATGGGGTCGCAAATAGAGAGGCTCATGAATATTAATGAGCCTCTCGCAATTTGCGACCCCATTGGGAATGGCAGGCCCTCCCAGGTATGGTGGCCTGCTGGCCTCAGCAGACCACCATGTCTAGGACTGCTTTTAAATAAAGCAGTTTTTTTAAAAAATGCAGCCCGTTTTCCTTAAAGGAAAACGGCATGCATTTAAAAAAGAAAAAAATGAAACGTTTTCGTTTCATTTTTTATGGGCAGGTAGTGGTCCCTGGGACCACTGCCTGCCCGTAAAAATTATTTTCCCCTGCATTTGCAAAGGAGAAGGGGTCCCCTGGGGACCTTACCTTTTGCGACCCCATTACCACCCTCTTGCGAGTGTTTTGCGCCCGCAATTGCGGTCGCAAAACATTCTTACATAGGGTTGCGCTCGCTATTAGGAAGGGAACGCCCCTTCCTATTAGCGAGTCGCAAAACCCTATTTTGTGAGTCGCAAAAAATTGCGACTCGCAAAATAGGGTTTGTACATTCCCTTTTTTTTAAATTTATTTCAAGATAATTTGTCACAGTGAATACAGCTTCATTAACATATCAACAATATATGTTAGACTTTAATAAACCAAAAATTAGAAGTTTGCCGTTAGTTATTTGGCAATAATCAGAAAGAAAAAGAAGAAGACAGAAGGAAAAAAAAAGAGAAAAGAGAAGAAAATAAATAAATAAAAGAAAGAGCGAAGACACTTTCGCTAGGAGAGCGGAGGCTATAAAAAATGATAAAAAAAAAATGTAAAAAAAAATTCCTATAGACTTCTTAGTCACCTCTAACCAGTTGGTAATAGGAGACCAAATTTTTAGCCCCCATGCTCGTCTCCTGAACCCCCGCATTTTATAAACAGATGATTCCAAGTTATATAACGCTAGTATCCTGGCTCTCCAGTTAATAAATGTCGGAGCATCTGGGCTAATCCACTGAGATGTTATACATAATCTTAGAACTGCAATAGCAATAAAAAGGAAATTAGTCTCAGCCCTACCACGAAGTACTCTGACCTCGTCACTTTCTACCCCCAGGATTATCAATTCGGAAGTAAATATTATAGGAATAGCAAGAATCAAGTTCAAAAAATAGTTTATATCCTTCAAAAAAAGTACCAGCCCAGGACAAGTATAAAACATGTGTAGGGTATCTGCTCCCCAAAGCCCGCATCTACTACATGAGCTTCCCAGGGAGCCAGCCCACTTATAGATCTTGGCAGGAGTATAATATAAATCGAAGGCAGACATGAAATGCTGAGTTTTCAGACTACCAGATATAAGCACGCTATTAGCTAATTCCAACGATGTCTCCAAATTGGTCCCTTTTTCCCCTAGCTTCTTCTCCCAACTAGCATTTTGAGATATTAGATCGTCAGGGGACTCTGCCAATAGCGCCTGATAAATTACTCCAATCCGTAATTGTCTCAGCAGCAATTCTATTAGCCCATTGGTACCCAGATTACCAATTGCCCCTTGCAAGCTAGAGCCTAGAAAACTCCGAATCTGTAAGAACTTGAAAAAGTCCCCCTTAGAGAGGCCAAACTTTTTTTGTAAAAACAAAAATGAGACTAATTGTCCTTCATGACATAAATCCCCTAGGACAGTGATTCCTGCATTGCCCCAGCTGAATGTGATTCTATCCTGGAATATAGTTGGTATGAGAGCACTCGCTGAAAAGGGGGTATATGCATTAATATTGGGTATCCTGAATCTACGTCGAATTTTCCTCCAAACTGAATAAGCCGATTTTACTATTTTGAATTTTGTCTTCATATAGTAACTTGGTTCCAAAGTTTTAACTAACCTTTGCCTTGCTTCGTCTCCTAAAAGCATTTCATATATGGTGGGACTGACAGCCTCTGACCTAGCAGTGTTACCAGTCACTAATATTCCCATGTGCTGCAATAGTGCAGCCCAATGATATAATAAAAAATTTGGCGCCCCCAATCCACCCCTTAATCTGGGAAGAGTCATCCACTTGATAGCCCTTCTGGGCCGCCGATAACCCCATAAAAACCTGAAGCAAACCCTTTCAATTTTTGTAATACAGAGTGTTGGAAATGCCAATGGAATTGTTCGGAAAAAATATAAAAATTTTGGACAGATAGACATTTTGATTACGTTGCAGCGACCATATAGTGTTAAATGTAAATGATCCAGTCTCTCCAAAAACTTACTAACTGTATCAATCACCGGTAAAATATTGAGTTCCGGGATACATTCCACTGCTGCTGTTAGTCTGACCCCCAAATAAATGGCCTCGGTTACCGTTGGAATATCTGTCGGGGGGAACTGTCTGAATGTAAGCATTGAGTCTTGTCTACGTTTAGTTTGTAGCCGGATACTGCACCATACTGTTTTGCCAGATCTTCCACTACTGGAAAAGCTAGCCTTAGGTTACTTGTGAAGATCGCAATATCGTCGGCATATGCCAATGATTTATAACTGATGTTGTTAACCTTAACCGGCTCAATGTTAATTTCCGCTTCCAGCTTGTTTAAAAAAGGATCAATATATAATGAAAATAGCAGTGGGGAGCAGGGACACCCCTGCCTTGTCCCTCTGCTAATACTAAATGCTTGTGAAACTTGTCCTGATATACGAATTACAGCTTCCGGTGTTGCATAGAGTGCCTGAACAGCTTGAATAAATTCTGTAGTAAATCCCTTCCAGTATAAGACAGACCAAAGGAATCGCCAGGAGACCCTGTCAAACGCTTTCTCTGCGTCTAACAGGATCATCCCGAGCGGTGATCCAGTGGCCTGCGCCCAGTCAAAGAGGGCTATTTCTCTCTTGACATGGTCTGTTGTATCCCGGCCCGGGATAAACCCGTGTTGTCGGTTAGATACCAAAGGAGTTATAACTGTGCCCAGCCTAGAGGCGAATAGATCTTACTATCTGCCGTAATAAGTGTAATCGGTCTGTAAGATGCCGGATTAAGTTCGGGTTTACCCTTTTTCTTGAACACTACAATGGTAGTCTACTGCCATGATTTAGGGGTCTGACCCCGTTGAGCAAGTTGGAATAAAGATAGCAGCATAGGACTTAGCAATTGCCGAAATGTCCTGAAAAACTCTAGGGGAATCCCATCTGACCCAACTACTTTGCCTGTGGCTAGGGACACTATTGCTTTCTCGACCTCCTCCCTGGTGATTGGGGCATTGAGAGCCTCATTTTGAACGGGCGTGACTCTCACCGTATTTTGTTCGCTTAAAAATTCCCTAATGCTTTCCGTAGTAGCTTCCCCTTCTGCGGCATATAACTGGTGGTAAAAGTTTTGAAATACACTTAGAATTCCCGACGGAGTTTCTTGTATCTGATCCAATGAATCTAAAATCCTATTTATTCCATTGGCAACCGCCCTCTGTTGAATACGTTTGGCCAGTAATTTCCCAGTGTTCTCCCCGAATTCGTATATATCAGACCTGTGCCTACTTAGCAGCGAGCTCTTCCGCAAAATTTAAATGTATTTTAGATTTAATGGCTGCGATAAGATGTTGACACTCATCTATATTTTGAGCAGCACTAATTTTCCTTACAAGCTCAACCTCTGCAAGCCTTAAATCGTCAATCCATCCCTTAATCTTTGCCTTAGCTATCTTTTGACGATACAAAGAAAAGCTGAGAGTCTCCCCCCGTAAAGCAGCTTTGAACGCATCCCACACTGTAATTTCAGGAGCGGTACCCTTATTAATATTAAAAAAATCAATAATCCATTTGGCCATGTGTTTACAGTAGGCTTCATCTAATAAAAGTTTCCTGTCAAATGTCCATATCGATGGAGTTCTGAAAAGCCCACTTAATGGTAGTTCCATTATTAGCGGATTATGATCTGACAATATTCTGGGATACAATTCAATACTGGCATTTTCAGCTATTTGATATGAACCAAAGAAGTAATCCAGCCGAACCAGTTTATTGTGTGGTGCAGAGAAGAAAGTGAAACCCGAATCCCCGGGTCTATGTCTTTGCAATACATCCGCTAATCCGTATTCCCTGACTAACCCCTGCAGTGCTTTAAAGGTCTTACTCTTTCTGCCTGAGTATAAAGTATTACCAGCGAGATTAAAGCTACTCTTTAGATGAATATTAAAATCACCGCAGAGGATCAGCGGAGATGGCCACGCAGCTAGTTCAATACTGATATGGTTCAAAACTTCAGGATCATCGGGTTTGTACATTCCCCATGCTGTTTTTGCATGCGCAAACAGGTTCGCAAACCCGTTTGCGCATGCAAAAAAGGTCGTACAACTGGCCCTAAGTGCCTTAAATATAAAAGAAAAATGTGTCTGGAAGAGAACCATGTCAAGGTGGAAGATGGATGAAAGAGTATTGTGCACAGCAAGGAAGACATAATTGTCACAAAATATGTTTAAATCTCCAAAGGCGTTTGCATGAGCATGGCTAATACCAAATTCAAGTTCCACTAACAAGGAAGATGGAGATGACCATTGAAATGGCAGCTCACCATAAACTTCACAATGTGTATTAAAATACAAAGTCGTGTATTTAAATACAAAGAAACTGCAATGCCTCCTAAAGAAGTCTCCTGTGTAACCTAGTGTTAAGAAAAATTCACAACAGCATAATGCCCAGAAGAGGGGAGAAGTGTGACTATTGAACGAGGCAACATTTTAGAGATTAATAAATGTGATTAATAGGCAGCAGTCTGCCCACCCCCGCCCATAGGAAACACTCTTGCATTCTATGTTCCCAGCAACTCTCCTGACTACTAAATGTCCTGTACTGAAATTAATGACGATTTTTCCACATTGACTTGGATCTTGAAAAAGGTTCATTATTGTTCACTGGTTAGTTAAATCTTCTACTGTGAATAGACTTTGCAGTCCCAGTTGTCAAAGTCAGTGGAGAAGACATTGTCCCTGCGAGAAAGGTGGGTTGCTGCTACTGAACTACACTTCAAGAATGCCAGCAGGCGCAGACTGCCATTAAGGGTGGAGGGCCCCCCACCCTTTTGCAGAGCATAGAGATGTTCTGTCAGGCTGCTCAAAGGTCAGCCTGTCAGGCACTCATGTTTGCGTCAGCCAGCCAGGTGCTGCAATTCCTCTACTGATTTGCATATGGCTGGGTCCAAACTGGAATGGCATGGTGAGCAAAAAAACGATGGATTTAGGCCCAGATCTCTGTACTGGGGTGAATGTATGACATTGTTCTGCATTCTGTCCATCAATTGTTGTTTTTGCATTTGTCACCCCGAGTGGGACGGGTATGCCCAGACGTGGGTCCCGTGCTCTCCATGCCACTGGAGTCAAGCTATCCTGGCTGATGAGGGCTGAAAGCCCGAAACCGGTCCTAGGATGCTTGTTTCCAGTCCAGGGAGGACCTGGCCTGGCAGTTCGGGCTGGACTGTTCCCATTGGGTGCAGGGTCAAGACTGATTTGCATATGGCTGGGTCCAAACTGGAATGGCATGGTGAGCAAAAAACGATGGATTTAGGCCCAGATCTCTGTACTGGGGTGAATGTATGACATTGTTCTGCATTCTGTCCATCAATTGTTGTTTTTGTATTTGTCACCCCGAGTGGGACGGGTATGCCCAGACGTGGGTCCCGTGCTCTCCATGCCACTGGAGTCAAGCTATCCTGGCTGATGAGGGCTGAAAGCCTGAAACCGGTCTTAGGATGCTTGTTTCCAGTCCAGGGAGGACCTGGCCTGGCAGTTCGGGCTGGACTGTTCCCATTGGGTGCAGGGTCAAGACTGATTTGCATATGGCTGGGTCCAAACTGGAATGGCATGGTGAGCAAAAAACGATGGATTTAGGCCCAGATCTCTGTACTGGGGTGAATGTATGACATTGTTCTGCATTCTGTCCATCAATTGTTGTTTTTGCATTTGTCACCCCGAGTGGGACGGGTATGCTCAGACGTGGGTCCCGTGCTCTCCATGCCACTGGAGTCAAGCTATCCTGGCTGATGAGGGCTGAAAGCCCGAAACCGGTCCTAGGATGCTTGTTTCCAGTCCAGGGAGGACCTGGACTGGCAGTTCGGGCTGGACTGTTCCCATTGGGTGCAGGGTCAAGACTGATTTGCATATGGCTGGGTCCAAACTGGAATGGCATGGTGAGCAAAAAAACGATGGATTTAGGCCCAGATCTCTGTACTGGGGTGAATGTATGACATTGTTCTGCATTCTGTCCATCAATTGTTGTTTTTGCATTTGTCACCCCGAGTGGGACGGGTATGCCCAGACGTGGGTCCCGTGCTCTCCATGCCACTGGAGTCAAGCTATCCTGGCTGATGAGGGCTGAAAGCCCGAAACCGGTCCTAGGATGCTTGTTTCCAGTCCAGGGAGGACCTGGCCTGGCAGTTCGGGCTGGACTGTTCCCATTGGGTGCAGGGTCAAGACTGATTTGCATATGGCTGGGTCCAAACTGGAATGGCATGGTGAGCAAAAAACGATGGATTTAGGCCCAGATCTCTGTACTGGGGTGAATGTATGACATTGTTCTGCATTCTGTCCATCAATTGTTGTTTTTGTATTTGTCACCCCGAGTGGGACGGGTATGCCCAGACGTGGGTCCCGTGCTCTCCATGCCACTGGAGTCAAGCTATCCTGGCTGATGAGGGCTGAAAGCCCGAAACCGGTCCTAGGATGCTTGTTTCCAGTCCAGGGAGGACCTGGCCTGGCAGTTCGGGCTGGACTGTTCCCATTGGGTGCAGGGTCAAGACTGATTTCCATATGGCTGGGTCCAAACTGGAATGCCATGGTGAGCAAAAAAATGATGGATTTAGGCCCAGATCTCTGTACTGGGGTGAATGTATGACATTGTTCTGCATTCTGTCCATCAATTGTTGTTTTTGCATTTGTCACCCCGAGTGGGACGGGTATGCCCAGACGTGGGTTCCCTGCTCTCCATGCCACTGGAGTCAAGCTATCCTGGCTGATGAGGGCTGAAAGCCCGAAACCGGTCCTAGGATGCTTGTTTCCAGTCCAGGGAGGACCTGGCCTGCCAGTTCGGGCTGGACTGTTCCCATTGGGTGCAGGGTCAAGACTGATTTGCATATGGCTGGGTCCAAACTGGAATGGCATGGTGAGCAAAAAAACGATGGATTTAGGCCCAGATCTCTGTACTGGGGTGAATGTATGACATTGTTCTGCATTCTGTCCATCAATTGTTGTTTTTGCATTTGTCACCCCGAGTGGGATGGGTATGCCCAGACGTGGGTCCTGTGCTCTCCATGCCACTGGAGTCAAGCTATCCTGGCTGATGAGCGCTGAAAGCCTGAAACCGGTCTTAGGATGCTTGTTTCCAGTCCAGGGAGGACCTGGCCTGGCAGTTCGGGCTGGACTGTTCCCATTGGGTGCAGGGTCAAGACTGATTTGCATATGGCTGGGTCCAAACTGGAATGGCATGGTGAGCAAAAAAACGATGGATTTAGGCCCAGATCTCTGTACTGGGGTGAATGTATGACATTGTTCTGCATTCTGTCCATCAATTGTTGTTTTTGCATTTGTCACCCCGAGTGGGACGGGTATGCCCAGACGTGGGTCCCGTGCTCTCCATGCCACTGGAGTCAAGCTATCCTGGCTGATGAGGGCTGAAAGCCCGAAACCGGTCCTAGGATGCTTGTTTCCAGTCCAGGGAGGACCTGGACTGGCAGTTCGGGCTGGACTGTTCCCATTGGGTGCAGGGTCAAGACTGATTTGCATATGGCTTGGTCCAAACTGGAATGGCATGGTGAGCAAAAAAACGATGGATTTAGGCCCATATCTCTGTACTGGGGTGAATGTATGACATTGTTCTGCATTCTGTCCATCAATTGTTGTTTTTGCATTTGTCACCCCGAGTGGGACGGGTATGCCCAGACGTGGGTCCCGTGCTCTCCATGCCACTGGAGTCAAGCTATCCTGGCTGATGAGGGCTGAAAGCCCGAAACCGGTCCTAGGATGCTTGTTTCCAGTCCAGGGAGGACCTGGCCTGGTAGTTCGGGCTGGACTGTTCCCATTGGGTGCAGGGTCAAGACTGATATGCATATGGCTGGGTCCAAACTGGAATGGCATGGTGAGCAAAAAAACGATGGATTTAGGCCCAGATCTCTGTACTGGGGTGAATGTATGACATTGTTCTGCATTCTGTCCATCAATTTTTGTTTTTGCATTTGTCACCCCGAGTGGGATGGGTATGCCCAGACGTGGGTCCCGTGCTCTCCATGCCACTGGAGTCAAGCTATCCTGGCTGATGAGGGCTGAAAGCCCGTAACCGGTCCTAGGATGCTTGTTTCCAGTCCAGGGAGGACCTGGCCTGGCAGTTCGGGCTGGACTGTTCCCATTGGGTGCAGGGTCAAGACTGATTTGCATATGGCTGGGTCCAAACTGGAATGGCATGGTGAGCAAAAACGATGGATTTAGGCCCAGATCTCTGTACTGGGGTGAATGTATGACATTGTTCTGCATTCTGTCCATCAATTGTTGTTTTTGCATTTGTCACCCCGAGTGGGATGGGTATGCCCAGACGTGGGTCCCGTGCTCTCCATGCCACTGGAGTCAAGCTATCCTGGCTGATGAGGGCTGAAAGCCCGAAACCGGTCCTAGGATGCTTGTTTCCAGTCCAGGGAGGACCTGGCCTGGCAGTTCGGGCTGGACTGTTCCCATTGGGTGCAGGGTCAAGACTGATTTGCATATGGCTGGGTCCAAACTGGAATGGCATGGTGAGCAAAAAACGATGGATTTAGGCCCAGATCTCTGTACTGGGGTGAATGTATGACATTGTTCTGCATTCTGTCCATCAATTGTTGTTTTTGCATTTGTCACCCCGAGTGGGATGGGTATGCCCAGACGTGGGTCCCGTGCTCTCCATGCCACTGGAGTCAAGCTATCCTGGCTGATGAGGGCTGAAAGCCCGAAACCGGTCCTAGGATGCTTGTTTCCAGTCCAGGGAGGACCTGGCCTGGCAGTACGGGTTGGACGGTTCCCATTGGGTGCAGGGTCAAGACTGATTTGCATATGGCTGGGTCCAAACTGGAATGGCATGGTGAGCAAAAAAACGATGGATTTAGGCCCAGATCTCTGTACTGGGGTGAATGTATGTCATTGTTCTGCATTCTGTCCATCAATTGTTGTTTTTGCATTTGCTAAGTCTGAGGCAGCTAAAGCCAAAAGTGTAGGAAATTGACTACTTCAATTTTTCAGCTCCCTCAGTAGACAGAAGGTTGATGTACTTTTAGACATCTATACTGGTATGATTCCAGTAATTTTACTTGATGGTTTTTAATGTTAGGAAATCTCTGACTAATACATATTGTCTCTGGTTGTAAGTACTTTTTGATGATAAGGAGTTGCTCGAAGGAAGCACTAAGGTAAGATCAACAATGAGGATGTGGTACTACTTAAGATCAAGTGACTTGATTTCTCTATAGTAACTTGTTTACAATGAAATATCTGTGTAACACCATAAATCCATTTTCTATCTTCCTGTAAATAATGCTGCAAATAATTTGTCTTTTAAATTTAGATTCATTAAATTATATGTCCAAGGATAGATCTAGTCAATGTATCAGGAAATATGCCTAAATTTGACCATACTAATGACTTTAATCCCTGCATGAGGATTAAAAGACTGGATTAATTCCTTCGATACTGGATATGCAGTGGAATATCACTTCTGTCTACTCACAAATGGCATTATTCATATGCCCTTTATCGTACAGTAATCTTGTATTGATCTCCATAAAATCAATAAAATATGTTTTTTTTTAAAAAAAAGACTGGATTCATTATGTAAGTTCCTGCCAACTCACGTCATGCAACTTTAATTCAAAGCTAATCTACATATGCATACCGGTGTTTTTATATACATTTTAGAACGGCAGGCTTACAAATTGCTGGTAGTTTATGATCTGACCTTTCTTCCACCTCATGAAGAAATTGTAGTTTTGTTCTTGTTCACTGCAAGATTTAATGCACATATTGTGTTTGTCTAGGCTCAGGTGCAGTGTAGTGCTGACGTTTAAATACTATGGGCTACATGTATCAACATTTGTAATAGCGATTACCTAATTGCGATTTTCAGTGAATCGCAATTAGGTAATCGCTATTACAAATGTATGAAACTCTAAGAGTTTCATATAGTGATTAATAGGGGGTCGCAAATTGACCTACCTCATTAATATTAATGAGGTAGGTCGCAATTTGCGACCCCCCTACCAATCGCTAAATGGGGATGGTGGCCTGCTGGAGTCAAATAGAGCCATTTTTTTTTTAAAATACAGCCCGTTTTCCTGAAAGGAAAATGGGTTGCGTTTAGAAAAAAAAATGAATAGTTCACTTTTCATTTTTAAGAGCAGGCAGTAGTCCGTGGGACCACTGTCTGCTCTTAAAAATGTTTTTGCATACATTCACAAAGGGGAAGGGGTCCCTTGGGGACACCTTCCCATTTGCGAATGGGTTACCACCAACTTGATGTAGGTGGTAAATGCGAATGTTTGCGACTGCATTTGTGGTCACAAATCATTCATACATACCGCAGCGATTCGGTATTTGGAAGGGACGCCCTAAACACACCCCTTCCAAATACCGAATTGCAAACCCATTTTGTGATTCAGTAACAGGTTACCAAATTGCAAAATAGGGTTTGATACATGTGAAAAGCATTTTTTGCATTCGCAAATGGGCCAATTCTGAGAATTGGCCCATTTGCGAACGCAAAAATGCTTGATACATGTGGCCCATAGTTGCTTAAATGAGGAATTGTAACATGATCTACCGCAATGTTTTCAATTTTCTTTACCAGACACAATTAATACAAGTTAACGCCTGTATAAGTTTTAAAATCTTTTTCAGAAATTTAAGATTTCATTGTAAATTCAGTGGAATATACAATAATTAAATAAATAAGTTGAAGTTGACTGACTCGGTCTCAGTGAATCTTTATCAGAACCCACGGAATCCAGGGTATGGGAGAAAACGGTTAATGAAGTGGACAGTTCTACTTTAATCAAAATGCACCCACTACATCTACTTAAAGCGTATACCGAAGGGCACAGAACTGTGCACAGTGAGCGTATCTGCGAATGGCACAGGTCCACCTAATGAGTGCCCCACAGGGCAAAGATGCCTTGTTCCATATCAGGGTGAAGGCACCACTCGTGATCGTCAAGATGACTCAGAGTCAGCCTGTAGGCCCTGGTATTCAAAGAGCCGCCTTTAGCCTCAGTGCTTCCCAACAGAGAAGGTTAAACTCCACTTCTCACTGCTTGATGGCATTCCTCACCAGGGTTATGTTTTCCGTCAAGATTTGGACAGACTTACAGTGAAGGGAAGGGAGAAAAGCCTTGAGAAGCGAGAAAGTCCAACTGTATTGATCTCAGTTTGAGCAGGGTGTTAGAAAGTACCTGCTCCTCTGGTGACCAGTTTCTCCAGATGAGCACTCCTCCTGAGGCTGGATGTATTTGTCACAACTGTGGTCATGGCTGGAGTAGGGCAAATGGACAGTCCTTGAATTAGGCTCACCTCTGCCAACCACTAGACTAGATCTGACTGGTGTCTGCAAGACCTCCATCATGTTGAAATACTCCCTGTAGAGACACCACAGGGGAGCCCTCATGGGCCACCATTCATGTATGACTATGAGGATGCAGGAAGCTAGCAGACCCAGCAGGCGGAGAACTGTCTAGACTGGACTCCGAGCTCCCCCGCCCCCCAGAAACATCAGAATAATTTTTCAAATGCCATCTTCTGTGATGGAGGGAGTGCTTGAAGCAATGATGTATCCAAAACTGTCCCTATGAAAAGGAAGTGCTGAGAGGACTCTATGTGAGATTTTGGCAGTTTGGTGGCAAATCCCGTCGAACAGCAGGATGTGCTCGCCTGCAAGTGATGTGAAACCATCTGTGTCGAGCCGCTTTGAACAGTCGGTCATTCAGGTGTAAGAATACCGAGATGCCCAATCTCCTGAGATGTGCTGATGTCAATTGGAATGAAAAAAGTGCAAACATTTCCAGCAGCAGAAGACCCTAAGCCAGAGAGAGCATCTTGCACAGGTAAAAGGTCAAGAGCCTGAAGTCTAGGATCGTAGAAAGTCCACTGTCCTGCTTGGGAGCCAGGGAGTACCAAGAATAGCATCCTTGCCCAATTTCCTGCTCAGGCATCAACTCCACTGCTCCTTTTTGCAGAAGGCTGCCACCACCTGCTGAAGTATTTGCAGATTGTCCTCTGATTGAAGAGACTTTTTGAGTGGGATGTGGGGAAGATATTGTTGGAAGGGCAATCAATCAATCAATCAATCAGGGAATTTTAGAGCGCGCTAATCACCCGTAAGGGTCTCAAGGTGCTGGGGAGGGGGTGGGAGCAGCTCTGGTCAGTCGAAGAGCCAGGTCTTGAGGGTCTTCCTGAATATGTGCAGCATGGGGACGCGTCTGATGTCGATCTGGAGCTCGTTCCAGGTCTTGGCCGCGATGTAGGAGAAGGTTCTTCCACCCGTTCTAGCTCTGTGGATGCGCGGGGGTTCGGCGAGGTTGGTGGATCTGAGGTTTGTCTTGGGTACATGGAAGGAGATTCTGTCGTTGAGATATTGGGGTCCGGTGTTGTCGAGGCATTTGTAGGCGTGGGTGAGTATCTTGAAAGGGACTCTTTTCTCGATGGGGAGCCAGTGGAGGTTTCGCAGGTGTTGGGTGATGTGTTCATGTCGAGGGATGCCGAGGACGAGTCTGGCCTCGGTGTTCTGTATGGTCTGGAGTTTGTGGAGCAGAGACTTGTTGATCCCGGCTTAGAGGGCGTTTCCGTAGTCCAGTCTGCTGGTTATGAGTGCGTGGGTAACGGTCTTCCTTGATTCGGGGGTGGGGGACTCATTTGAAGGTCTTCCGGAGGATGCGGAGGGTGTTGAAGCAGGTGGAGGCGACGGCATTGACCTGTCAGGTCATGGAGAGGGAGGAGTCGAGAACGATGCCGAGGTTCCAGGCGTGGTCCGTAGGGGTGGGGGGGCTGCAGAGGGCAATGGGCCACCAGGTGTTGTCCCATGCAGAGGGGGAGGGTCCGAGGACAAGGACCTCTGTCTTCTCCGAGTTGAGCTTCAAGCAGCTGCTGCTCATCCAGGATGCAACATCCTTTATTCCTTCCTGGAAGTTGCGTCTGGTGGTGATGGGGTCCTTGGAGAGGGAGAGGATGAGCTGGGTGTCGTTGGCGTAGGATACTATGCTGAGTCCGTGATGTCTGACGATGGCGGCGAGGGGGGCCATGTAGATGTTGAAGAGCGATGATCCTTGGGGTACTCCGCAGTTGATCTCTGTGGGTTCAGAGAGGAAGGGTGGAAGTCTGATTCTTTGGGTTCTGCCGGTGAGGAAGGAGCAGAGCCAGTCGAGGCCTGTTCCCTGTATGCTGGCATCGTGGAGTCTGACAGTGAGTGTGCGGTGGGAGACGGTGTCGAAGGCTGCAGAGAGGTCGAGTAGGATCAGGGCCGCGGTGTGTCCTTGGTCGAGGAGGGTGCGGATGTCATCTGTAGCGGCAAGTTGAGCGGTCTCAGCGCTGTGGTTGCTGCGGAATCCGGATTGGGAGGGGTCGAGGATGGAGTTCTCTTCGATGAATTTCGTTAGTTGGGCATTGACGGTCTTCTCAGTGACTTTGGCTGCGAAGGGGAGGAGGGTGATGGGTCGGTAGTTCTTGAGGTCCGTAGGATCTGCTGAGGGCTTCTTGAGTAGGGGTCTGACTTCTGCGCGTTTCCAGTCGTCGGACAAAGTGCCGGTTTCGAAGGTGGCGTTGATAGTGCGTTGTAGTTCCGGTGCGATGGTGGCGGCGGCTCTGTGGAAGATGTGCGGAGGGCAGGGGTCCGTAGGGGCTCCTGAGTGAATGCCTTTCATGGTCGATACGGTGTCTTCGGTGGTGACTGGTGTCCAGGAGGAGATGGTGGGCTGGCTGGTGTTGCTGGAGAAAGGAGTGGTTTCGGAGTCAGGTGTCTGGTCATTGAAGTTGTCGTAGAGGCCCTTGATTTTCAGATGGAAGTAGGAGCCGAGCTTTTTGCAGAGGTCCTGGGAGGGGGTGATGTCCGTGGTTTTGCTGGGGGGTTTGGTGAATTCCTGGATGATGCTGAAGAGTTCCTTTGAGTTGCTGGAGTTGGCGATGATCTTGTTCTGGATGAAGGTCATTTTGGTGGATCTGATGCGTTGGTGGTATTCTGTCATGGCGTTCTTGTAGTTGGTGCGGTCTTCCGAGGATTTGCTGTTTCTCAATTCTTCTCGAGACGTCTGCAGGTGCGTCTGGATTCTTGGAGGTCGGCGGTGAACCAGGTGGCCTTTTTGGGGCGCTGTCTGTCGGGGTTACATAGGGGTGCGAGCTGGTCTGCGCAGTTGGTGATTCATCTGTGAAGTTCTTTGGCTGTGAGGTTGGCATCGGTCGAGGTGGAGGGGGCACCGCGGTTGAGGGTGGAGTTGAGCTGCTTCTCGGTGACCTTGCTCCAGTTCCTTCGTGGAGGACAGGGTGCCGGTTTGGGGGCGGTGGGTTTGTTGACGTGGTAGTGTATGCAGTGGTGGTCCATCCAGGGGGGTTACGTGGTGTGGCTGAAGTGGATGTTGTTACCTCCTGCGACGATGGGATCCAGGGTGTGCCCTGCCTTGTGGGTGGGGGTGGTGACAAGTTGTTTCAGTCCGAGGTTGGCGAGGTTGTCCAGGAGGGTGGCGGAGTTGGGGTCGCTGAGGTTGTCGAGGTGGAAGTTGAGGTCTCCGATGAGTATGTAGTCTATGGAGGCAATGGCGTGGGGCGCGATGAGGTCGGCGATGGTAGTGGTGAACGCGGTTCGAGGTCCCGGAGGTCTGTAGGCAAAAGTGCCTCGTAGGGTCGTTCTGGGGCTGGTCTGGATCTGGAAAAGGAGGTGTTCCGTGGTGGGCGGGCTGACGCTCGAGCTGGCGGTGGTGAGTTGGAGGGAGCTCTTGTGTGCGATGGCAAGTCCTCCTCCTGGGCGGTTCTTCCTCTGGATCTTGTATCCGTCGAGGATGGCGGTGGCGATGTCGGGGCGGAGGTGGAGTTGGTCCAAATTTCTGTGAAGAAGGTGACGTCTGGCAAGAGGGTGTCGAGGAGGTCCCAGATCTTCGTGGGTGCTGGTGTCCGGTGTGGGGGCGGTGGCCGTGAGGGTGCGGAGGGTGGTGAAGGTTTGGCGGCAGTGATGGCAGGATAACTGGCAGTGGGTGGTGTTCGGCAGGGGCAGCTGGCAGTTGTTCCTTCCGGGGTTGAGTGCGAGGAGGGCAACTGAGTCATAGCAGTGGGTGGTTGGAGATCCAGGGTCCCTTGCGCTGGTCACGGTCAGGTCGCGGACGGGCGCAGACGGGCTCAGTCGGGCTTGCCTTTGGCATGCATGCGCGCCCGCCATTAAATAGGGAATGGGGAGGGAAGCGCAGCTGGGAGGCAGGAGTGGGAACGGCAGGGGGGAGGGGCCGCGGGGGAGCAGCGGCAGGAAAAAGGGCGGCGAAAACGGGCACGGTGAACAAAACAGGACTTTGTACCCTGAAATGTTATTGACAGGGCAGGGCTTACCCCCTTTCTACAATTTGTAGGACCCACTGGCCCAAACTTCTGGCCTTTTAAGGCCCATAGAAAGAGGATACCCATCCTCCAACAGGCCGTACATGCTCCTTTAAGTGCAAGTTAAAGTGACTTTCCGGGTTGTGCTGAGAGAAAGAGGGGGAGGGTTGCTGGGTCTGATGACCTTTTCTCTTGCCTGTGTACTGTTGCACCAATGTATTTTCTTGCTGTTGGGGAAAGGGCTGGAAGGTTGGTGTTGCTGAAAATGGAACCTCTTAGAGAAGCCCAGAAACTTCTGGAAATGTCTAAGGCACTTTGCAGAGGACTGAAGACCCAAAAATTGGGCAGTAGCTGTACCAGCCTTAAATCGCTGTAGGCTGGCTTTGTTTTGTCTCCAAATAAACTTTTCCTGACAAAGGGCAGGCCAATTAATGTGGCCTGGACCAGTTGATCACAGCCAGGCATGTCAGTGCACGGCTAGAGGACCCCATTACCCTAGCTACCCAACCTGGTATTTCCAGTCCCGCTTTAAAAATCTGAATGGAAGCATCCTGGCAGTCACAGGCGACCTCCGAAAAACTGGTCATTGAGGTGATCTAGTAGGTTGGGGAAGATCATTGCTGCCATATACTTCAAGGCATGGGTGTATCGTCCAAGAAGACAGGTAGCATTGAGGGAACGTAGTGTCAGGCTACCTGATGAAAAATACCCTTCCCACCGCCACTAGCTTGATTTCCTGTCTGGAAAATGGTATGGTAAGGATCCCTTGGTTCATTTTTGTGCACGAAGAGGCCTCTACTACCATGCTTTTCAGTGAAGGGTGGACAGAAATGAATGCCAGATCCCCTGCCATTGGTCTGTATCACCTAGTCAACCGTCCGGTTTACTTCTGGTGCAGATGGTTTCTCCCAGACCTCATTAAATGGTAATAATTATTCCACTGAGGTGGAAGCGGTTTGGGGGCCTCAGTGAAGATATCTGACTTAAATTCCATTGAGGGAAGGGGCAATTCAAGAACTTCAGCTGCCATTTTAAGGTGAGCGTGGGCTTATGCCATCTCTACTTGAGTAGGACCTGGGGGTGGGTCAATGTCCAGTGACTTATTCAGACAAGTGACTTTTTGTACTGCCAGGTAGTTGAATGAGTCGGAGGTGGGAAGCAGTGGTAGAAGTACTCTGTCAGTGTTGTCATCTGTGTCTTGTTGTCCTTTGAGCATCTGTAGAGGGTCTGAATATGATCCGAAAGTGTTGTGCATGATATGCCAATAAGGTTGGCAGGAACAAGCACAATCCTCTCTGCACCTTACTTCATCAAATAGCAATTGGGCCTGACTTCTGGACCATAATGATTTGACTGCTGGCAGTGGTGCACAGATGTTGGTGGGCATAGGTGTTGGTGGAGTAGGGGTGGTGCCCGTGCTACCTTTAGTATTGGGATTGGCACAACTCTGGGTGGCACCAGGAGGGTTCCTAGTGGAACAAAGGGGATGCTATGTGTCAAGAGAGGACTCACCAGCAGTGTCCGAAACTGTGCCATTGGGCATAACAGCATTCCATTGTGTACCAAAATCTGCCTGAACATCTCCATCATTGTGTGAAAGAATAGTGCTGGATCAGCCACCGGTGCCGGGAACGCAGGGTAGCCCGTTTCAGGCGCCATGCATGGAATCCGTTGTGGTGGGCAAAAGAGGCACGGGAACAGATGGCGGCGGCACCAGGGGAGGCTCTTGAGGTGGAGTAATGTCCACCAGCTCCGAAGAAGACTATGCAGGGGGAAGAATGTGTTGCGGGGACTTGCCCCAAGATCAACGCAGAGGTGAATTCCCTTTCTTCCTCTTCTTTTTGAACTTCCTCCTCTTCTCTCTCAAAGATTTGAAGGAAGCGAAGAGTGGGAAGAAGATCTGGATCTTGACGGCGAACAACGCCAGCTCACCGGTCATCATAGGAATGTGCTATAAAAGGTTTGGCCTTGTGCTGTTTAACTTTGGGTTCATACTGTGGCACTGTCCAAGGTTTAAAATTGTGCCTAGAACCTATACACCACAGGCAGTCATCATGAGTGTCTGTGATAAACAACTGCACTTCGTAATTGCAACAGGGCTTAAACTCTGACTTTTAAGGAGATGACATACCGAACGCAATGCGCAGAGATGCCTGGAGAACTTGTTTTAGCTGAGAAGAATCACTTAAATAAAAAGCTGAGAGGAGAGAAGCTGTGGATCCAGGCCGACAGGAGCAGAAAACAAGCATTTGCAATGCAATAGGTCTCGCATTCACACGAGTTTGAGCTATTGGCATTGTAAATGACAATGCCTTTTATTTAGGGTGTGAGTTTTAAAACAAATAAAAGGCATTGTCATTTACAATACTAATAGCTTAAACTCTCGCAAATGCGAGACCTATTGCATTGCAATAAAGGGCCTTCTCGAACGCTGGTTAGATTGTAAATATCAGAGGAAGAGACTGGCCTGCGACATCTTCAAAGTAGTGATAAATAGTGCAGTGAAGAAGATGTGTAAGTGTTGTAAATTACACAGACACAAAGTGTGAAGTGAGAGTTACATATGATCCGAGCTATAAACACCAACAAAGCGCTCCAACACCTTTTGCTCTGTGATTACACTGTCGCGGTTCAGGAGGAAGAGCGGGAGGGGGGGCTATTTCCTGCCCTCTCCGTGATTTGAGTGTGCAGTGTGGCACTGCGTAATGTCATTGCTATCTTTGGCCTAATAAAAAACACTCCAGCTGTAGTAGGGCCCTGGCTTCACCTCCTAGTGCAGGGTGGGCTGTGCTTAATGGCAGGCATGGAGAGAGGAAGGGATGGTCTCGGCTGCAGCTCCATCCTCGTACAATGCCCCTGCTATTACTAGTGAGCGAGAGGCACTGAGGTGGTGGCTTTGGTATTAGTGGTGGTGGTATTGGTGGTAATGGTGGTGGTGGTATTGGTGGTGCTGGTATTGGTGGTGGTATTGGTGATGGTGGTGGTGGCATTGGTGGGATTGGTGGTGGTATTGGTGGTGGCGGTATTGGTGGTGGTGGTATTGGTGGTGGTGGTGGTGGTATTGGTGGTATCGATGGTAGCGGTATTGGTGGTGGTGGTATTAGTGGTGGTGGTACTGGTATTGGTGGTGGTGGTATTGGTTGTAGTGGTGGTATTGGTTGTGGTGGTGGTATTGGTGGTGGTGGTGGTGGTGGCAGTGGGGTATTGGTGGTGGTGGTATTATTGGTGGTGGTATTGGTGGTGGTGGTATTGGTGGTGGTGGTATTGGTGGTGGTATTGGTGGTGATGGTGGAGGTGGTATTGGTGGTGGTGGTGGTATTGGTGATGGTAGTATTGGTGGTGGTATTAGTGGTATTGGTGGTGGTATTGGTGGTGGTGGTGGTATTGGTGGTGGTGGTATTGGTGGTGGTGGTAGTGGAGGTGGTAGTGGTGGTATTAGTGGTGGTGGTATTGGTGGTGGTGGTATTGGTGGTGGTGGTAGTGGAGGTGGTATTGGTGGTGGTGGTATTGGTGGTGGTATTGGTGGTTGTGGTATTGGTGGCGGTATTGGTGGTATTGGTGGTGATGGTGGTATTGGTGGTGGTGGTGGTATTAGTGGTGGTGGTGGTACTGGTGGTGGTATTGGCGGTGGTGGTGGTGGTGGTATTGGTATTGGTGGTGGTGGTATTGGTAGTGGTTGTATTGGTGGTGGTGATGGTGGGGGTGGTGGCATTGGTGGTGGTGATATTGGTGGTGGTATTGGTGGCATTGTTGGTGGTGGTATTGGCATTGGTGGTGGTGATATTGGTGGTGGTGGTATTGGCATTGGTGGTGGTGGTATTGGTGATGGTATTGGCAGTGGCATTGGTATTGGTGGTGGTGGTATTGGATTGGTGGTGGTGGTCTTGGTGGTATTGGTGATGGTATTGGTGGTGGTATTGGTGGTGGTATTGGTGGTGGTATTGTTGGTGGTGGCATTGGTGGTGGTGGCACTGGTGGTGATGGTATTGGTGGTGATGGTATTGGTGGTGGTATTGGTGGCGGTATTTGTGGTGGTGGTGGTAGTGGTATTGGTGGTGGTGGTGGTATTGGTGGTGGTGGCATTGGTGGTGGTGGTGGTATTGGTGATGGTATTGGTGGTGTTGGTGGTATTGGTGGTGGTGGTATTTGTGGTGGTGGTATTGGTGGTGGTAGTGGTGGTATTGGTGGTGGTAGTGGTGGTATTGGTGGTGATATTGGTGGTGGTGGTATTGGTGGTGGTGGTATTAGTGGTGGTATTGGTGGTGGTGGTGGTATTGGTGGTGGTGGTGGTGGTATTGGGGGTGGTGTTGGTGGCGGTGTTGGTGGTGGTAGTATTGGTGGTGGTAGTAGTGGTGGTGGTATTGGTAGTGGTGGAGGTGGTGGTATTGATGGTGGTGGTGTTATTGGTGGTGGTATTGGTGGTGGTAGTGGTGGTGGTGGTGGTTGTACTGGTGGTGGTGGTTGTATTGGTGGTGGTGGTATTGGCGGTGGTGGTATTGGCGGTGGTGGTGGTATTGGTGGTGGTGTTGGCGGTGGTGGTATTGGTGGAGGTGGTGGTATTGCTGGAGGTGGTATTGGTGGTATTGTTGGTGGTGGTGGTATTGGTGGTGGTGGTGGTATTGGTGGTGGTGGTGTTGTTAATAAAATAGGCTTTTGAAAACAACTTGTCAGGTGGCTTTAGTACAGATGACATGTAACACAAATGTGCTGTTGTCAGCTTCAGCCCATTAGCACAGGATTGTGGGCTACCTGGAATTCACATGACTTAATTTGCTAATCATTTCTAAATCCATTTTACTTGTGGGGTTGAAACCGACACGGGTTAAAGTGATTGAAAGCGGGCGCCCGTGTTACGGGGGTGGCCGTGCTGCTTAAAAAAACACAAGCGGTTTCAGCTGAAGCAGCACATGTCCGGCCTGCAGTAAGAGAAACCCAATAAAGTAAATAGTGCTTACAGACTAAATAACAGGTCCCGTGTAACAACGAATTAAAGGGGCCAGTCACTATGGGAGGGTACAAATGAAGACAAGGCCGTACTAAGGAGGGACTAACAAGCCTATAAACGAATCCGAAGGCAGCATTTACGAAAGACAATGACACAAGCCAATGACAAATATAGGAGGAGAGTGGGCACAGCTTCTCTCCCATACTCTACTACAGCAGTCTCGCAGAGCGAGCAGTGCATGCGCGCTGCCCCTAGGCTCGACCTAAAAAGAAACTAACGTCATATTACTGTGGCGGGTGTTATAACCTTTGTCAAACGTTTCTGGATCCAGTTTAGCGCCTGGAGTATTCAAAAGGCGAGGAATCTGGAGGCATACCTATCCATCAGAATGAAAGGAAACTGAAACAAAAATAAGGTGTTGCAAAAAGGGGATGGAATATAATTTGTTCAGTTAGGTTTGTCAAAAAATGTGTTTAGATGAACAAATGCAATTTTATGATAATATTTTGCAACATGTATCCATTGATGTTGGGGTGTTGGTAAAATGTTGAAAATGTAGTGGTGTCTTTTTATATATATTTTGGGCTGATTAACAGCGTACATAAAGTGCATAGGGGAATGTAATTCTGCAAAATTAGCCTGATGGAAATATATTAGTGACCCTCAACGCATAAGGAAGTAGTGTTTAAAGTGTTGAAAAGTGGGGAATGTAAAAAGGCAAATAAGAAATCGGTTTGTTGGAACAGTCCTGTGGTATCTATTCAATTTCATGGGAGTCCGTAGAATAGACTGGGTAGTGATTTCCTAGGCTGTCCCTCGCAGTTCCTTCCTGAGGCACTCATTGATTCTTTTTCTAGATGAAGGACATTACATTTTTGAAGATGCGGGTGACCTCAACAATAGTGGGATTCCATGAAGACATTTTTGTAGATAAGGACTCCCAAAGGATTTAATAACAGACAATTGGTCCAATATGGATTGAAATACATTTAGAGGTTTTGATAAAAGAAATACCGGAGCAAGCACCAGAGTTGCAGTCTTTACTACCACCAAGCGAACGGTCTTGTAGAATAGGTGAGAGATTCGTGGCGGTTTGTGTGCACATGGCTGATGCTAATGGCAGAATTTGATTCGTCTTATAAGAGAGATGTTGCGGACACATTGAAACACACCTCATTCAACTACAAGGGTATCACCATTTTAAGTGTTGAGAGGCAGAAAGGATGTCACTTGTTTGAATCTGGGGTGGGTGCCTGTAGACAGGGATTACTAAAATGTTGTCAGTCTAGGTAATGGGGTAAGGAAAAGAGCAGAAAAATACAAGACCGAAGTAAGGGGCATTATGATAATTTGAGCAGTGTCAAGGACGGCGAGATCAAGGCAAATGTAGAGGATTAAATGGGTAATCAAGTGTGAAAGAGTGGAGCTGCTGTACGGATCTGAAGAAGTTGTAAAGGAGATGGAACGATTGTGTGGTACACTGAATTTTTATTTTCCAAATACAAGCCCCCACTTTGGAGATATGTCTTTTGAAAAATAATAATTTTAAAAAAATCAGCAGACAGTCTGGAGAATTTTCCTTTCGGAAGGTAGGCTGTCACTCAGCTATGCAAGGCACTTGGCAGCCTGCCTGCCAATTGCGAAATGAGGACCATAAATCTTTTCTTACAATATGAATGAACAATTAATATAGAAAAGCTGAAAGCTTCTTGTTAATACTAAATAAAATGTTTTTGGTTTCTAACTTGATGCCATGTACATAATGCAAACAAGTATGTGACTTAAAAAGGTCCACTCTAGGAGGTGCTAGCCTTCAACCTAAGAAATACTTAGATTGAAGCTTAACAACTCTGGTTAGTTCTCCATGCCCTATAGCTCTACACTTGAACAAAAGATGCGACAACCATAGGTAACGATTGGAATAAAGAAAAGTGCTGAGCTGAAGAAGTTTAACTTATAAAACTACAGGGCCCCCTCCATCTTCCAGCTTTCAGTTTCACCTTAATGTAGCTGGCATTGAAGAACAAGTTACTTACCTTTGGTAATCCCTTATCTGGTAGAGATTCTATCTAGCCCTAGATTCCTTACCTTAGAATGTTCCCTAGGTGTCAGACTGGATCTGGAAGATCTGAGCAATACCCCTGTCTGCTGGTAGGTGGCGTTGTTTGGCTCCGCGTCGGCGCCGGGAATGACATGTGTGATACCTATATAGCCTATATAGACGCCACCCCAGTATGCTGACATCAGTTACTTTCACGACTTTCCATGCCAGGAGCGCAGAGTCACGATGAGAACTGACCAATGGTGTGACAAGCAAGGGCCTGAGAAGGGTGTCCCTTACACTGTAATTGGTTCAAAGGGGGGATGGGAGGGCTGCTACGGAATCTGCGGCTAGACAGAGACTCTACCAGAAATGGCGGTACTGAAGGTAAGTAACTTGTTCATCTGATAGAGACTTCTAGCGGCAGATTCCTTACCTTAGAATAGATCCCAGGAAGTGGTTCTGCAAAGCCAACTAAATCAGAAAGTCCTGCAGGACCGAACAGGCTAAGGGCCCGAAATGACTGGCCTGACTGTCCAGGCAGTAGTGCTTGGTGAATGTGTGCAGAGATGGACATCTTTCAAGCAGGCAGTGTGGGCAAGACAGGTGAGCTACGCGCTAACGGAATGGTCGTAGTCTTGGCTCTGGTGGAGTGAGCTTGCAGGCCCTCAGGGGGTTACTTCTTGGTCAATGCATAGCAGAATTTAATACATAGAATGATCCATCCTGAGATGATCCATTTCTGTACAACCTTCCTTTTTTTTTAGCTCCTGCATAGCCCATGAATAATTGATTGTCCACCTCGAATCACAGAGACATCGCTTTCTCAAAAGTTACAATCCGCTATGCCCCTTTTAACTGGATACAGATGTGGCCAAGTAGAATAAATGGATCACCGATGTCTTGTGCTCTGTAGTACCTTTAAAACCTCTAAAAATAAAAAGGACCAAACCTTCAGCCCCCTGGTTCACTCCTGTACTAAGGAAGAAAAAAAGCCACAGTAAAAATCTAGAACGTGCATGGAGAAAATCTTATGGACTGGAAGCGGAGATCCAATACAAGGAAGCATTGAAAAACTTCCACAAAGCTAATCATGAAGTGCAGAAGAATATTTCACTTCTCAGATGGTGGTCCTTTCAGACCTATCAGCAGCATTTGACACAGTCTCTCATACCACCCTCTTAGAGAGACTAAAAAGGGCGAGCATTGAAGGGAAAGCCTTCTCATGGTTGAGGTCGTATCTACAGGATAGATCAAAGAGAGTCCACCTTCAGCCATTCTCGTCCTCCCCTAGGCCCATATTATATGGCCTAGGGGAGGACGAGCTCTCCGCACTGAGCCCTACTCTCTTTACTCTCTACCTAATCCCCTTGGCTCAACTGATTGAAGCTTGGGGTGTACAAGTGGTGTCATATGCGGATGACGCTCAACGTCTGTTATCCTTCCAGGAAAACCCAGACTCAGCCATCAGTAAGTTTAAAGAATTCCTCAAGGGAGTTGCAGGATGGATGAATGAGAATTCTCTAAAACTGAACTCAGATAAAACCGAAGTTCTCTTCTTTGGTACTTGCTCTCCTACTCTTCCTGGTCTATGGTAGCCAGAGGAACTTTGCTCCTCACCAGCCCCTGCAGACCATTCAAGAAATCTGGGAGTCATGTTTGACTCTAGGCTCTCTTTATCTACACAAATCAAGCAGATGTCATCTGCCTGCTTTGCCAAACTCAGATCATTAAGGAAGATGCTGCACCTGATCCCAGAAAAGAGTAGGAAGACTGTGGTTCACACTTTAATCAATTCGCAATGGGACTACGCAAATAGCCTGTATCTGGGACTCCCTGCTTTCTTAATTTGCAGACTTCAGGTTATGCAGAATGCAGCAGCAAGGCTGTTTCGAAGAGTACCATTAAGGCAGGCCATATACCCTCATTTGAGGTAGCTGCATTGGCTACCTGTGATAAATAGGATCCGGGTTAAAGCCCTAACAATTGCTTTTAGAGCTTTTTATGGACAGGGCCCTGCTTATCTCTAAAAAGACTGCTCCCATACCAGCAACACTCTTTTTGGGTCCAGACGGTGGAGTCTCTCTTCCTCTTTGGAGGGATGAGGCAGAACGAAGAAGGTAGGCAGGGTGATGCTCTGGTCTACATGGAAGGCAGTTACAACCTCGGAAGGAGGCACGTGTCCGGAGAACCAGTTTACACAGAGAGTGCCTGCCACTACCCTCCTGGCCACTACCCTCCCAGACCCTCCTGGCCGATGTTATGGGCACTAAAAAGGCAGTTTTGGTTATCAATAGCCTAAGAGGGCAACTGCGTAGAGGCTCAAATGGTGCCCACACCAGAAAGGTGAGAACAAGGTTGAGGTCCCACTGAGGCATGATGAATGGCTTGGGTGGAAACATACGTTACAGGCCTCTAAGAAACCAAAGCACAACAGGTGACAAACAGAGAAGGTTAGTCCAGCAACCACAAAAATGCTGAAATAGCAGAGAGAACCTTTAACTGTGCCTGGAGCAGAGTCCTGCAGGGCCATAGATAAAGCAAACAAAAGAACATTGGATAAGAGTGCAGAAAGGGGGTCAACGTTGTGGAAAGCACCCATGACACAAACTTATCCCAACGGCAGGCAAATACCAACGTGGTGGAGGGACCCCTCGCTGTCAGAATAACATCACAGACTTCATGAGGAATGTTGAAAGTTATCAACTGTCACCACGCAATCTCTAAGCATGAAGGTGGAGAGTAATGAGGTTCAGGTGCAGGACCCTCCCCTATTGTTGCAACAGAAGATCCTCTCGAAGAGGCAGCCTGACTAGGACCGAAGGTCATGCTCAACAGTTCGGGTTAACACACTATCCATGCCCAATCCGGAGCCACAAGAATGACTTGGGCTCGATCGTTCCTGATCTTCTTGAGACATCTGGGCAGAAAGGTGAACAGGAGGCCAGAGCTCCACTCGAGATGAAAAGCATCCCCGAGTGAGGGTCGCCTTGGAAACTCCAGTGAGCAAAACTGCTGACATTTCACATTCTGGGCAGTGGTGAATAGATCTAATTAAGTGTTTCTCCACTGCTCAGCTTTTGCTGAGTTTGTCTGTTCTGGCGTTTAGACCGCCAGAGAAATTCCCTGATGTTCCAGCCATGTCAAGAGATAAAGGGCATCTTGACAGAGGGTCCATGACCCCACCCTGCCCTGTTTGTTGCAGTACCACATGGCAGCGGTGTTGTCCGTGAACACCTGCACCAGCCTTCGAAGGAAGGAAGGAAGGCTTTCAATGCCAAGCAAATCACCCAAAGCTCTATCAGGTTGACGTGGAGCTCGGACTCTGTCAGACACCAGAGTCCTCTGATCTCCACCTCTCCCAGATGGCCGTCCCAGCTCAGAAGTGATGCATTTGTCAGTACAGTCAGATCTGGTTCGGGAAGGAAGAGATGTCTACCACCGACCCAATCGTGATTCTTTAGCCATCACTGCAGATCTTTTGCAGTTCTCTCCAAGATTTGGACCATGTTGGAGAGATTCCCCTGATGCTGCGCCCACTGGGTCTTCTGGTCCCACTACAGAGCCCTCATATGTCAATGGGCAAGAGTCACAAGCAGGATGCAGGAAGCCATGAGGCCCAACAGCATCAGAGCCAGTCTCACCAAAATAGCCTGAATATCCTGGACTCGCCGCTCGGGAGGATAGGCTTAAAACTGCACTGTGTCCAGAAGGGCTCTGATAAAAGGGAGCATCTAAGAGGGAGTCAGGTGCAACTTCGGCACATTGTTAATGAATCCCAGCAAGAGCAGGAGGTTTGCCGTAGTCTTAAGGTGGGAGATGACTGCCTGGGGTGGGCCTGCCTTCAACAGCCAATCGTCGAGGTAGAGGGAAGACAGGAACCCCAAACCTCTGCAGATGAGCTGCGACCACTGACATCACTTTCGTGGACACTCCAGGGGAGCTGGTAGGGCCGTAAGGGAGCACGGCAAACTGAAAGTGCTCTTGGCCCACTGTGAACCGCACGTAACATCTGTGGCCAGGCAGGACGAGGATGTGGAAATATGGGTGCTGCAAGCCCAACACTACCATCAAGTCTCCCAGGTTCAGGGCAGATGGGACTTAAGCAAGTGTAGGCATTTTTAACTTTTCCTTTTTCAGAAGGAGGTTGAGAAGGCACAGGTCTAGGATAGGACTAAGTCATCCGTCCTTCTTTGGCACCAGAAAGTAGCGGGAATAATACCCACAACCTACTTCTGACGCAGGCGCCTTCTCTATGGATCCCTTGACCAAGACAGCCTGCACTTCTTGATCAATCAAGGAATGATGGTTCTCGTCAGGCAATCGTAAGTGGGTTGCATGAATGGCGGGATAGTCACAAAGGGGAGGGAGGAGCACCTTTGGACGATATGTAGGACCCAGCGGTCGGATGTCACTGACCACCAGTGGGTAGGTGATGGCATAACCTGCCTCCCACTAGGTGCCCTTGATGGTCGGAGGGCAAACTAAAGAGGGTTTGTCAGCAGCGGATCCCAAGCAGTGGTGATGGGAGGGGGGGTTTACTGACCGGACTGCTGGCCGCCTGTCTCACATTGCCTATGGGACCCACGCCCTAGGCCACGAAAAGGCTGGGATGCCAGTTGGCTGTGGAGGCTGGGAGGAAATGCGTGCAGTTGAGGCCCTTTCCGTGGCCAAGAAAGGGGTAGAAGGCAGACTGGGGGTGGTGAGAGGCCATAGACAAGCCCAAGGACCTGGCCATAGCTCTGCTCTCCTTAATGTGCTCCAGGGCTTAGTCCCCCTTCTCTCCAAAAAGGCGAGAGCCATCAAAGAGCATGTCCACAAGAGAAGCCAGGACATCCCCATAAAAGCCAGTTGTGGCATCGCAAGGCCACCAACAATGAAACCGGTCTGCCCATGAGTCGGTCGTGTCAAGCCCACACCTTATGGAGAACTTAGCTGCATCTTTCCCAGCAGCAATAGCCTGGGTAAGTATGGCTTCGGCCTCCTCCGAGAACATTGGTAGCACCTGTGCAACCGAGTCCCATACCATATGGGAGTAACAGCTCAATAGGCACACGGTGCTCACCGACTTCAGTGCTAGGCTGGAGAAAGAGAACATTATCTTACCAAAAGTATCCAGCCTCTTGGATTCCCTATCCGGTGGAGTTGTAGGAATCGTGGCAGGCTTAATTCTGGATGTGCAAGCTTGGATGACCAAGTTCACCGGAGTGGGGTTCTAGGTAAGGAAACTGTGGTCCCCAGGAGCTGGGCGATAGCAGTGGGCAATCGTCCTATGCACAGGAGACCCTGTGCAGGGTTTAGACCAAGCCCCAAGTAGGAAGTCTGTAAGGGCTTCATTGAAAGGGAGTAGGGGTTCAGAAGGGGCACCTCCATTAAGACGTTTGTCTTGACATCCACCATGGGCAACTGAAGGTCCAAGACATCAGCCGCCATACACACAACCACTGCACGAAAGGCTCCCTCCTCTGTAGCCAAAGTAGGAGGAGAGACCAGACCACTGTCTGGTGAGGTGTCTAACCGACTGGCCTCTGCCAATTCCTTGTACCAGTTGTCCTGTTCCTCATTCAAGAGCTGGTAACCATAAGGGTCCATAGACCCCTCCCATTTGCCTCCCTCTCCAGGCCTATAAACAAATAAGGCACTGTCTCCAATCCAGGAATCATGGGTCCGGTCGGCGCCGGAGTCGGACGCTGTCCGTGTGACTCAGTGTCGGAGTAGGGAATAACAATGCGGGTGCCGCCGCCTAGGGGCATTGGGGGCGTCTGCACTTGAGTGGGCGCCGAGGACAGTCTCGGTCTCACCGGCGGATCTGCTCCGGATCCAGCATGGAATCTATGGGGCCCAACTGGCGCAGAGTGCGACCCCGCCAGAAGTGGTCCAGTAGGGTCCCATCCTGCGTCCATAGGGCCCTGAAGGCGCTCCTGAGAGGCCAGGCCGCCCAACTATAAGGAACATGGCCTCATAGAACTCCTTCAACTGGGTGGGAGTCGCTCTGGTAAACTTGGGGAAGGCAGAACGCACACAGGTTCAGGTTCAGTCGACTCACGTGCCTGGAGTGCTGACGCTCCTGCGTCTTGTCGGAAGACTTCGACGAACGCAGAGAAGTCAAAAACCTCTTTGACTTCTTGTTTTTTTTTTTATGTTTGCGGGTTTTCCCCAACTATTTGAAGTGTGACGGCAACCATCAGGAAGGGCTCAGTGAACGGTCCTGGGATCTTCCGTGCAATCGGGACCTTGAGCATTGCAGAGTCGATCAACTTCAGACGGCGAAGAGCTTGAGGGAGCGCTCCCTCAGCACTTTCGGATGCATGGCGCAACAGTCCTTGCAGGATTTGGAGTTGTGGTCTTGCTCCAAGTACCAAACACACCAATTGGGGGGTCTGTCACCGACATTTGCCTGTGAGCGGCCCCACATGGTTTGAAACCATCCGGTTTCTTAGGTGACATACCTCACACCAGGAGAACATTTCTCAAAAGAATTAGACAAAACATTGAAAAAAGACAGTCAAAAAATGACTGAGGGGTAGCTCATAACGGATCTGCGACATCGGTGCGCCAAGGTAACGCCTCTATAGGTACCACACACTTCACTGAACTGAACGACGCCCCCTACTGGTGCATAGGGGTACTGCTCGAAAATCTTCTGGATCCAGTCTGACAGCTGAGGAATATTCTATGGTAAGGAATCTGCGGTTAGAAGTTTCTATCAGCTCATAGATAGAAGTGTAGCTTATTACATATAAATGTCTTTACATGCTGAATAATTCAAAATCAACTTAAGTTAGATCCTCACCCTTCGGATAGATAGATGGAGTGCAGACGACGGCGGACTGAAGCAAAGTAGTCTGGTTTTAGTGTCTTCCCAAAGGACCGGTTAACAAGGGAGATGAGCTTATCCTGGTCCACGTCATCAAGCGATTCATGCCTGCACACACGCTCAGCGTTCTTAAACAAGGTGCCAGACCCTACAAGAGAGTATGAGCAGCATTTACTGATAGTGGAATATATAATTCAGATGTCTCCCAAGCATTAAAGAATCATGTCTTCATGCATTACACTACATTATTCAAACCAATTTTATGTTTCTCGTGCTGTCTTCAGTTCATACCTGGTTGGTATCTTCTCACACAAAAGCATCTCTTCCTAGAGAAATGCACCGCACTCTTACCCAAGGAAATATATTGGTCTCTATCCGCTACTTTAAGATCTTCAAAATGAGATAAGTCTTCTTAGCTAATTTCACCCATGACATATACCCATTTGAATTTCTTCCCTCTTTTACCTAGTCACATCTACTTCCTATAAATTAATTTTAATATGCAAATCCTTTACATGTCAATTGCATTAACACAATGTTGATTTAAAAATATTACATCATTTAAAGTGGCTCTAAACACACATTTGAGGCTTAAGCATTGCTCTGTGAAAAGATCTGAGCTGAATTTTCTAGCGTTTCCTGAGCATTGTTTCCACCACTCACAAATTTTTAACATTAGCACTTGCTTTACAATTTCCCCATTCAATCCCCTTTAACGCCTTACACCACCTGCTGATGGCTTTGGTTTGCCTCTATTAATCTTTCAGTAAACTTTCCTGGCTATCATCATTTAAGTCCTTCACTAATATTCACATGCATCAACTGACTGCTAGTTTACCTTACCTCTGTTGCTGAAGAGTTCAGTGAGGAGTGTCTTTGCAGAGGTCATGACAGCAGAGGAGCCCGGTGACAGTCGGTTTAATAGATCCACAATGACAGTGACCTGTTGCCGCTGCCGGTGTCCAATCCAAGAGGCAGTCCTCATGAGGTCTAAATCCGCTGGCAGGTTCACTAGCCCAACTAACTGTAAGAAGAGATGAAGGCTGATGTTACTAATTAGGTCAAGAGTCTGTCAGTAAACCGCCCACCTTGCATCCCCAGTGGAAGATAAGGAAGACCAGTCTACCATTTACTTTTACTGAACATATATTTCTGCTTTGGTATTAATCAAGTATTGGAACATCGTCTCTATCTGCTAAGTCTTAGTTTGGCATTTCTGAGAATGGTTTGCTTAGGTAAGACAACAAGCAACAAGGTGATGGATAGAAAGCTTGAGTTAATCTTGCTGCTATTAACAAATGCTTGGGCCTCATTCCAGTCCATTATTTTTTTGCCCACCATGTCAATTTGGACAGAGGCCCACCTTATGCAAACCAGTCATTGTCTTCCAATCTGGACGAGCCATTGCCTGGAAGTTCGGCATGGACTATTGCCATGAGGAGCAGGATCAGTACAGATTTGCAAAGCCGGGCCTTTGTACACAGTGGGTGAAAAATGAGGGGTTGGAATGCTACTCAGAGTAACTGCCATTGGTTTAAACTTAAGGCCTTATTGCGAGTACGGCAGTCATGGGACCGCCGTACTCACGGTGGTGGTCTGACCCCCCCACCACCTGTCCGCCCTAGTACAAGTGTGACAGTGGGACCGTCGCCTCCGCTGGGATCAAGGATCCCACTGCGGCGGCAGTTTTCAAAGGGGCTGAATATGCTGGCTGTGCTGAAGCCGGCATCTCAGAGCATTTTACGACTTGCATATCCCCCGCCCTTTTCATGGCGAGGACCCCATCATGAAAAGGGTGGAGGACATGCAGGCCAAATCTGGGTGTGGGGGTGCGTGCAGGGGGGCACGTGTTGTGCCCCCCTAGAATTGCACCCTCGTTCCTGCACGGCATGGTGCACGCCACACCATGCAGGAACGTGCTGCAGGCTCACTCACTGCGGTGATATGGTTGTTAGGCTCTCCTATGAGCTAAACATACCACCGCCGTGAAACCGCCGCAGCACCACCCGCCTACCCTGGATTAAAGTCATAGTCCGGCAGGAGGGTGCACCACTGGTTTGGCGATCCTGGGACCGAAGCGGTGGCAGTCCTAGCCGAAGACCCCCAAACTCGGAATAAGGTCCTTAGAGTAAGATTCCTCCTATCATCTTTTGTGTGTTCGGTGTAACGCACTAAGTGGTTAACAGTATGTCCAGATGTAGGTATCTTGCTGTACCATAGGATCCAAGTTATACCTCACTGTCTAGTTCTAATAAGGATGAAACTGGTCTGGGTTTGCTTGCGTTTCCTTTTGGATGGGGCCTCACCTAGCAGTTTTGCATGGGCTATTTCCGTGATGAGCAGGGTTAGTGCTGATTTGCATAAGGAGGGTCTCTGTCTAGATTGGCATACTGGGTGAAGAACGGTGGACTGGAATGCTAACTACAGCGATTGCCACTGGTTTAGACTATGTGCAAGCATTCCCCCAATCATCTTTTGTGTGTTTGCTTAGGTGTGACACAGATATCTTGGCTTTGGGCGCTCTGCTGTCTACCCTTGATAGATAATGCAACTGCACTGGTACACAAAGTAAGGCTGTGCATTGTGCCATAATTATAGTTGTCAATAATTCACTAATGACGAACCTACCTTTTCACTGAGATCCTTCAGTCCTCCTGAAGTGTTGAGGAAGATGATTTTTAAAGGCTGCAAGATTCTTGAGATGGATGCTGTGACTTCCAGAGAGTCGAGCAGAACAGACTTCCCACCAGATGTCTCTCCTACCGGGCAGAGGATGGGAATATTGCCTGACTCCAAGCACCAGCGGAGCAAGTCTGTTTCCACAGAAGTTACACTGCCCAGGCTATGAATACAGAGAAGAAAGAAATAAAGGCTGAAGTCTGGCTGAGGAAATTATTTTTTGAAGACAGAGTATTTCAATGTAATTTACAACATACAAATTGTTACATAATTTGTGGATTTTGCATGTACAAACACACACAACTGAGAACCATGTCTCATTTGCGATGCAGAACTCGGCGCTCCGAGCCTCCTTTAAGAAATCTGCGGTACCAAATGGTTTTTTAAAAAAAACTATAATTTAGTGATTTGCTACTTTGCACCCAATACATTATGTCATTTCTGAATTCTGCTACAGTGCGACATATTCTGCACCAGCTTGAAGGCTTCATCTGTCTCACTTTATTAAAAAGCACATCAATCTGTGGACGCCCGTGCCCCAACTTCTCAAATGGGCAGTTTTGCAGCCTTTGAGCAACATTTTATCATCAATTAACTTGTTTGGGCCAATGCTCGAGAGGACCAGTATAGCAGACTTTGCCTTGCAGTAATTCTGTGTCTTGACCGGGACGGGGGATTTCTGTGGGAAGCAATAGGAGTGTCACTGCAAGTCAGTGAACACTCATAAACATGTAGGATTGTAGGTTTTCACACAAGCTTTGCAGGTTGATTCCCACCATAGGAAATTGCTCTGGTACATAGGAGTAGGATGGTAAAGGAGAATACACTTCCTTGTTTCATGCAGGAGTAAGGGAAGAGCTTTCTCCATTTGGAGAAAAATGTTTTACCAGTGAAGAATATGTATATATTTCTGAGATGATTCACTTCTGCTTACATAACAATGTGTTTATATTTGACAATAAGTTCTATAGACAAAAGAGAGGAACTGCGTTGGGTACATCTTTTGCACCCACGTATGCCAACTTGACCATGGACTTCTGGGAAGCTGAATATGTCTGGTGTGAGAAGAATAGAGCCATAACTGACAAAGTGGTGCTATGGGTGCGTTACATAGACAATATTTTTTTAATCTGGGAAGGCTCAGAGGAAGAATTGGATCTCTCTTTAAAATTTCTCAATGAAAATGCTTTCCATTTGCAATTCACTTTCACCATGAACCGACAGGAAATTGAGTTTCTTGATACACGAACATATATCAAAAACAAAAAGATCTGTACCACTCTATATCGTAAGCCAACATCATGTAACATCATTCTCGTAGCAAATAGCGCCCATCCCAGATCGCTGAAGTGGAAAGTACCCTATGGTGACTTTTTACGCGCTTGATGAAATTGTTCAGAAGAGGACGAATTTATGTCACAATTGGATATAATGGATGCCAGATTTTTAGTAGAGGATATCCTATAGTGGTCCTGGAAAATGCCAAAGTACGAGCCATGAATAAAAGGAGGGAGGATCTACTATATCCCAAACAAATGACTGACAAAGATGAGAAAAAAGAGGATCTGAGATTTATAACACAATTCAATACCTTGAGTGGCTCAGTCAGGAACACTTTACAAAAACATTGGAAAAAAGTACACTCAGATATGATGACGATTTGAGATCCTGTACTCAAGATCACCTCAGCATCACATACAGGAAAGCTCCATACCTAGGTGACATTTTAACATACAGCTATTTTGAGAAACCAAAACAACAACAAAACACTGCTGGGAACTGGTTGAGAACAAGTGGTTTCAACAAATGTCACAAATGTAAGGCCTGCAAAAAATATGGATGCAATAATCAGGATGTGTTGACCCTCACAAGAGAAAAAAGAAAAATCATAGAAAGAATCTCTTGTGAAACAACACGTGGTCTACGTCCTTGAATGCCAGTGCGGACAGAAATACATTGGCAATACCATTAACAGACTTAAATGAAGAAACCTCCAACACATAATAGCGACGAACAACAAAGACTTCACGTATGCCATAGTTAAACATTTTTGGATGGATCATGAAGGAGCTCCGATTTTGTTATGGTTTTATGGTATTGAACATGTGCCTTGGAAGATAAGAGGAGGTGACCGTGAACTTTCACTAAGAAAAGCAGAATCTAAATGGATTATTATGATTGGAACAGAAATACCATGGGGACTCAACATGGACGCAGAACTACATAATTTTCTTTGAGTTCCCAATCCATAGGCATAGTGTCCTACAATATTTGGCTTATGATCTTTGAATAACAAAGTACTATGCATTTGACTTATTTTCAAGACAACCCAACATCTTACATTCTGATCATATGAAAATTGTGTTTTTTATAGGTTGTTTTTGTATGGGTTTTTGAGCGTATTATGAAATATAAGATTGACTGTATGGTTTCTTTTCAAGCATCAAATGAGCTGAGCATTTGGTATTTCAGATACCTTGGGCATTAATAAAACATGCAATATCATATATGGGGAATTACAGGCTTTTTTTTTAGAGAACTAAGTATGAGAATAAGAGTAGATTGCTCATAGTTGTTTACAACCCCTTCTCTTAACAAGCACTGAGCACCTTTATTACTTTCTCTGACTTAGAAATCATATGAATTGTTTACACGATAGATGGTTGCACAGACTAATCATGCAATGTTATAGGTAACTAAGCACTTTGCACTTTAGTACTGCGCGCAGGTGAAACACGTTACTTTTTATAGTTTAAGGTATGAACATGAACTAGTGTCTTGAAGTGAAAGGATACCATCAGTCTCAGGATTTCATGTACCTCAGTAACTCATGTGCCATATGAATATGTCCTATTATATTGCTCTCTGGGTCAATCTTACTCTAACATTGTGCACTCACACAATACTTTATTTATGACTTTTAAAGGCTCTGATGTCATCAGCGGCTTATACAATCCATATTCTGTTGATTGAATATCAACTAAATAAATATTTTCAGGTATAGATAATTATTTTTAAATAATCATACTAAATACGAGTAAAACTAAGCAAATCACATCTTTTGTGATTCAGGCAATTAGCATTCAGTCCTGACAGAGGAGGCGATGAATCTTTTGCAGCTGAAAGCAATGAAAGATTCCTCCTTAAGCTCTGAGAAGGGGTTGGGTTTCTACTCAAGAATTTTTAGAATGCTGAAATGACCCAGGCAGTCAGAGCCCTTAATTCAGGTAAAGCAGGGGGACCCAACGGTATCCCAATTGAATTATATAAGCATACGGCTTCCTCTACGGTATCGCACCTGTTGAATATGTTTGAGGAAAGTAGAGCACAGGGTAGGCTCTCCCCGATCAGAGACTTGCAACCATAGTAGTCATCCACAAAGAAGGGTAGCCAGTAGAACAATGTACTTCTTACAGACTCATCTCATTGCTTAACGCGTAAGCGAAAATCCTAGCTAAGCTGCTGGCTCTTCGTCTTCTCCCGATTATTTCTGATTTAGTCCACTCAGACCAATCCGGCTTTATGCCAGGGCGTAACATAGCATTAAATCTAAGACGTCTTCATGGCGTGCTTGGTCGAACCCCCAGGATTCAAGAGGACGCAATAGTATTATCCCTAGAAGCGTGCATTGCTTTTGACACCATTAAGTGGCCATATCTTTTTGCGGTACTGAAGCGAGTGGGTTGTGGACCTCGCTTTTTAGCTTGGCTTCGCCTCTTATATACAGAGCCCTTAGCGCAAGTGGTGGTAAATGGAGAAAAGTCTTGAGTCTTCCCCCTGCAGAGAGGGACGAGGCGGGGATGAGCGCAAGTGGTGGTAAATGGAGAAAAGTCTCGAGTCTTCCCCCTGCAGAGAGGGACGAGGCGGGGATGCCCCCTGTCACCCCTCATATTTGCATTGATGTTGGAGTCATTGGCGACTTGGATTCGAGGGGATCCATTGATATGAAGCCTCTGATGGTCAACTGAATGGGAAGACAAAATATAATTATATGCAGACGATATCCTTCTTTATGTGGCATCCCTGATCTTCAGGGTTCTGAATATCTTCGCGACTTTTCGTAGATACTCTGGGTTCATAATTAACTGGTCCAAAATGGTCATATTTGTCCTTCATAGTCCTCGGCCTAATCTACCAAAGGGTGCGAAGTGCAGATAGTTGAGGATGGGTTCCGATATTTAGGTATATTTGTCACCACTGACCCAGCTCTATTTTACCCGTAATTTACAACCTCCCCTGTCCAGACTCAAGACTGACGTACAGTATTGGAGATCGTTTCCCCTCTCTCTGTTGGGAAGAGCGGCATTATTTAAAATGATGTCACTCCCCAAATTTCTCTCTCTAGTGCAGAATACACCATTTCCAATCCCGGATGCATATTTTAAGTCAATAGAGAGTGTGATCCGAACTCTTCTATGGGACGGGAGTTCCCCAGGGATCACACTCAATAAATTGGCTCGGAGCTGGAATGAGGGGGGATTGCTCTATCCGACATCCAAATGTACTATAGAGCGGCACAATTGCCAACTATAAACCAATGGGTACATCAACCTATATCTGAACCGGCCTATCGGATGGATAGACTGGTTCTCCAACTGAGGGGATACCTCAGAGCATTATATTCGAATCCCCGACGCCTCCCCCTGGAAGGTCCAACAGCTTTAACAGTCCGTATACGGCACTAAACCCTCTCTACGTTAGGGTGGAAGAACAAACTCACCAAAGCAGCATCCTTATGGGAGTCTGAGCAGCTGAGCGCAATATGCGCAAGACAAGGGTTTGACAAGTAAGAATTAATTGGGATCTCTAAGGTGGGGGACCTCCAATCCGGGACAGACGTGGTGTCATTCACAAGAATTTTTAGAATGCAGAAGAGGGCCAGAGCTCCGAACTATTCTGGACCTTTTTCTCTTCAACGAATAAATGCATGTGAAATACTACAAGATGGTCAACTGAGCACAAATTCTGAAGTCCCTGCTAAAAGGACACTGAATGACTGAACGGTTTTACAATTAACATTGGTTTTTGGAAAGTAGTGGCTCCGCACAGGGTTCCGCATTTTGACACGAACCTGCTCCCAGGAGTGTTCACCAAAGTCATTCTGTGGTGACTGCATTTCTGAAGGAGGGCATCAGTATCTATTCTTAACTGGGCGATTGGCTGCTCAGGTTCTATAGCTCCTTCAGAAGTGAGAACCTCAAGTTAGGCACTCTTTGAACTGGACTGATGTTTTTATTGGTATACTGTTAGACCCATAACTGCACTTGGCATTCCTGTTTCAGACAGACTTTTTTCCTTGAAACAGATGCACTCACATTTCCGTATAGCATCCGTGTTACAGACACCGCAGACTTCATTGTATCGTGTACCCAAGCTGTGCAGATGATCAAGTAATAAATGAGGTAGCAAAGATGCATCTTTCGACTTTGTGAGGTCAAGATAACTATATACTAAGATATTTATTCCCAAATCTGCTAGCTTTCCATATTAGTCGGTAAAAAGAGACCACATGTCAATGAACATATATTTATGACTCAAACCAATACAAGATGCCAATGTTACGCCCCTTGAAGGGGAGGACTAAAGGCTCTCTAGAAAATGCTCTCCTTATTGAGTGGAAAAGAAAATCTGCCTACTACTTTACTCCTATTTCTCTAATTTGCTATAAAAAAATCACATTTCATAAAGAGGTAGTTTTTAACAGCTTGAAGACGTTCTCAGGCTGCTTAGCTCTGGTTAGGCAACCATTTGCAAGTGGGGTCTGACTGTCACACCAAATGCAGTAAGCACTACTAAATGCATGTGGCTTCTATTGACATTAGATCAGTTATACAGATTCGCTATAACCTCAGCCTGCAGAATAAGTCAGTTACAAGGTCTTTCGGTTGAGGACCCTTACACGGTGTCCATGAGGCAAAGGGTTTGAAGGACTCACTTTTTCTCACCTAAAGTTGTGAGTAATTTTCATAGAAACACGAAGATATGGGTCATAACTTTATTCCAAATCTCAATTCAGATCCAGACAGGACCCTACATAATCTTGATGTTCTGAGGGGTCTCCATTGTTGCTTAGATAGGTTTAGGGCTTTCTGTAAGACTTCCAAGATATGCATTACATTTGAAAGCTCTCCCACTGGCAGGGAAAAGGCAACAACTTCTGCAGCTCGCTGGATAGATTGCTGTTTTGTTAAAGACCGATACTCTCCTGGACATTGTGCACCAAATGTCATTCAGCTTATGCTGTCACAACCAAAGCTGCATCCTTTGCATTACAGTGGCAGGTCTCTACTGTTGTAGCATGCACGACTGCTACCAGCGAATCCTACTGTGGTCTGCTAGCAGTAATCTCTAGGTGCTAGATATCAGATATGACATAGTCAAGCTGCACGGAAGAACGTATAGGGGTAGATTGTTTGCAGCAATTGTGTTTTTCGGGCTTTTTTTGAAGCACGAATTTCGCCCCCATACCAAACCATGAAGCTAAGACACATTTTGCGCTAAAATATAGTGCTAAATGACATTTGCATTTTGCATAATTATGCATACCTTCACGCCATTTTCCTTCAATTCCATGTAATTATGCAAACGCAAATTACTCGTATTTCGCACACGCTTAGCAACTACCTCCTACCTTACTTTTAATCTTGCTGTACTGATTGAGAAAAAATTCTGTTCTGCCGCAGAAAGGCTGCCTTGTGGAGCAATGTTGCTTGACATATCCATCCTTCTATTAAGTCAATACGAATTTGAGGAGGGTGTGGTGTTTTGCAGTTTTAGGACATTAAACCTATTGTCTGCATGCTAAACAGCACATTGGCTTTCGAAAGGACATAGGGGCATATTAGCAAGACCCACGTTAAAATTATCGCCGTTTTAGCGGCAGGAAACTGCCGCTAAAACGGCGATAATGGGCTTGCTAATATGCGTTATAGAATTCCAATAGAAGCCCAGGTTAGATGTGCAGGACATCTAACCTGTGCTTCTATTGGAATTCTATAACGCATATTAGCAAGCCCATTATCGCCGTTTTAGCGGCAGTTTCCTGCCGCTTAAACGGCGATAATTTTAACGTGGGTCTTGCTAATATGCCCCATGATTCCTTAGACATGGACGGTGTGCTGCAGTTCAAAGGAGCGTTAGGCAGATAACAGCATGTTAAAACTATGAACATTTGTCATGTTGAAATCGAAATGTCTGCTAAAAGCCAAGGCCCGCAACAATATTGACAAAATGTGAATTAACCCCCGACCCACCAATGTTCATTTCCTGAACGAAACTGCACACATTCTTGGAAACTTCTATTACTGTTAGATGCGTGTCCCCTCTACGCCAAAGGACAAAAGGCCTGCGAGGAACTGTAAACTTTCTCCTTCAGCCAGGCTCTGTACTCAGAAGCAGGTTTTCATCAGCCTCCACTGTGTAATAAGATAGTTCTCACTAATCGTAAACTACTCACTTTCTTTGAGAACTGGAATATAGAAAGAGTAATGAAGACAGAACAATTTAACTACAGTTAAAAGCAAAAACTCAAATGTAATGATAAGTATTTTGAAATTAACAGGGATTTATCATAGAATCACAGAGTAAGGGGTCCTTAACTTAATGCGGCAGGGCGTGGACAAGAGAAAGAGCAGAAAAAGGCCGCAGAAAAAGCAATGAAGGGGTCAGCTCTTTAAAGCCAACCCATTTGTTCATGAACAGCACATGATATAGCTCTTTCAATGACAACATATTGTTTCTATGGCAATGTGATCTCTTGCTCGAACTAAAACCAGGGAAGATGCTAAAAACCAAGTGAAAAAACTCCCATGGGACCAACTCTTCACCAAGCCCTTACATAATCCACCCCAGGATTCAATCTAAGCCGAAAGCCCTTTTATAATCCACCCTAGGATTCAATCTAAGCCGAAAGCATAGGTTCTATTCAGACACCAACAGCAAAGTCAAATCTGGTGCTGTAGCCTGAATGTCTGAAAATATCAATCAAACACTATAGCAAGCATCGTGGGGAAGATATGCTTCCTGTTACTTTGTGAACAAATGAATGTCGCGTGCCAAGAAAGCAATGAAGCTTCTGATGTTGGCGATTCATATTACCTTGTGCTGAACATATGAGACCCTCGATGGAATCAGGGCTGTGCTGCTTCTCTATCTCTTCTCTCTCTTGACTCAGGCACAGCCTGGACCTAGAACTCTTGCTACTCATGTCTTATGTTTTCTGTACCAAACCAGATGCTGACTTGCAGATCTAGTGGTACCAATGGGAGTACCATCAAATCCACAACAATACTGTGGTTCAGTGGTCATATAAAAGTGGTCCAGAGAAAGCTGCAACCTGACCATTGAAGATAGTGGGTGGGGCTGGAGGGGGTTCAGTCTTTCAAGATGAGAACATATTGATATATTATATTCTGGTTACTAAGCTTGCAGCTACAGGTATTATGAAGTTTGGACTTCCTGTGTGTTTGCATATATACACCAAATAAACCTGGTTCATCACATTCGTGTGTATGGTGGGAGCGGGAATTGAAAATCTCTACCAACACAATACATGGAAGTAGCTTCTAACAAATGCAACTCCCAAGTGCTATCTTCAGAATTAGCTTTTTACACTTTATGGGCGGTTTTGTTTGCTGACAACTTAAAAAATTAACTACCAGTGATTTCCACAGCTTTACATATCTTACCCAGAGAGGAAACAAAAAGGAAAGGTTCATGGATCAAAGGGCAACGTACAAACTGGTTACCCAGCCATTTATTATACCAATCCATTCAATGAACCAGAGTGCACCAGTTCAAGTTGTCAGCTGGCATCAGGCATAAATGGTGATGGTAATTCACCATCACCAACATCGTCTCTCTGCTCACTCTACTAGGACACCGGTCACTTTTTGTTCCAATATTTTGTTATATCTATTAATGTATTATTTTTGTTTTACATGTTCTGCTTTAGGTACGACTTTTCACAGGCAGAGAATTTTACCGATAGTCAAAAAGCTCCTGCATTCCAAAATTGCGCTGCACCCCAAACTGATGACAAGGAGTGACCACACAGAAGGTACAGCTAAAGTAGCAGAGTGAAAAACAGAGCGTGCAGGCAAAAAGAAGGCAATGGGACAGGAGCAAGAGTGAACAATACAACTTCCCAGGCCATAGGAGAACACCAAGAGAAATCGGAGTCTGGTGTTCAGGAACTCATGGAGTTTAGAGAAAGCAGAATTGCAGTTGTCACCAAAATAAACTGGAAGATAGCGAGACTAAATACTTTGAGAGAACTTTACTCAAGTTCTGAATTGCAACTCATTTCACAGCCGAGGCACTACTGGAAATGATCTGAAAAGTGACAAGGATTTGTTGGGAGTCCGACACTGAGGTTAGTAGCTGGCTGGTGAAAAAAAGCATTCCAAATCACTATCAGGGGTCCTAAAGAAAAGGCTGAGGCCGGCAGGCACTGTGGAGGTGAAGCTGCTATCAATAGAGTTGAGAGATGTCAACTGACAGGAAATGGTGACAGTGAGAGGGCGAGCACCCTGTTCTCTATGATTTGAAGCCTGATACGATTGCGAGGACTTAGAGGTGGACACTGGATGGGCACAAGTAGGAACAATGTAGCTGAGTTGCCTACATTGTTGGTGCTGAAAAACAGGGCCTTTGTCAGGTAGGAACAGGGATTTGTCTTAAGTTTCTTCTGGAGGGGATGGGTGGAGTAACATGAATTTTTAGCTCCTTGGGGCACTGGCCATCTGAAGATTTAAAGAGAGGATGGTACATTTTTAGATCTGTGCATAACATTCACTGAACTTTTTTTCTGTTAGGGCTCGCTCGCCTGAGAAAGTGCATGTACTCTCGCATGTGAGACATTTTGCTTACTTACAGAGGACTTAGAGGTTGCATATGGCTTACCACTGGTTCGCTTCATTGTCACTCTCATTTGCTTACTTTTCATAGGTTGGCATGTGCAGCATTCACTTCCACTTTTTAGGTCTCGCCTATGCAGCGCGCATGCGCTGCTTAGGCAAAAAGAACTTTTGGAATCGCTTTGGCTTTTCAGCCAAAAACGTGCATGCGTTCCATTGCCTTCAATGGCAACGCGTGCACGTTTGGCGATTCACTTGCGGGAGCGAGCGGCGCCATATGATAGCAATTATCGCTCCTGGTGCCGCTCGCTCCCGCAAGGGAAACGCTTTCACTTTTGCCGACAGTTTTATTTTTTTTACTTTAGGCGCGCACGCTTGTTTTTTCATGGCGCCCCGTTTCTAAGCCTCGAAGTAACAGGCGTTACAGCTGCCATGGACCAAAATGTAATCGAGGAAAAATGGTCCTGGTCCCGGGTTTGGTAGTAGATGGCTATATTTGTGGAGCTCTTGTGAGCCCCAGTGCCACTGCACGCTATGCACTAGTGATGGGTATGCCCCTTGTTAATGGCCCTCATTTGTATTATACTTTGTCTTAGGTGACTAGAGATGGACTACTTACTGCACAATACGCAGCACACTGTGCAACAAACAGGCTTGGGGCTGCAGGCACACATTGCCTCTTTATCGCCGCACGTCGGGCCCATCGCGGATTAAGAGCTTCTCAATGGCTCACTTATTCACGCAATTACATGCCGCATGCGAACGGGGGCCGAGGCCAGAATGTGGCTGTCCACATCCACGGGTCACCTTTAACAGGCGCGTGCCGTCCTCGGGCCACCTTTTACAGGCGCGTGCTGTAGGGAAAGTGAGTCCTTGGCGTATTTGGGAGGGGTCCTTGATATGCTGTAAAGCTGGCTGCTTGGCATAGAGCGCACTGGCTGGCAAACACGGGGCTTGAGTTTGCAAAGGCTGCTGTGTTTAAAGCGCACTGCTTTTCAGTTGCATGTGTCTGTTTATTTCGACGAAGTGTGCACGTGGGCTCCTCCACCACCCACTGCCGATTCTCTTGGATCAGTCCTTTTTGGTCAGCGGATGGAGAGGGATTGAGCACGTCACTTCCCGGAGGTCCCGAGGATGTTTAAAGTAACGAAGGGATCCTGTACCCCTATTTACAACACCATCATGAAAGTACCTCCTTGATGGATATTATACCAGCGCCACGAGGCACTACATCTCGGGAGTCTTACTCCTGGTGCCCACTCTGCGGAAATGAAGGTCTTTAGACAGCCGGGTCGCGAGCCCTCCTGGGATACTGTTCTTAATGATCGTGGCTCTCCTAGGTCACTGTTGGGCAAGTACAACTAAAGTGCACCCGGATCACCTTTGCACAGCAGGAGTGTGGTACGCCTCATCACACCTGGATTTGCACACCAGCTTTTACACGGATCATCCATTTACTGCATGGCGTTATATCCTTGTTCCAAAAGAACAGACCTCCTTCTTAAACCAGTGCAGAGCGGCCATGTTGAAACCAGAAGCATCTGTCCTCAGACTGCAGCCAGTTCAGTGTACTGCACAGTGCATCAAGGCAGCACACGCTATTCTGTTTATGGTTTTCTACTCCACAAGAGCAACCAGGGATATCTTCAGAAAAGCTGGGCTCTGAAGACTGTATTTGGAATTTCATTCACATGGACTTTGACCCGGATGGGATTTAATCTACCTTGTTTCGTTATGGATTTACGCCGGGGGCTACAGGCTTTATTTACATAGTTCTTGCAGGTGATGCGTTTGTCTTAAGGATAAATTCTCAGTCCTGATTAGCATGCATCAAATCTACCCCTGGGTCACAAATTCCTTTTGGACATATTACTCTGGCTAGTCTATTGGGACCAGGTTCAGTGCTTCCTCCAGTTCGATGTTGGCTCCCTCTGTCCAGGGGCACAGCAGCCACACTTCTCTACAGCACAGCTTAGAAACACTGGCAAAGTCAATAGCTCTACCTAAACACTTATAAGGCCCCTACAATGCATAGCCAATAGGTCTCGCCTTTGGGACATTATAAGTGTGTAGTTATCCAGCACAATATCCTTCATAAAACAACATCAAGTGTTGCATGGCTAATCACTTATAAGGACCCAAAAGCGAGACATATTGGCTATGCCAATGCTTGTTCTGTTTGTCTCTCCCCTGGAGCATGGCCCAAGTACTTATGCCCTTCCATGGCTTCCTTAATCAGGCGCTATTTATTTCTTTTTGCGTAAGCACTTGACTAGAGTGCATATCTTTTCCAGTAGTCGCCATCGTGCACTTATCCTCCATTTGCTCCAGGCCCCACGTTGCTTTGCCCACTGTATAGCTTGCCCCTGCTGTCCTTGTTGTGGCCTGTCCTCTCCTGCTGTCCATATTGTTCCTTTCTCCCTCCCGCTGTCCGTGTTGTTGCTTGCACCCACCCGCTGTCCTTGTTTTTGCTTGCCCCCTCTTGCTGTTTATGTTGTTACTTACCTTCCCAACCGCTGTCTGTGTTGTTGCTTGCCCCACCAGCTGTCTGTTGGTGCTCTCTCCGTCCCCATACATCCCTCCTTGTAACCATCTACCCCGCAACAAGAAAGTGGTATGATGCTGACAGAGCTTTTTCTTTTACTTTGTCTATGTTTTTAGCCATGTTGTACAGCAGCATGGCTAAAAGTTTTTAAAAAGTGGGAAGACGCAGCCAGAGCTGACGCACCATAATGCTGTTTTTGTTTTTAACTTGCAGCCATACTGCTGTACGACATGGCTAAAAACATTGATCATCCAATAGCTCTCGTAAACTAGACCTATTGACTTTGCCAGTGTGTTTAAGCCATGCTGCATGCAAGCTACTCTGCTGTACTTGGCTGAACATTAACAAAGCCAATCGTTCTCATCTCATAGGCGAGAACTATTGGTTTTGCCAATGCTTGCCATCCATTGCTAAGGGAAGTGATGGCAGCAGATACATATGCAGAATACTATCTTTGTGTTATTGCTTTGGAGGTGCTGCCACATGCTATTTAATGTTTAAAAAAAAAAAAAAAGATTTAAACCTAAAATGGTAGGTCTTTTTATGCAGGAGTAACAGTTAGTAGCGTTAAAATTAATATTAATAATAAAAAAAAGAAATGTCCTTGAATCTTCTGAGGTTGAGATAAGACCCATAAATGTGTTTACAGCATTTACCTGGTTAGACGGTACAGGAGGGTAACTTGTTCTTCACATAGGTCTGGATACATAAGATATGTGATTGGGTGCATTCCCACCCATGATAACCAGATTCTGCAATCGCTCTATAACCCTCTCAGCAGGGTTCTCTGCCAGGCCTCACAGTGTATTGTAGGTGAGTCACTTTGTAATACAATTCTATGTCAGATAGTTACATCCCTCCTCTTCCCCACACCTGCTTTAAGGTGTTTAACTTGACAACACTATTTTTACCAGCCCATAGCTGGGAAATCAACAACTGACCTAATTCCCTGAAGACACTGTATGGGCCTGAGCAGACTGTTCCTTGAAGCTCCACAAGCAATGTGGTAAAAATATCTTCACTGGGCTTTCTTAGGCCAATGCGGTCTTTGGATCTAAAAGAAGGACTTCTAGATACCCACTTGACACATGGCTCTACTGATCATAAAATAGCCAAAAATAATTAACAGCTTGGTTGCCCTTGCTTGACAGTCACGAGGAGAAGAGGGGTATTACAAGATACATGCAATGGATTTAGGAAGGTTATGTGCCAAATGTGAAGCACGGCTGCCTCTCAGGATCTGTTTGAAAAAATGGGGATATATATTTAGCCTCCCACCTTACAATATTGTTCTGTGAATACTTGGTAAATATTTGTTTCTCTCTTTGCTTAGTGCAGGTATTCATCTATTTAATCCACTTTAGAGCACTCTTAGAGTACAACAAACATATAGAAACGTAATAGAAAATTGCAGCATTGACGAAACTGTCCGCCAATTCTTGCTTTCTTAGGGAAACACAGGCATTTTTATTTTTTCGCCTTTTCCCTCCCCACTACACACACTATTAAGGCATTCCACAGTCAAACACATTGCATTTTTTCCCCCGTCTGCTCCAAAGAAAGTTTGAGTTTCAAGTGAGGTTTCACACCCTGGCTCAAGCAGGCCTCGGTGCGTTCTTGCCTCTTGTTCGACCCATGAACCAACATTTCACATTCAAGATAGCTTTTTAGATTTCTTGGATCTCTACTGTACCTTGCATCAAGAGAGGGGCCCCTGGCTCCAAGCACTGAACCCCCGTTAAAGAAGGGCACAGCTGTGGCAGAGTTCTTGTGGAGGGCATCCACGAGGGCTTTACAGTTCTTTACCAGCTGGGCCTTGATTTCGTAGCAGGAGAAGTCGTCCGCCGAGGTCCGGTGGCTCGGCAAGCCCATTACCACTAAAGGCTTCATATCCATCCGCTGGAGAAAGGCGAGGGAAAAGGCCAAGCTGGACAGAGACCTCTTGCAAACGAAGATATTATCATCCACCTGGTATCGGGTATAAAAACAGGTGTACGTGAACCTCTGCTACTACTGTTCACTCAAAGCCTAGATTGTTACCGCATTATGAATCAATAACGAGATGCTGAAGTATTTTGTATTCTAAAAGCAAACACAATTCAGGAATTTTCACATAAAATAAATAAGAACATTCACTGTTTGACAGCTTAACAAAGTTTACACTTTGAGCATGAAAATAAAATAAAATGGCTACAGCTACTGGTCTAAAAAGAAAGATTAGCGAGTGGGTGCTCTTCAGTGGCATCAGGAGTTCGCCTTTCCCTCGCCCTCTCTACTATTATAAGCCTTGCTGCCTTCCTTTTCTGCGCTGGCACTACAGCCAACACAGTCCACGTATTCCGGGACCTCCTGGCTATGGTTTATCAGTGCTCTGATTCCGAGACGTCATGATCACCGATGCTGCGTCAACCATCAACCTGCAATGGCCTTCAGTGTCAGGAACTCTTGCTACATGAGCACCTCACACTCTGCCAAGCCAGCGCATTGGTCAACATCCCAAGTCTGCTAGAAAAATGACACTGAGATCACTTTGAGCAAACATCACGGGACATGTCCGGAGAACCTCTCCAGAACTCGCTGTAGCCTTGCAACAGACTCAAAGCTGACCTTGCCAGTGCATGTGATGAGCGGTGTTGGTGAATAAGTAACCTCCAGCCGTCAGGCAGAAGAGCTATATACTTGTATTCAACAGCTATCCACAAAGTGGCATTGCTGAAACAACAAAAATCCCATTAATAGTACAGTCTAACATCGAAAACTGCTTGAAAGCCCCCCCTTATCTGTGTTTTCGCCGCTTTCTCTCCATTTGATAGAGATCCAACAGAACTTTAAGCTAGTCTTTTAAGTTTGAGGGCCTGAGGTGGCTTAACTTATCTTTCAAGGTGGCAGCAAACACCTGCCGCCTGCTGCCCTTTTAAAATCACAGTGCTTCACCCCTGCATCCACTAAGGTCTAGGACAGAGAAAGTCACCTGCTTCTTTCCACACATGAAGGTCCTAAAGAAGTGGCTGGGTACGTGTGTGCAGATATACGCGCACCCTTTTAGAATTCAAATTGACTAAAATATATATATTTATTTATTTATCAACACATTTGACATTTTAAGTCAAAAGAAAATTTAGAATAGTAATTAAAAAAAATTCATGTAAACAAAAAACACCTTGTAATAGCAATCATAAAATAGCTCAGGTGTAAACAATCACTTTTAAAATGACACACCAAGTTACTGCCCTTCCCCGCGTTAAATTGTACACATACTTCCAAGAGAACTTCAGCAGTTCCTAAGATCTTCCTCTGCTGAGTAGTGGATGTCAAAGGAAAGACTCAACCACGAGCACAAAGAAGTTTTCAAAAACACTTTCAAATATATTTGTGGAAAAGCAAGGATGAGAGGGAAGAACTGTGTACATACCTCTACAAATGATTGAATCAAATCCATATTCGCTAGTGTCAGCCTTTTGCGTGGTCGCTTAGTGATTCATATCAATGATAATACCCAACAAACAATACAGGACCACATCTGATGCTGAAAGGTATACCATGCCGTGGAGAAGTTGCCTAGCAAACTGATCCAGACTGCTCTGTTTGAGACAACATGGGTCAGTCATGATGTGAGGAGATCAGAGACTAAAAAGTTTGTTGAAACTATTCTCAAATTTATTTGAAACACCAGTCTTACAGTCATTTCTTGTTTAAACTCAAATCAACAAACAAAAAATCCAGTTCTGTTATTGTCTTGCATGAAAAACGTATTGTGGTCTTTGTCTTCCCATTAGGCCTTCAAAGATTATCATTGGCATCAAATCTTCACAGGTGTCAGGAGCTGACTGATCCTCAATAGGAAAAAAGATCACAAGTAAGGGGCCTATTACGATGTCGGGCGGATCGCCACCGACAGGCTGTTTGTGGCGGTCCGTCCGACAATCAGACTCAGTGGTCCGTCCTCCGCATTACGATGCAGTCGGTCAGACTGCTGTGGCCTGGGGAAAAGACTGACACCTCCAACAGGATCAGAGATCCTGTCGGGGCATCGGTTGGACAGATAATCCCCAAATTGTGGCGGTGCTGGAAGATGTAAAGTCTGCTGGAAAGTGATTTTGTCGGCCCCTAGCAGGGCCCCTGTCACCCGCGGCCTCCGCTATGAGGCTTGGGGGGGGGGGACTGCGGTGCCCCCCAAACATCCATGCATCGTGTATCAGGCACCGCATGGTGCCTGCCACAAGGTGCATGGATGCTTTAAAAGTGTATTTTTTCTATTACAGCTTGTTTTGGAGCCTGCAGCACAAAGCCACAATAGAAAATATACACTTTTCGACCGCCGTGAAGGCAGTCGCATCATAATAATGGAAGCGGGAACGCCGACTCGTTGTCAGGCAGTCCCGTTTCCGCTAATGGTCCCCTAAGTGTCTTTTTAGTATGTTCCCTATTTTCTTTTCTCTTGATTCTCTTTCTTCCTAACCTTTTTTAGTTTATACCAATTTCTACTTTTAATTGTTCTATGTCTCTGAAGACTTGTATGCTTACTTACTATGTCCCACCATAAAACAGTAATTACTTCTTTTTCCAAATTAGTACTCGCTAGCACCTTTGATAGTTCCCTATTGTCATACATGGGAATTGAGAAGGTTGTCAAAGCAATATTGGCAGTGGGTACTGGATAGTTATAGTTAGGAATCATCAGAATTGGAGCGATGTGGCGCTCCTTGCCCGGCGCACTGCTTGATTAGTGACTGTTCACAAAAATGCAGCAAACTTGTCCTTATTTAATAGTCTTTATTCCATGTACTCCAAAAGTTCTTTTACTCTTTTCTTTCTCAATTCACATGTAAAATGCTTATGTTTTCCAATATTTCTAATGCAACAGATATGCCTATCCAGGCCTTTTTCTGGGGCACGCAGGAATACATAATTCATCCTTGGTAGTTTATCATGTTTTACCCAATGCATTTCGGGCTTCCATAGCCCTTCTTCAGGGGTTCATTACAAAGTTTAAAAAAATGCCATTTAGATTTACTGTTCAGACCTATATACAACCAACTTCATTTTATACTCATTGCATAATGTGAAAACTCCTGCCACATTTTACAGCCATCAAATGAACAGTGTATCCCACTAAAAACGTGTTTAAATGCAACCAAAATGTGCCCAAAGCAGATTCTCCCAAAGTTTTCTCCCTTAAATCTTATTGCCTCCGTGTTCCCATACGAGATCACACCCATAAAAATTCCCCATCAACTAATGCTCCAAACTGCCTTGAATCCTACCGTGCCCACAACCAAAAACCACCTAATCTTACTCATGCGCCTGCATCCTCCATTTCAGTGCACTCGACTCGTAACACTCTCCGTTACTTCTGTGAAAAATATTCCATTCGCACCTGCTATGTGTCCCTACCCTTTGTAACTCGTGCAACATAACCACAACCTAATGATTAACCAATCACTTCCACCCACCCATTCAAATCCTCAACCCTTGGGTAAAATATGATTAACTGCCAAGGATGAATTATGTATTCCTGCGTGCCCCAGAAAAAGGCCTGGATAGGCATATCTGTCGCATTAGAAGTATTGGAAAACATAAGCATCTTACATGTGAATTGAGAAAGAATAGAGTAAAAGAACTTTGGAGTACATGGAATAAAGACTATTAAATAAGGACAAGTTTGCAACATTTTTGTGAACAGTCACTAATCAAGCAGTGCGCCGGGCAAGGAGCGCCACATCGCTCCAATTCTGATGATTCTCAATGTGCGTGTTACAAGGGCGGAGCACGCGAAAGCCAAACAATTTCAAACCAAATGGAATCAATGTATTAGAAAGGTGTGCATTCTATCCCCCCCATTTCAGATATAGTCACAGTTAGGACCACGTTTCCATAGGAAATTGATTTTTGGGTTTGCTGGTAACTTTGGTGCCCTTTGAGGAATCTTCACAAAACTTTACGAAAAAAATTCTAATCCATCTTTACTCCTTCCTGGAAGGTTTATGGGTGATCCGTCAAGCAGGGGCCAAGAAAAAGGGGGTGTCCTAAAACACGTTTTTCCATTCAATTTTCCAAAGGGAAATTATAAATAGCCACAGCCAAAACGGCTGAATGGAATTACACCAATTTGGCAGAAAGCTAGATCTTGGACCAGAAAGCGTGCTTTTGTGATTTGGTGTTAATCAGTTTGTAGTTTTGGAAAAATTAAGGTTAAAAATGTATGTAATTTTTACGCATCAGAGCTGGTAGATCTATAGATAAGATCTAACTGGCTGTCACAACAATAAGATTGGCTAATAACAATAAGATTTTTTCTGTGCAAATTCACAGAGGATCTGCGGTATTTTTTTTTTTTTTTAAATAAAAAAAGGCCTGCTCCTTGGGTTGGACCAAGAACCAGGTTGATTAATCTGTAAAGTGGAGAAGGGCTTGTAGTCCTCCTCCCCAAGCCTCATTGAGGTAATTTCTAAAGGGGAAGGGGAAGGGGTTGTGTGGCTCCCTTCCCTGAAAATCAGTTTGGGCAGGAAAAAGGGTGTGGCCAGACACTACATCACATCCCAGAAAAGTTTGGTCCTTTGCATCATGGTACATGCAGTCCACAATTTGTGCTCCCCTCAGTGTTCACTGGTGTAACACTTCTATTACACCAGTCAACACTGAGAGGAGTGCAAACTGTGGACTGGTGAACTACTGTTACACCAGTCAGAGAGCAAATTGTGGACTGCATGTACCATGATGCAAAGGATCAAACTTTTCTGGGATGTGATGTAGTGTCTGGCCACACCCTTTTCCCTGCCCAAACTGATTTTCATGACCTCCTTTACCATTTATCTCACGTTCCTAATGTTTCTTTTTGTAAAAATTGCGTTCTGGCCCATTGATTAAACTTCATCCGGCCCGAGACGGAGAGTGTGGCCCGAGCCAGAGAGTACGGCTTGAGCCGGAGATTCCTGCCCAACTGCGGACGTAAAGATACGACTCGTAAATGACCTCTGTGACTACCAAAAATCTCAAAGTTAGACTTTTGTCTCAGATTCCCTTTGTGAATCGGGCCCTATGTGATTCTTCACAGAGGACACAGCAGTAATTACTTTATTCAGCAGTAGATTTTTCTTCCTGTGACACTGGTCTGAGGGCATAGAGAATCTCTTTTGTCCTAAACTTGTCGATAAATGCACTAGCTCAATACAGTGTTGAAAATTCTGTTAGAATCAGCCTAGTTAGAACTAACATCTTTGGGAACTACAACACATGGTTTGTTTGTAAATTGTGTGGTGTTAAGTTTAAAAAAAAAGTTTCCTTCCATGCATTTGTTGGTTTGTTTTCTGACAGAAAAATATCGTAAATGGGTTGGTTGCTGGTAGAGTGAAGCGGACAAATGTTGACATGGCTGGACTTGACTATTTTAATTTTAAACTCCAAGCTAATATCGTATTGTCATTAGTGAACGTGGAGACGTGCTCTATGAGAACGTTCAACCACATCACTTTAAAATAAGGTGCCACAAATTGGTGACCGTTCTGTGATTGTTTTTTTGGGTACAGAGAAGGAGTGCACATAATCCATTTTTAGATTAACACCAACGAAATCTGAAAACATGTACGAGAGGCAGGACATAAAAGCTTTTATAGTGAAAATTCAGTTCTTTTAGTTGGCTATAAGACTGGAAGACTAGTACTATAAAGTGCCATCTTGTGCAGAGTTTTTATGATACAGCATGAGTCATGTGGCTCTTTTCCACTTGAAATGTGTCAGCGAATAGCAAGGAGGGAAAATGATTACGGCTACCAAGTGTTAACTTTCAGACGTTACAGTTGGAAAAATGGGGCAGAAAGTTGGAAAAAAGTACAAGAATTTAACCTTAGAAAACATGCATTGGTAAAGGCAATTGGGTTGGCTCCTGCAAAGTTGTGCAATATATGGATGTATATATTATCTTTACAGCACAAACTTAGCCAAAAGGGAGCGGAGCACTGTACATGGTTAAAGACAAGCATAAAGTCAGCAAATAAAAGGAGATGGAGCTGGGTTGAGGATAGTTAATGCATTGTGATATAGTGTTCTTTAAAGAGACAAGTCTTCAACTCTTTCCTAAATTGGAGCAGCATTGGGGCGGTCCTGATGGATACAGGAATTTGGTTCCAGATTCTGGATGCATAGATGAAAAAGGCCTACGCCTGCTGTCTTTTTCTTTTTTATACTTCTTAGTCTGCAGTCTGATGGTGTCCTAGCTGTGGGCATTGTGAAATCCATCAGAGACTGAGCATGTTTGCGAGATAAGGGGGGGTGCTGGTCATGATAGCTTTGTAAATGGTGCAGCTGGTTTTGAGGATGGTGTGGGTTGGCATGGGGTGCCTAGGATGGGGGTGATGTAATCATATTTGTTAATGCCCTGGATGAGATGTGCTGCAGCATGCAGAATGTCCCTAAGGGAGTGTACCATCTGAGAGGCCATGAAGTAGGGCATTACCACCATCCAGATGAAAAAGAACGAGGGATGGATACCAGTTCTAACGTCGCTTTCTGGAAGAAATGGTTTAAATTTCTTTAGAAGAGAAAGCTGGGACCAGGCCATCTTTGTTTTGTTGGTAATGTGTTCCTTGAATGTGAGGTTGGTGCCCTGGGCAAATCCAAGAGACTTAGCATTTGGTGAATGTGGGATTCAAAGCTGTCAAAGCTCAAATCAATAGCCAGGTTTGTATTGTATCTTGTTTATTGTCCTTGGCAATTAACAGGAACTCTGTCTTGGTTGGGCTGAGCTTCAGGTAGGCGCTGGACATCCAGGTTTGGATGATGTCCAAGAATCAACCCGATATGCCCGCCAAGACTAGGGTACATATACATAAGAATGAAACGCAGACAAAAATAAATCTCTTGGTTTATAATGATTGCCTCATGTAAGAATAACCTGTGAATTGACCAATATGTCTAATCAGATTATAACTCTAGGCTAGCCCTAAAAATAAAATGACTGGATGATTCTAGGATTTTGTACTGAGGTTCATTCCATGCCGAAAAAGGTCTTAGTGGTACTTTCCCCTTACCAAAAATTTTGTTTCTACAGCACGTCGTTTTCCTTACTCTCATTTTCAAAGCATATATCGCTGGTTTTAGGTCAATATGTTCTTTTATGATTGAGTAAAAAGAAGCACATAGTTCAAAACTCTCACTCAACAATTCCTATACATTATAAATTGGTATTGTCCAACAATCTGTCAGCATCACATTTCAGGAATTCCAGTGGCAGGCGAATCTAGTCGTTTTTTGTTTTTTTACCGTGCACTGATGTTTAGAAACTATTAATCAATACAAAGGTATGCCCTGGTTGCCTTGATGTCACGCTGCCACACTGGCTGCAAGCTGCTGAGGAGAAAATTGTGTCAGCAAAATTTAGTTGAGATTTAAGTTGCGTCAGCACTATTGCAAAACTCAGACTGTCACACACACATCAGGTGGAATTCTTTTCAAGTAGATTCTAAATTATTATTTGTCACATATCATTGAAAACATCACAAAATGTGTAGTTGGGCAGCCCAGATGTTGAATGTTAGCTACGTTACTCAGTTATCACAAGTGTTTGGGTTAAGTAACTACTTTTTAGAAAAGTTGTCAGAGAATAAGGGGCAGGACGTTTTTAGAGGCTATAGTCCCCTCCATTCCATTCCACAATTAATTTAGCATGTCAGTACAAACAATTATTTTTCATATATGCATGTTTACAGATGGAGAAAGACAGTAGAAAGCAGTGCAACCTTCCTCTTACCGTGCAACTAGGTGCTTCAAAATGGCTTATGGGGGCAACTGATAAGCAAGATTTTCAACTTACTGAATCTCTCTGCTGAGCCTGCAATCAAGTAGAGCAAAGTGTGACGACTGGAAGTGTTTTTTTATGGTCTGGCTTGACAGCGCAGCTGTCGCCAGACAATTATGTGAGAATCACTAAGAGAAGGGCTTTGGCTCCGCCCTCATCTTGGGAGCCAGGATGTCATGTTATAGGCAGAAGTTGTTTATTTCCTCAAAAGTGATTTCCCTCCACGCAGCTGTGATTATTTGGTTTATTTATTCAGCTGCCTGAGCTTAAGCATTAAAGGACACACACATGCCACTATTAAAATGCCTTAGATAACAAGATAATTCATGGCGGTTTTTAGGTCTCGCCTGAGCCAGCGCGCATGCGCTGCTCTGCGAGGCTTCTAGTGAGGACTTCAAACTCTGACCACACGCTCGTGCGTGTGCTTTTTCACGCTATTGGCCTTTGCGTGCGTCTTTCTAAGAAAGACAGCACGCAATTGGCCAAAGGAGGGTGCATGTCCCGCCTTCTCTCTCCCCTGGCCTAGGGAGCTCGGGAGCGAGATTCCTTAAATTGTTTACAGTGCGCGCGCGCGCACCACTCTCAGGCTTTTTTAGGCATAATGAGGGCAATCCTCGCATTTGTGTTACATGTTTCTTTAATGTTCTTGTATTTGCAGGTTCCTGAGCAAACATACCCTTCTTGGAACTCTGCGGAGCATTGCACTGTCTACCATTACCTAATTACTCTATTGGCTGCGGAGTCCTTATGTATATTCATATGCAGGCAGAAGCACTGCTGTTTTCATTTCCTTGTATCTTTTTTTTTTTCTTAATAGGGACCAGGTTTTTTATTTACTGTACTGGGGCACAAGGATTTGCAAATAATCCTCAAAGAAACACAGCAGTTTCCTCCATCTGCTATCCTATACACTCAGCTGCTGCTGTAATTCCCTTCTTTGTGTGCTGGTATGTTGCTGATGAACTGTTGGCGACTTATTCCTTTTGAGGGAAGAAACGAGCATTGCCGTGCTTCTGCAGCTAAAGTGATATTGGGTGACAAGCAACTGAGCCCTCTAGCATCAGACCAGTTGGTGCGGTCATTCAGGTACCTTAGTGTTGTGAATCTGTGTATGGAGGGCATCAAGTGGGCGTTCCCTTGCAGGTATCTTACATCAATTGCTATTTTTTTCACTGAGATCTCCTCTTTTGCTTTCTAACCTACCTTGTCTCAAGCTGTCAATCCGAAAAGGTTGTATGTGCCTGTCTCTGCAATCAAGATGGCAGAATGCAGATTGCATATGAGGGGGCTTTCTTTGTTCTTCACGATCTGCTCATCATGAGCTGCGCTTTTCTGCCTCCTAGTGCGCTCCTAGGGGTGCCTGTTGTCCACTCAACATGTGTTGCACATTCACCGGGCTCTCTGCAGTCAGTGGAGAAGATGATAATACTCTGGTTTCTGTTTTCAATTTCATGCCAAACAAATGTTCACATGCTACTGTGGATTGGACGCAGGCAGCTCATAAATAGAGCCCTCAGCTTTTTTTTGGTCTTGCCTACGACAGCGTATGTTCTGTTGCTGCTTACATATTGTTTTGTATACAGTGGGCTTACAATCCGCCCACAGCATACCACTGGTTGTTGGCGTGGATGCCTCTACTGGATGGGAAATGTAGTTCTTGTGGATGCATCTCATTATATGCGTATATAAAAAAAAATCAAGACTTTTAAAAAAGAGCTGGCAAGCAGGTTGACGTCGGAATCAGCATAAATGCAAGAGATTATCCTTTGCATACCGTTCTTAAACATGTGTTTCTGGGGAACAAATTTCCCCCACCTTCCCCCCAAATATAAAAAATACGGTTATTTTTAATATCTCCGTGTGGCATAAAGAAAGATCTGTTCCGCCCATAAATCCAAAGCTGTAATAAATCTGTGATACTTTGCCGAGTTAAGCATATTTTGTTTTAATTTAGAGAGGCTTAGTTTTGTTGTGTCTGTTAATAAAGCCATCAATTAAGACTACAGACTTTGCTTTACTGCCTCTGTTTCTCTTTACTATAAAAAAATTGATTACGTAAGGGGCTCAGAAACTATGGGGCATATTAGCAAGGGCACTATCGCCGCTTTAGCGGCACTTTTTGCCGCTAAAGCGGCGATATTTATATCGCTCTATCAGCAAACTGTCTCTAACAGCAGTTAGCGACAGTTTGCGGGCATTAGCGCCCGTTTTTTTACCGCTTTGCATGTCAGCGATATTTATCGCTAATGACATGCAAAGTGGGCGTTCCCGAAGAACAAACCTGGGAAACACTCGCTAACAGGCCTATCGCCTATTAGCAAGGTGGGCCATGGCCCCAGTTAGCGACGTGAAAAGTCGCGCTAACCGGGGTCATCGCCATTTATTTAACACCTGCAATTAGCAGGTGTTAGCCATACCTAACATGGGGGGTGGATTATGCTGATACGACCACAGGGTCGTATCAGCAAGGTGTTCTCCCTTCTCCATGCAACATCGCTGGTTTTTCAGCGATGTTGGCCCATTTCCCCCGCTATCGCTGGAATATTCATCGCCATAGCGCTAATCGTTGCTAATACAGCGTTAGCGTGGCGATATATTCCAGCGATAGCCGGCGATAAAAAAAATCACGCTAAGCAGGGTTAGCGATGATTATCGCCTCTTCTTGCTAATATGCCCCTTTGGGTCAAGTACATATTCCTGTCGTAATCCCCAGAGGGATGTTCACCATTTATGTAATAGGTGGCAGATACTGGGCACATAGAATGTTGGCTTAGTCTTGCAATTTATACATTTTATCTTTTTTGGTCTTTACTTTTTAGTGCATTAACAAAGTACATAAAAGTGTCAAACAACTCCCTTTCCTTCTATTTCTAAAAAATAAGTAAACATCTTTAATGTGTTGTATTGCCAACTTTAACGTGGCAGTGCAGTCTTATCTCTTGCTCAATTTATTCCACGCTACACATCGCGAAACAAAACACAACTTAAAGAAAACACCTGTGGCACACTACACCGCACAGCAACGAGGTTCCATCGGGGTCGCATTGACATCATAAATCAGATTTTTTTTTTATCGGTATCAATTAGAAAAACGTTTAATAAAGTTGAAAAACATGTCATGTGAAAAATAGATAAGGTATAATTGTCCAAGAATCACAGGATGTTCAGCCGACGCCGAGACTCGAACCTAGGTCCGCAGTTCCAACACCAGAAGCGCGCATTAGAACTCCTCTATGGCTTTACGGGGCACAACTGGACAGATTGTGGAGTTCGTTCCTGGATATTATTATCGAGTCCAACCAACCCTAAGATCTTCGGAGAGGAATTGATCCCATATGGCCCCAGGCCGAGAAAAAGAAAACAGGTTAACTGTAAAATGTGTGTGGCGGGGGGGGGGGGGTGGAGGGGCTCTGAGGAGGCAGTAAAATCACAGCGGGGTGCTTTAGAGGCGCTTCATTAGAGGGCAGAGGTGGGGGCTCTGACATGTGTGATACTTTAATGGGGCTGTAAAGAGAAAGCCCGGCCATTTGCTATTCTTGAGCTGACTTAATCGTATTTGCCCAAGGTCGCACTGTTGTGTCAGCAATACAGTGGTTAACATAAGAAGCAGTGGCGGCTGGTGACATTTGAAAGTAGTGGGGCGTAAAACAATTATTGTACTGCACTGCGGCGAGCGTAGCGAGCGAGCCCGAACCCCCGAGAAAATTTTGAAAAAAGAGTGGGCAAATGGTGCATTTTCAAGCAAATTTGTGAGGTCTACTCGCCTTGTAAAGTCCACCCCTATGAACATTTTGCCAGGGCTTAATTTGGTTCCCAGTCCCGCCCAGTATAAAGTAATACATTTGTGACATCTACCCCACAAAAGGGATCTTTCGTGGATGGAAAATGCCAGTCACTCCTTTCCGTGGTACTGGCTGGAGGTGGGAATATACTTTTGTTTAGACATGGCTTAGTGCGAGCCCTGGCAGGGTTTATCAGGTGAGCCCAGGCCCTTTCAGGCTCACACTGGAGCACTCTCATCAGGGTGAGCTCACCCACAGAGCCACCTGGACAAAGAGGAACAAAGCCACAACGAGGAGGGACATATACTGCGGGAGTGGGGGAGGAGGGTGACTCACCTGGACCAGCCCTGGCTGCTGAAAGGACTTCAGTCCCCAGTGCTCTGTAGCGACTGTAGAACAATATCAGACACGTTGGCGCTCTGAATCAATGGCTTCCTAGGAGCCGCCTTCTTACATAGGAGTGACGTGTGCCCACCTGCCTCTGCCTGGACTTGAGTGCTGTCTGAGACTGCGGAAACATGCGTTTTATGTGTTTTCCATAGGCTGCCTCTTATACAGCAGTAGACAACCTCTGTCTCAACCAGCAGCATGAAAAGAAGTGGACGCAGGTTCCGAGCACCCAGACACCCTCTATTCTTCCATTGTCCAACTCCTGTCATTCACACAGAAGAGCACCCCATCTTTATGGGACTACAAGCGCCACTATCAGCGAGCCAAATGTGGGCCAAAGATAGCCATGATTTGATGAGGACCTGAGATGCAGTGACTCTGTCTTACGCAGTTTTTCCATGTGACGGCTCAGACATTCTCTGACGGATCATAGGTACCCCTGTGTTTTACAGCTCACCAGTACCCCCACAGACTAACAGTATTCCTCCTGCGGGATACGGCTTATGTCTGAACCTGCAGTGTGCATGTGTTATCACACTGTATGCAGTCCAACACCGGGTGTCTGGGTGTGTCCTGCATTGTAGTAAAACCTGAACATTAATAAATAATTAGACACAACCTATTGAACCTGAGCATCTACACAACGAATCCATTTAGCGCTTATCTGCATTTCAGCGCTGTGACCTGCGAGAAACACTAGAGAAGCACAAGAGTGATGAACAGATGCCCAATAAATTGCACAAAGAGACAGAGGCAGCATGCTAGAGTCGAACACGTGTGCACCAGATTTCAGAAGGATTTAATCTGCACATACCCACTGTGTGCTCGTCGATTTATAGATGGTGCGAACAGAAGACGAGCAATTGGTTCCTCACTCTCTCTGACATGTTAGGAGTACTGTGAACAGCATCGTAAAAAAACAAGAAAAAGCCTATATGTCCAGCCCAGCATAATGACGTAAGCACACATGCATGAGCACGGAATAGTGATCCCTTGGGATACAGTTAACACCATTTATGCAATGGGGGAAAAGTAAATTTGACGTCAAAAGACCTGAAGGATGTCAATAAACTGTGGAAAAGTTCATTTAATTACCTAACGCTATACAAATCGTCATACATACCGGACAAAAAAGATGAAAGCAATATTACAGCTCATGCAGTGAATTTATATTCAATAATGCATAGATTTACAAAGACAAAACAAACTTTTGGGCAGAATAAATGAAACTGACATAAGGGTGCTGCACGTGCAAGCTGTGTGGAGGTGCAGAGCTCATGTGAACCATAAGGTGCAAAAAAACCAACAATGCACATTTGTTATTCATAGGTGTGCAAATATTAGCACATGCGTCACCACATATGCACATGTATGCGTCATGACACTGTGGTGGGTGTATTTTTTACGTTTACATTAAGGTTCCTGAATGGCAGGGGCTCATCTTGGAGCGGTAAATTAAATTGGAAAATAAAAGTGTGCAACAGCACATTACAGATTATAAAGATGTATCCCATTAGCACATTGTACTTTCCAGGCCGTTCAAAAAAGGAAAAACAAACAGGACAGGAAGAGGCAGGGGAGCAACAGAGGAGCAGGGAAATTGGGTAGAAAATAAAACAAGTATTGGCAAATGCAATAGGTCTCGGCAATGGGAGAACTATTGGCGTTGTTAATGTCTTTTTTTCAGCGCTGGCTGTGTGATAGTGCTTTTTTGTCTGGCAGGAGGGAAGGGACAAGGAGCACAACTTGGGGTGGGGCAAGCAACACGACTCAGGAGGGCGGTTAGTGAGAAGGTGCAAGAATGGCGCTATGACAGCCAGTGGTGTCCACTCCATAGCGATATGTTTTGTTACGGTGGGTGGGACAATGGGAGTGAGATGCAACACACAGAAAATGGGTGGGGGGGGATCAGACTTGTATGTGGAAAAGTCAAAAACGATCGACGGGGGCTGGAGCTAGAGAAGAAATGGATGGGGGCTGCGGTGGGGGGGAGAAACAACACGGATAGGCGGGCGGGTGAGGGGCAGCCGCGGCTCGCAGTACTCGCGGGGGGGTCGCGCGGGGGTGGGGGGCCGAGGGAGAATAAAAAATTTAGAAAACTTACCTGACCGCCTCTGCTCCTGGTCCTGGTCCGCGTTGGCAATGGCGCCTCTTCAAACAGGAGTGGAGTGGCAACCCCTCAGCCAATCCTGGCACTGCTGCAGCGCCAGGATTGGCTGAGGGCACGGTTACTCTTCGCTCGCCGCCTGCCCATTAGGAGACCGAGGGGCTCCTAATGGGCATGCGCAAGCCAGTGGAAACACAAGTGCGCATTATTGGGCACGGGCGAAAAATTCGCTCACCTTCCCCACTCATGCGCACTTGTGCTGCTGCCTGTCTCTGGCTGGTCTGGACAATGCACGCCAGTCAACATGACGCCGCAGCCGCCCACCCCCTTCAGACTCTGAAGGGGTGGGCGGTCCGACGTCATGCTGACTGACATGATTGTCAGACTCAGTTCTCCTCGGTGACGGCGTCTCTGAACTTAAGTAAACTAAGTTCAGAGACGCCGAGGAGCTGCGGGCACAGGCGGGGGGGCAACGCCCCAACGCCCCAATGGACGCACCGCCCCTGGTAAGAAGTACTACTGAAGGAGCACCGCACTTTGTGTATGCAAGAAACCCCTCAGACTCTCCGCACACAGAGGCCACATAATCTTCCATGCACTGAACAGGGCACAAATTCCTGACTAACAGTGAAGCCAACCTACAGCACAGCATAGTAACTGCACATGTGCTATCTTAAGTGTATTTCTATAGCATATTGCCAGCATCAAAACTTGGCTTTCTTGTTTTCGCTCATGTCTCGTAGCTAGGGGGGGGTGATGGGGGCGGACCGCCCCAGGCGGCACGAGTTCTGGGGTGGCAGCCGGCCCCCCTTCCCCCGCTCTTACCTGCAGCAGTTGCGGCCGCAAGAATCGGCCGCGACCGCTACCACCCCCTCCTCCCCCGCTCTTCAATCATTTTTCCGAGGGCGGCAAACGCAGGGGCCGCCACGGGCAGCCTAAGGCCTAGCTACGCCCCTGTGTCTCTCCCTATCTCTCTACCTGCAGTGAAAACACCAGCTCATACTTTCAAACCACACACAAAAGGGTGGCTAGGACGAGGCTGTGTAATGACCCTATGCATTTTCTTTGCATTTGGGTCATTTCATATCCTCCACCTCCACTCCCCCCTCTCCACCTCCGCTCCCACCAACACCTCCGCCTCCCACCACCACCACCACCTCCACTCCCCCTCCCTCCCTGCACCTTTACTCCCACCTCCACCTCCACTCCCTCCTCCCTCCCTACACCTCCTCTCCCTCCACTTCCACTCCCACCTCCACTCCCTCCTCCCTCTACCCCCTCCACCTCCACTCCCCTTTCCCTTCCCTCCACCTCCACTCCCCCTCTCCACCTCCACTCCCACCACCACCTCCACTCCACCCTCCCTCCCTGCACCTTTACTCCCACCTCCAACTCCACTCCCTCCTCCCTCCCTGCACCTCCTCTCCCCTCCCTCCACTTCCACTCCCACCTCCCTCCACCTCCACTCCCTCCTCCCTCCCCCTCCTCCACCTCCACTCCCCTCCCCCACCCCTCCCTACCTGCACCTCCACTCCCCTCCTCCCATTCCCTCTCTCCATGCACCTCCACTCCACTCCTCCCCTCCCCCACCCCCTCCCTCCCCCCACCTTCACTCCCCCCCCACTGCCCCCTTCCTTGCATAAACAACAAAACTAGAACACATTTTTGGTGTTAATTCTGGTTTTTATTAGGATACTTCAATTGTATATAATGTTTTCTAGGTTATATATAAAGTGACAAATGATTATAACACTTTCTTAATTATAACTTATAACTTTTAAACATGCTGCACAACATTCACAATGCTCTGCAAAACATATTAAAAACGTTAACAAAGCCAATAGCCTCTCTAAACACTTATAAGGCCCCAAAGGCGAGACCTATTGGCTATGTCAATGCTTGTTTTTTCTGGCAGCAGCCCAGATGGAAGAAGGGCACTAATTAACCTACATGGATTTTAAGTCTGGCTCGAAAGTGCATTCGTAAGCCAGACCTATTGGCCATTTCAATGCTTGTGTTAAAAGGTCACTAACCTATACTAGCAACTAACTCACAGTGCAGCAGCAGTTTTTTCACGAGTAGCCTGGACAGGGTGATGCCTCCCTTCAACCCAGTATCAGGTGGCTGGCACGCTTGCTGCTGCTGACCTGTGTTTGGTGTGGAGCAGAGTGTCTTTCAGCCCCCTGACGCCTGACTGTTTCCCTCACCAGAGAGCTGCAGACTGTAAGACCCCCTGCATGACCTGCTGTGGGTTTGTGGCCAAGCTCCCAACACACCCACACTGCTTACTGCAACCATCTTTCAGCCCACTGTGTCAGAGATCTGATAACAGCCTCCACTGACCTGCATCGTCGCAATGAACCTTCTCCTTGTATCAACATCTGATTATTTTATCTCCTCTGTGTGACGCACCTGGCTGGCATCTGCTCTTCTTTCTGCTGCTGGCCCATAAGGTGGGCTGACGTCACTACTTATAGAACACCCCTGCTATACATGTTGGATGTGATGTATGGAAAATATATAATGAACTGCAGGTCCGTCAGTGTGGATCTGGCAGATAAATGGGGATCCTAAGATGACCTTCCTATCCTAAATGTTGAACTTCATTGAAACTGTTATCAAACAGTTAATCTCTGGTTTGGATGGGGTGGCTCCTGCAATCATGGGTATGACTTTTTGGGCTAGGTGTAGCCTCATGCTAAAAATGTCTTCCTAGAGAAGTTGTTCATTGACACCTGCGGTTTCCATGCCTACTACTCTGTCTGCCACTGCCATTGGATGCTGTCTTGCTGAAAGTCTGGGAGTACAGAGGCCATGTCTGGGCACTGAACACTGTCAGAGAGATTGATGCCTACTGCTATCTCCTCTTCTCTAATGTGAGCAGCAAGGACCTTCAATGTTACCTGTATCAAGCTTGCAGTCCCTTGCTGTACCTGCTTTTCTTTCGCAATCCTCCATATGTTCTTTTCCCCATAAGAGACCTTACATAGTCATTCTCACTCCATGAGCAAATAGGAGAGGAAAGCATAACTGAGCCTCCAGAGGTATCTCTATATCGAGACAGGAACCTAGACAGTGGCTCAGAAGTAAGTGGATGACAATAAGATTCTCATGGAAAGATGGATGACTATTCTATTTATTTTATTTTTGCAGTTATATATAGCGCAAAGTCGACCCAAAGGTACTGGAGCGCTTTACATGATCAACACTTACATACACAAGATCTCCAGCAAAACGAGAAAGACTGTGGATAGTGTCATCAAGGAGGAGAAAGGAACTAAAAATTTCAAATATACAGCCCATGGGCAATCCTCAACTTTGAAGGATTTATAAAAAAAAATTCAAATTACATAAAGCAGGGCTTAAAACCACAGTTTTATTATCGCAATAGAGTTACTAAACCTCATAGGGCAGATTATAGTCTTATGCCTACTTTTGCGCCACTTTTAACATGGGAAAAGTGACGCAAAAGTGGCGCAAGGGGCTTGTAAATCTGCCCCATAAGGTTTAAACGTAGTCTTAAACACACTTTCAGCTGCAAGATTCACACATAACTGATTCTCTTCCTGCCCGACTAAACTCTTAGAGGTAATCTTAATGTGACTGACTGCCAGAATTACCAGAATTGAATACCTTTTAGAGACAACTCAGTCATGTGACCCACCCCTACCGCCCCTTTATAGGTGAGCCTGGCAGGGCTAACACCGACATTTTGTTTACTCTGCTTCGAGTCTCCATTTCAGAGATGACCCTGATACATGACTGTAGTGCTGTCAAGTTGCCCCATGTCATGTGTGACACCTTCAGCCAGTCTAGGCTTTTTAGCTAGCAGCCTGCTGCCTTGTGGGATTAGAGGTTTTACTTTCTTCTTATATAAATGCTGGCTCCAATGACTCATCCTATGAAGTGCTGTTGGCTAATAAGCCAGAAATGGCTATTGGTATTCTACTTAACATGGGGCCACTTAGCAGATATGTGACTCACTGCTCCCCAAACATACCAACTTTTCAGAGGTAGGTTAGGAAAAGTTGGTTATACAGTTGATAAAAAGATAAATGAAGTTCTCAGAAAAACAATCAGAGAACTGTTGCATAACTAAACACACAGATAACTCATACACAAATGGCGACTCGTGAGCACTGCAGTTCAATGCTTTCATCCATGGACTGATTAAATTCCTGATGAGCTCAAGGTACCAGGCTACTAACAGCTGTCTCTCAAAGGCTCCAGGCCTGCAGAATTTTTAGAAGTTCAGCGACCCTGTCATTGGCAAAGTATTTTACTTGCCACTTCGTTTGAACAAAGAGGTAAAACAAGTCGCTATTTAATTAACAATAGTTGCCACTGCTACATGATCAACGTAATGACCCATCTTTATAAACAAAATTCTTCTAATATCCTCAGTTATTGACCAGACACACACAGGATAGTGTCGGTTAGCAAAGACGGAACACTTTTGGCTCCTGATGGACTCCGTAGACCTGTAATGTAAGTGTTAGAGCATAGTGAAGTGAATGCAGGTTTAGAATGCTGAGTTTGCGGTTACACGCAGACGAATAAACACGTGTTATACTAAGCTCCGTGTGTGGCGTAGTCATTAGCACATACCCTGGCTGTGGAGGATGTTACAACTGGTGACAAGATAGTGGATAGGTAACCAAAAGATCGACAGTGCTCTCCCAGAGAGTTTTCCGTGGTTCAGCAAACTGCTTGTGCGTGCGACTTATGCCTCGGTCGAAGTGCTGAATCGACTTTTGCCGTATGTGGAGTCAAAGCACAACTCCAGCCAGTATGAAGCATTTGAAGGTATTGAAAGCCTCACTGAGAAGTATATACATTGTTGGCTAAGAACCTGCTGGTAAGGCCAAAAAGAGAGGTACTGCGCTATTATGGAACCTTAAGCTATACATCATACAGAGTGGTAATGTTAAAGGAAGATACAACCAGGTTTTGAAAGAGCAGCAAATAGCAACAGCAAATTGCAAGATAATGCTGCAATCAGAAGTGCTGCGAGGCAGAGATCAACCAGGTGTCAGACAGTACAAAGAGATGCCTAAAAGCAAAGCAATTCAGATACAAGAACCGGTCATCTGCTTACCAGAACTGAGTAAAGAGAGTCATCATACCACAGCGTTGGGGGAAGTAGCCCCAGAAGAAGTGCCCGCGGTTTGCTTACGGAGCCGTTCATGCACGAAGCGGCACACCAGCAAAGCTGCCAGGTGGCGGCTCAGAACAACTCCAAAGGTCTCCAAAAAGTGAAGAGCTCCAATGGAGACCAAGAGAGAGGTCAAGGTTCCACAGACTGGCCAAGATGACTCAAAGGCCAACACAGCACAGGGCTTTAGAGATGGTATGGATGAAGACGGTCCTAGTGGACAGCAGACAGTGTCGGAGACAACTCCACTCTCAGTATCAGCCAGTCTCATAAATGGTTACAATGCTGCCGCCTTCCTGAAACCACCACCATTCGATACCGCCAAAAAGCAGAATATTGGCAACAGGTGGACTGCTTGGAGAGAGACATTTGATGACTGTATTACCTTAACCTCTTACCTGTGACAGTGAATACTAAGGGCCTAATTTTCAAGCCCCTTGCGCTGCCGATACATCACTTTTTCCCATATTAAAAGTGACGCACCAGCAGCGCAAGGGGCTTGTAAATAAGCCACTAGAAGTTTAAGAATGTCAAAGATGAACTGTCTGTTACTTAAGTAGGAGTAATCCTGAGAGGATCAAGAATTGTTTTTATGGAGAGTCTGCAACAGCCGATAATTGAAGTGGCCCATGAAGTACATCGTGGAATCGTTGCCACAAAACAAGCTCTCCGAGACCGAGTCTGGTTTCCTCATCTCGATGAGAGAGTTGAAAGAGAATTGAAGGCCTGTCATCTATGCAGCTGCTTTTCCTCGAAAACCACTCAACACACCTTAAACATGTCAGAGTTGCCAAAGCATGTATAGGAATGAATTGCAGTTGACTTCTTCGGTCCTCTTGACAATAGACATCACCTGTTGGTGATAATTAATGAATACTCCTATTTTCCATTAATACAAGATCTCTCATCCAACACTCAAGAAAGAGTCATCGAGAGATTAGACGGCATCTTCATGACATGGGGTGTTCCTGCGATCTTAAAATTGCCCACCTTTCAACAGTTGAGAATTCAAAGACTTTCTGAATCATCTTAATGTAAAGCATCACTAGAGCACACCTCTTTAACCAATTCTGAACGTTTCATGAATACTCTTAAGAAAGCTGTTCAGTGTGCTGTATTGGAAAAGCTCGACCTTAAACTTAAAACTATCTTGAATTCTACTATTCAAGCTTACCGTTCGACCCTCACTTGACCACAGGTGAAAGCCCTGCAACCTTGATGGTTGGGAGAGGAATAGGCCACGTTACATCGCATGCATTTACAACGCATGCCATTACAACGCAGTCATTACAACGACCGCGTTGTTACATTGCATACGTTTACAATGCAAGTCGGAGCAACGATTTGCTGTAGGGGGGGGGCTGGATTTTGAAATAGTATAATTTACTATTCCAACTCCAGTCTGTGCAACAGTAGGGAAGGTGTTGGATTTTAAATCTAACAGCTTCTGCTCCCTACAGCAAGTCGTTGTTCTGACTTGCGTTGTAACGGTATGCGATGTAACAACGCGGTCGTTGTAATGACCGCGTTGCAATGGCATGCATTGTATCGCATGCATGGTAAACGATGTTTGCCTTGGGAGAGCCATGACGACCAAGTTGCCTCAATGGACCAACAGACGATCAAGTAATGAGGAAGAAACCTGTATAAAAGACTTGGATTGTAAAAAGAAAATGAAGGTCGCCAATGAAGATCACGGACACTTCTACTGCCTGTCCCCAGTTTCCAATGACACGATCAGGATGTGTGATCAGAGCGCCACGAAGACTTATTGAAGAGCTGTAATTGTATATAGGTTTGTAAAATAATTTCATTTTTTATTTAACAGAGAGGGAGATGTAGTGTCATGTGAGTTAGAACCCTTTTGGCTCCTGATGAACCTGTGACATAAGTGTAAGAACGTAGTTAAGTGAATGCAGGTTTAGTACGTTGAGTTCGCTGTTACACGCAGACGAATAAAGATGTTTTATACTAAGCTCCGTGTGTGGCGTAGTCATTAGCGGGTACCCAGGCTGAGGAGGACACTACACACAGTGCCAGCTAGTATTCCCAAGTCTGGTGCTCTGTCTAATATAATCCTGTTACACTTTGATGTTTCTACCCATGACCAGTGCAGGGTGCTTTTGGTAGAAACATCGTATTGTTGTGAGGGCTCACTCTTGGTCCTATATCGGATTTCCTCTTACTGCCCCTTGTTTTAATGGTTCTACTGTAAGAGATCTAGAGACCTATTTTGGCATCATCCCAGCACAGCTGTGGTGCTGTTGCTTCACACAAGGCACAACTTACCAGACATACATTTATTTTCCCTGGTGTATTATTTTTGATTTTATGCAATAGGTCTGTTATCTAATTTTACTTTGTCTGACTATTTGCTGTTGCACTAGGAGATGTGTGTAGGGACGGGGATAGAGAGAAGCAAGGGTTTTTGTAGGTTTTACTATAGTTTATATCACACACACATTCTGGTCAGCAGTCTGTTCGCAAACTGTATACAGTCTCCTTTATTAACCCTTGCAAGTATTGGGGTATATACTTCTATTCTGCTCTCACTAATTCCTCAACTAAACGTCTGACATGGAATGTTTAGGACATTAATCCTTCAATTGAATGGCAATGCATATCTTTCTCTGCAGATCCAGGACAGAAGCAATATTCTACAGGAAACTCACTTTATTCAACCATAATGCTTCAAACAGACTAAAAAATGGGGATGTCTGACCTATCACTGCTCATTTACATCAAACTTTGGAGTATCTATCTTAACACTAAAATATCCAATTTACAGTTGAGTCCTCCTGTAGTGACCCTATGGGTTCATATGTTTTACTACTGGGTATGCTTAATTCCATCAGGGCCAGTCTGGTGTATATATTTTCTCCCATTTTAGTTGACCCTCCTTTCTACTACCATCTTCAGACTCAATGGTCTGTATTTCTAGGATAATACTGGGTGTTGGGGAGATGGCTGTAACTGTATCCTAGATCCTGTTTTAGACAGTTACTCCCTGTCACCCACTTTAGTAATTTGGCCAAATTGTGGCTTGTTCGACTCTCTTGAGGGTACTTAATCCTGGTATCCCCCATTACTCATTTTTCGGCAGTCCATGGCAGCCACTCATGTATTAACTATTTCATAATTTCCCAGTAACTGTTCTCCAGAGTTTCTGGTGCTGAGTACCTCTGTCGTTTTGTATCTGATCAGTCTGGCATTTCTGGAACCGAACTAGATCTGAAGATTGTTGATATTACATACATAGAATCAATTTCTAGCCATATTACTGAATACTTTGCACTGAAAGACCAGTGTGCCTCCTCCCCTATCGCTGCAATGAAAAACATTTAACTAGTGTTTTATTAGTGAGGCCATAATATTTGGGGAATGAAGAATCAAATGTTTACTGGCTCACAGAATTATCTATGTTGAGTAAAAACTCCTAGAGTTGAAATGCCTATATCACGATTACTTGTAAAATCCTACTATCCAACTGTGCCTTTCAATGAGCACTCAAATAAAATACACTACCTCGAAGTGTTTTATGCTCCCTATTCCTTTGCTAAGGAGACTTTAATCTTTTCAAAATACTGCGACTAGACTATGCTGGGACTTCCAAGATTTGAACAAATCTCATCTTATCAAGCCAATCTTAACTGTTTCCCAGTGGAAACCTGCATTATGTTTCAAGTGCACTGGGTGTGCCAGTGTGCACTCTCAGCCTAGGAGCAGTGGCTTCTGAATCTTTGGTTATCATTCTACTATAACATTTAGATCCTCTACCAAAGCCCTTCTCAAGATTTTTTTTCTTTAGTGACAGGAAACCCTCTGGGTTACCCGCATGCTCTACAAATTTCAGTCCTTCATTAGGGGAAAAATTTGACAATAAGCATACCATGATAAGTGAGGGAGACTGGTGTAACTGTGACTACAAGTCATGCCATTTTGCTGAGAACGACAAGGCTGACAGGGGATTGCTGAGGATCCTTAAAAAAAATAATGGGGAACAACCTCCATTCAACGGTTTCAGTCACTGCAAAGCCCTATTTTGTCGTCGGAGAGTGACAACAGTAAATGTTTTACATCCTTTTAAGAAACAATGCACATAAGACCCCATTGCTGACACCAATGTACTTTATTGCGACACACGCCTCTACGACCAGCTTAACTACGGACCAGATAACTGCTTTTGATATAAAGACCTAGACCTCCATGGAAAAAGTAGCAGAAGGAGGATGTGGTTAGTAACAGGGAGCAGACTGTTACAAACCTGGAAGAGAAGAGTCAAAGTTCACTTTTTCTTCTAGTTTCATGATAAGACCTCTTGTTGTGAGGGTTGCACTTCCTACTCTGAAAAATGTAGGACAGTGGGCATAAATAGAGAGGGATGAGGACAGGCAGAAGTAGGCAGAGATGCACCAAAAAAATCAGGTATGTTTTATTGACATTAGAAAACATAACAGTTTCGAAAGTCTGGCTGCACAGTATTCCTTTTATATAATCATGGAGGCGCACATTTTATATATCAATAAAGGGCGCATGTTGTAGCATGCAGAGCTACTTCAACTGAACTACCTTGGAATGTGGAAAATGTCCCAGACACTATATTCATAACTTATTTTTTAAAGAGTACTACATACTACAGTCAACATTTTCTAAGCTCTGCAGATACCAGTTGTGACTGTTATCGAATTTATTTGAACTCATGTAGGTCTCTTCTCAAACTGTGAGTACAAACCTCACTTTTACATGTATAGGGGAACTGCTTTCACCTTGCTTAGACTTGTACGGCATGGGTTTTCAGTACATTCCCATTGGAAACGGGAATTATGTTACAGACCTAGCATACACACTCCATGAGCTTTGCAGCTGTTTTAAGGCTCTTCGCATATCATTACAATGTTAAAAGGCATCTTTTGTGAACTGTGGCATCTGATTACATAGACATGACTGCTTTGCTCCACTCACTCAAAGTACCACACCTAAGACCTAGCCATTTAAATCACATGAACATGTCACACGTGAGTAAAATGAAAGCTCTGCTTCTATGGTCAATGGTGTCTGTCCCCATTTCTCAGTTCCTGATTTGGGATGGATGCATGTTGATCGCCCACAGCGCACCGTTAAATTAAAAAGGTGGTACTGTCGCATACAAATAATTAATCTTCGCACAAACAATCACGTCATGGCATTTCCGAGCCTTACCTCTATGACAGCAAATGGTTTGTGGCTGACCGAATGCATGACTTGGAACCTTTCTAGCCAATCGCGAGCCTCGGCGGGAGTCCCTTCGCACTCCTTGAGGAAAGCGTGGATGTCACGACGTATCAGGGACCGGTTGACTAATGAGGTGCTGGCGGTCACCTCAGAAGATGCTTCCCCATGGCCATCGGGGAGGGAGGTAAGAGCGGGCTCCTCAAAGGTGGCACGTGCCCGTGCGCTGAGACAGCGACTCAGCGCCGTTAGGCACCTAGCACCCTTCCTGCCTCCTATTGCCGCGGCGGCAGCCCGCTGGAGCATGCTCGGGGTGGCAAACATCGCTTACTTTAGATGTTCTCCGCCAGTGTTTGCTGGAGAGTTATTTTCGCGTCCCTTTTTTACCCCCCTGGCCGTGACGTTGTCTCCTGAGGTGAAGTACTGGTCTGCCCCTCGACAAGTAATTGGTTGGAAGCGTACCAAGGGGTGAGGACGGGGCGGAGTGGCTTTGCACGCGCAGAGGAGCTGGCGTGCCCAGTAGGTTTCCATCCTTGATTAGGAGTCACTCACTGTCACCGATAGACCCGTTAAACTTCAGAGGTCTTCAATCTGTGGGGCGCGACCCCAGGGGGCCCCGGAGTCCTGGGAAGGGGTCGCCCATTTTCAGGCCTCACCTCTGCCTGGAATTTAAAACATGTGGTCTTCCTTTAGAAAACCGGGATGCTTCATTCCAATCGTTAAAATGCTTCAGCTGATGGTAATTGAGTCTCCTGTTCTGTGAAAGGAAGGAGGCTAGGCAGACAGGTGAAACAATCCTTTGTGCCAGGGTGCCTGCTTGCCTGAATGAAATACAAATGTGCGTTTTGAGTTAATCGGCAAATGTAAATGTTGCTTGGTAGCGGGTCTGGCTTTAATTGCTTTGTGATGGCAAAGATTTTTTATTTTTGTGGTAGTAAGATGAGTTTACAACTGGGCTGTGAAGTGCATGTTTTTAATCGTTTAGTACCCCTGAGGAGTGTGTTAAAGGGACAGATATGCAAACATTTTTTTAATTACTTATGTTCTAGTATTACTAAAATCTACATTTTGGAAGCTCCATTATAGCCTTAAACTATTTGCACAGTTTGGAGCAGTTGTACCTTATAATGTGTGTAATGCAAGAATAAATTAATGACTTACACTTTCACAGTGCTTTCTGTCACCAGGCTGTGACCTCATAGTACTAAAAATCCACAAGCCACTATTCCCCAATGCACCAACCAAATTTAATTCTGTGGCTCTCTGGTTACACACAGACCTCTGCAGTGCATTAACTAATAGAGGTTTCCTAATGTACTACAGTGCATTTCCCACCGATTAACAACTTTGTCAAATTTATTTTTCATTTAAGCTACCCATTATTTTATATGTAGCTACCTGATGGTGAAAGACGTAAAAAACTAGCAGAATATTTTGGGGCTAATTTATGAGAGGCTTGAGCCGCCGGAGCATCATTTTTTAAACTCCGGCAGCACAACCGTCGCAATCGTATCTATGAGGCGACGCAAAGTCACCCTGCATGGCTCAGTGGCCTCATACATATGGAGTAAGACAAAGCAGCGCAAGTCGCTGCCTTACCTTAGTCTGTCAAGTAGGAGTTCCATGGGCATTGCAGTGGGTGTTCCTACGCAACAGCCATGGATTTTGACACTGCCCCAGATTTACAAAACCATGTAAACCTGAGGCAGCGCCAAAACCTTATGCATCCCCACAGCAGGCGTAATTAGGAGAAATGTTTTCATGTCTCCTCGAATTTTTCCTCTTCCATGTGTGCTGCATTCTGCAACTGACAAAGAAAGAGGAAAACCCCTCTGGGGCACCTTCCTGCACAAAAACAATCCTGCCTACATTGGCGCTAGGCAGCAATTTGTTCGCCAACGCAGTGAGATAGGACAGGAATGCACCATATTTCATAAATAAGGTGCATTCCTGCCCTTGCACACATGGCATAGGGCAGCGCAGCAAGAAGACTTGCGGCGCTGCCTTAGGCCAATTCCTCATTAAGGAGGCCTTTTGTTTTTAGCCACACCTTTGACCACGCCCCCACGCTCACTGATCTTTCGTTTGATAAACACGGTTTAATATTATTTCCCCACTGTAAAAATGATTTGCTATGGGAATTGGGGTCTTTTATGGTTGTGGATAGTTGTCAATGATGAGGAGCACCAAGTTCTAGAATTTTTTGTCAGGAGGGGGTCCTTGCGCCTAAAACATTTTGACAGGGGGGTCTCGCCATCAAAAAGTTTGAAGACCTCTGCGTTAAAGGGAGGCAGCATGTAGCAGAGAAAGTCTATTTCTTTTAACAGTTCCAAAATGTTAGCCCCTTGGTTCCCTATATCTGGAGGTCATTCTGGCCTCTCAGCCTTTGAAAGTTACGCAAATGTTAGACATTGGAACGCGGGACTACTGTTAGCCAACTACGGAATAAACTGTCCTATTTGAAAGGTTTGCTTTAGCGGGAGAAAAGTTTTTGAAGCATTAGGTAAATGCTTTTATCTGCTCCTTTTACTTGACTGTTAGGGCTCTCCCGTGCTAAACCCTTTTTAGGTTTCGCGCGCACAGCGCTTGCCCGGCACTAAATCTATTGTTAATATATATCTTAAATGGGCCCCCTTGCTTTCCTTGATATTCATTGGTTCCTGTGCTTGCCACTTACTTTTCCTCCATTTCTATTGGCTGTAGCATGCTATTTCCTATTCTTCTTCGTGTGTTTGCTCTTATCAGTTCCCAAAGCATAAGTACTGTTTACATCCGCTTTTGAGGCAGAACTTTCTTTAGGTTTCGCTTGCACAGCGCTTGCGTGCATAGCTGAGAGCTTTTAACGCGGCCCCCCTCTCAAACTACATAATGTGACTAACATTTGTGCCAACACAAGTACTGTTGTACTGAGTCGCCCACGAGGATGTTTCTATCGAAAATCATACTCTGAGCATCAGCTATACTGTTGGACTATTGAATTAAGTTTTAACTGCAGAGTTTTGCTATAGACCTATCTCGCACCTCCCATTACCGGCTAAAATGATCGAGAGGGTTATGAATGTACAACTCAGCACGTTTATTCAGCTCAATAATGTGCTAGATCCCACACAATTTGGCTTTCGTGCTGAACACAGCACAGAGCTTGCCTTGATCAAAGCTATGGAGGAGGTGCGAGAGGCAATGGACCAAGGTGGCACAGCAATTCTGATTATGCTAGATTTGTCAGCAGCCTTTGATAGGGTCCACCATGAAGTTATGATGGACCGGTTATTGGCTGCAGGGGTGCAGGGTAAAGCCTGGACCCTCCTGAAATCTTTTCTGACTGACAGAATTCAGACTGTGGACTTGGGTAGACATAGGTCTAAGCCGTTTTCCTTTCCTTGCGGGGTTCCGCAGGGCTCCTCGCTCAGTCCCACGCTTTTTAATATCTACGTGGGCCCGCTGGCAGCACTAATAAGATCTTATGGGCTCCAGCTTACATCTTATGCGGACGATACACAAATTGTGTTGTCCTTACAGCGTGGCAAGGAACTCGAAACTGGCCTAAAATGCCACGAATGCATGAAAGCTATTGCCGGCTGGATGTCCTCAAACTGCCTAAAACGTAATGCAGGCAAGACGGAGGTCATCATTTTCGGCAATAACCCCAACATCTGGACCCCTGATTGGTGGCCTGAAGAAATGGGAATCCCCGGCCCCCACTAGGAAAGCTAAGAACTTAGGGGTGATTATGGACAGTAAACTAACTTTTGGAGACCAGGTTAGTGGAGTTGTTTCAATAAGCTTCTATCTCCTCAGAGTTTTGAGGAAAATAAAATTATTTTTACCGGAGGAAAGCTTTAGGACGGCAGTTACAGCGCTCATCTTGTCCCGGCTGGACTATTGTAATAGTCTGTATGCGAACATTCATAAGAAACATCTAAATAGACTCCAGCTGGTGCAAAATGCGGCAGCCAGGATGATTACTAGCACGCCCAGATTTGTTTCTGTTAGGAAGGAACTCAAGCAGCTTCACTGGCTACCAGTGAAACAGCGTGCTCAATTTAAAGTACTTTGCACGGTGTTTAAATCACTGATGGGCAGGGGCCCTGACTATTTGAGGAAACGTCTTCAATGGTATGTCCCGGGAGAACATTGCGATCCGCAGAGGCAAAACAAGTGAGTCGTCCCTCGAGTTAAAAAAGCCACCTGGGGCGTGCAGAAGTTTCATTGTTGGTGCTGCTAAAGCATGGAACAATCTGCCATTACATCTCAGGAATAACACTGAGCTCCTCTCCTTTAGGAGGGGCTCAAAACTTGGCTGTTTTCCCAAATAGCCTTTTGAGCTATAGTTTTTTTTTTTTAGTATACAGTTAGGCATCGGCCAACGCCAGGACACCTTTGGGTAGAAGTGCGCTTTAGAAGCTTATTAACATAACATAACACATAACATAACATTTTGCGCTTGTGTATGTCTGACAGAGTAATGATTCCTTTAGCCACGTTTCATTTTCTGCTCCAAACTGGTTTCCTGCGATTTCTTTTATATTCAGTTCTTTAAATGGGCCGGTACTGTCCGGTACTTAGTACAGCACTTTTTTGTTTTGAGAAGGACGGTACCTGCACTCCTCAATAGTGACATAATACTTTTAATTGGAGAGTACCAGCACTTCTCAGAAACAAGGAGGTACTCTGGTACAGGGTACCTGCACTTCTATTATTTCATTTCAAGCACTGTCTGTATTAGGCAGGTCACGCCAGGTCTTTCTTCAGTTTTAATCACTGAGCAGGAAATGGCACGTCACACAGCAGTTTATAATCACAATCGTGCAAACATAGTTTTCACAGATTTATTAGTGTTGCGGTGTTTCGCACGCTCATGGTTCATTGATTCATGTAGGACTTTACACGGTTTTCCTTGATTTTTTTACATGTACATGACAAAGTTATATTGGCAACACTGGGTCTGACTGCAGCTCTATGTCTGCTTAATCATTCAATCGGCTGGTCTAGTGTTTGCCGCTTTGTTAGCCGCACTCTATATTACGAAGGACTGGGTTTTACCTACACGCTGTTCCTGGGTGCGTTCAGCCATACACAGTTAACCTGTGTATCAGGTACTTTCTCACTCATTTCACTTTACAGGAATGAATTTGAGTGTACGTTGTTATAATTGTAGACATCAGGTAATGACCTCAAGGCTACTATCCCCTTTTCTTAAAGGTTTGGTACTTGCTGAGCAGTCATCACGGCGTACTTCTGGCAGGATCACTTTAGTTCTCATTACTTTCGTTTGGAGTAGACAGTAAGTGGAACCATTGTCACTCGGTCTATCTAGTGCTGCATGCTGGTTATTGTAGTTACGTTGTCTAAAAGGTCTCTGTGTACATGCCATTGACTGGCTGGTCACTTGGCACAATTACTGACACTTACTTGTTTTTTACTCAGCCACATTCACGATCGTTGAGCACATGGTTTGGAGTTTTAATTAATGGGGCCAGCATTGAGCTCAATGCTGGCATCAATGACAGAATTAGGAGTTATCATGTGACTGAACAATGCAAACAGTAGAGCTGGTAAAAAAAAAAATATATACTGACAGATGGCAAATGCAGTTCACAATTTTATGCATCTTTTACACTGTGGACATGGATGATGCTGTAAATTCTCTGGAGGATGATCTGAGAAAGGGGTTGCAAGAGCTTCCCTCTTGCATTTAAGAAAGTGGAAGGATTCACACTGTGTAAAGAAATGGGACAGAAGACTGGCCGTGATAGAGAGACTCAATAAAATAGCTCAAGGAGTTAATGCATCTTCTGGAGACATGTGGAATTGCAGACAGAGGTTCTGCGGCTGGCTTCATGTTGGCTGCCAGCTCAGGTGTCTTTCACTGGCACAGCTTGTTTTTTCGATTTTGCATGCATAGTGCTTATGCTATGCTTGTTTGATTTGTCCTCCGCCCTTCACCTAATCTCTCTGTGGCTGCACACATTTCAAGCATGCTTGCAGGATGCACGTTTTTTTTCCTTGTCTTCTGCCCTTTACCTAATCTCCCCGCTTTATAGTACCACGAGAAAATGCACAATATATTGCCTTTTTCAATAAACTAGTCATAACACTTTTACGGAGTTCCAGTAACTTATATTAGACAACTGCTCAACAAGCTAGCACATACAACAACAACAAAAAATTATCATTAATCACATAGGCGAAACCTATTGCATTTACCAATGCTTGATTTGGATGTTTATTTTAGCTCCTGCTTAAAACTTCATTAACTTTTTTTCCCACAAAAGAAAATAGCCACTCAAAATTTGCATCATTTTTTCCAGCGTCTTAGGGATTCTAAAGGTAGGAACCGGGGTGGGAGCACACCGCTTCAAC